>CM073779.1:81081426-81430005 GCA_037158775.1 Hetaerina titia
AGAGCAACAGTGAGAGATAGCAACCTATCACAGCTTGTTGACCGTGCCCAAACTAAACTTTAACGGCGACCTTAGAAACGCATGTTGTGCCAGTGCCGATTTCAAGGTAATAGCACTTTAGCACACTTAATTTTTGCGCAATTTTCAATACTTACCGAAAGAAAGCAGCATCGTAAAATTTCGAAATCTGACACAAGAAAAAGGAAATTACTATAGGATACTGTGATGGCGAGGTCAGCGAAAATAATACGACTACGCTGATCACGGCGCTTAGGAGTCCAGTAGTAGATTGTATCATGTGGATAGGTTTCTTACATAGAATTTATTTTGCAGTGGTACTCATATTTTGAGAGGTGGAAGAAATAGCGTTCATATGTTTTTTCACCTTAACCTCATGGTTAATTAAACTTGAAAGACCGCAAACTCACTCGTGTTACGTGCATCAAATGGCTCGAGGAACTTGAAAGAAAGTGGTATAGAAATTCTTCAAATATTTTCTGAAGTTAAAGGGGCTAGTATATTATGACGAAAAATGTTTCTTAGCCTACTCGCTGATATTTCTGAACATAAAACATAGGGATCGTGGCGGAAAGAATTTTGACGCAAAACTGCAGGAAAATATCGAACATATTCTATATTTTACTCGGTAAGTGCAGGTTGTCCGTGAGATATATAGTATTAAAGATTAATTCTATCGCGACAGCGAAACGAAAATAATTACAACTTTTAGAGCTGAAAACGAGAAAGGTGCGTAAGATACCGTAAAACCCCTCTGAAAAAGAAAAATAAACAAAAGTAGATATTTATCAGGACCTCTAGTGAAGGCAAGATACTTCTCCGAAGTGCTACGATTGTTTACGGCGGGCAGGTGAGGGGAGTCATGGATTTGCCGCCGTTACTCAGAAATGAAACATCAAGATTGAAATGGAGGGGTGCCAACTCTCCACGCCCTAACAAATTTCACCCGTCAATAGTTGAAGACGTCGCTTGGTGGTTTATTTCGCGCCACCGAGGGGGTAAACTTTGAAAATCTCCCTTCTGGACAAAGTGTAGGTGAGCCATATCTATGAAGGTGAAGGATTTCAATATGCTTCAAGATAAATTGAGGCGAAAAAGGCAGGCGGTTTTGCTGCGAGAAATCTGTGGATTCTACATCGAGGTAAGATCCACGTCAAAAGATATTTGGAGGGAAACCTAACCATGGAACTGATAGCCCACTGAATTAGCCTAACGTGGGCTCTCCTGGGGCTCTTCATCGTCTCCAGAGCATGTGAATAACCAAAACGGAACGTCTTCCAGAGACGTCACCGGCACCAAAGGCAAAGCGATCTGAGTACAAGAAATGTTTTAAGGATGGATCAGACGATGGAGTAAACTAATAGCAACCATGGGGTACCCAAACCCTGGGGAACTACAGCAGAGCTGGACACACGATACAATAGAGGTCACGGTTAAGGTATCTCCCAAGCTTGATTGGCTGACTTCAAGTAATATCTATTCGCTACTCTCGGTTAGCTTTAATATAGGTCCTTTCAAACTTGGAAAGGAGATTTCCTGTGACCAAAAATAGGCAACCGCCCGCATTAATTAACCTTCAGTTTGGTTTCTCAGGGCGCGGATTGATCTCAGGGCGGGGCAGGGAGGGAAGCTCACATTCGAGGGTGCGAGAGGGGGATGGGGGTCGGAGAGGAAACAAAAAGGTTTTAATCCGTTAGTTTAATTACCTTGTGACTGTTACGAGCAGAATTATTGCGCTTCTTTGATCCTACTTCGTATTAGTTGAACTGAATTCACTGTCACTATGAAAAAGAATGCCTCACAAACTGAAATGGAGGGAATTAAGAGACCAAAACCCCTTCGAATTCACCGAAATCCCTCTACATAAACGTCGGCTTCTATTTTAGTATTTTATTTACGAGCTCAATGCATCTTACACAACCTTAAACCATTCCGGATGTCTTTAAATAGACTGTTTGATAAAATGTTTCGCTCACTCTAGAACGAGTGTGTCAGAACCAAAGGCCTGGCTCGTGTCCTGGAATTCTAATGAATCTTCCTATTTTGAGCTAGTTGGTTTTTAAAAAAATATTACCTGAATATTATGGAAAGAAAACCAAGAACATTTAGACATCCAGGGCGAAGAAAAAGAGCTTTATGGCCGCTTCTGAAATCGGCGAGTCCTGAACCTCAGGATTTTTCATCCAATCCGTGCTATTCAATTGAAGCCAACAGCGGTGGGGTAAATGACACCACTAGCGAAACATAAAAGAAGAGAGCGAAGAGTAATACCAATTCTAGATATTAGATTTCAATCGTCATCTAAACCTGTATAGTACAAAGATCGTTCATAACTTATTGCCTGAATTCCCTTTTAAGAATTCATCTGCTGCTAAACATTAGTTGCTGTGGTATTGCAGCCACGACGAGACTTCCCTAACCCTTATTAAAAATGCAAATTATTGAGGAGGGCGTTTTTGGATGAAACGGACCGTAGGCTGAAACACTTAGCAATTTTTAACAAAATACTTCTTAAAAATTTTTTAATAATAAAAAATTTGTTACACCTATTGGTGCGTGATCCCCTCTAAGCCGTCGAAACTTCGCTTAGCAGAAGGTTTTAGGGCACCACCCATACACGCATGAATATAAACACAACTACACTGAAGCATATACAAGCTCATCTACACTTACGCATGTACGCGGCAGATACAGATACAAATACAGAGGACCTTAGATCCACTTTGTTTCAATCCAAGAAGAAGTTAAATTCTGTACTTCATCGTACACATCTTCGTGGCGGGCGACGATACTATTTGAAAGAGCCATCCACGCCCGACGGCGTGTGAAATTCACATATCAGGGTATGGGGCAGCTCCTTTCCCTGTGCCGTTTATGGTTTCCCAGGAAGATCTGATACCCGAAATAGCACAGCTTTTGTGGGGCTGAGGGTGCCCTGAGAGGTTTGCCCGGGAATCGAACCACCCAGTGGTTCAACGCTCTACCCCTGGACTACCGCGATCCATCCATAGGCGATAACGAAAATTATTTCGACTTTGCTAGATGTGGACATCATGGCTTGAAATACGCCTCGCCATTAATATACGAGTCGTAAGTCGATCGCCCCGCCGATATTCCATTAGAACCTCGCCTTTCGGTATTTTCAATGGTCGACACTGTAAAACGAGAATTGCTTAGAACTACAAGGCATTTACTACACCAATGGTCGATATAATTCCATCGCCATTAGCCCATTGAAAGTCCACCCACAAGCGGCGTCGATGGTCCCACGGCACAAGAGAATCCGATCAAAGGAGCCGACACACCACCTTGCTGTCGCACGCCTGCTCCCAGCGGCGCCAGGGCGAGCCCCGCGAGTCGGGCGTGCGCGACCCTGACTGGCCGAGGGACCCTTTGCCCCTACCCCCCCCCCCACAAGACGCTTCTCTATCCTGGAGATTTCTCATTGATATTCCTCGATTTGTTTTTAAAAGGAAAAAACAACATCAATTCACGGCACTGAAATCGTAGATTGAACGATATATTGACATGTCTGGGGATGTTAAAAGGCAATAACCCTAAGTAAACCAATTGGTAGCCGTAAGAGGAAGCAAGATATTATATACCTAGTCTTTTCCGGCTGAATGAACGGCGGCGGAGAGCATGAAAAAAATGAAGCGCCAACACGAGCTGAGGGCCATAAGACAACCAAGGGGTATTCAATAGTAACAGAAATCCGTCCAAAAACCCATCTTTAACTGAGACGATGAAAAATTTAAAATTACATGCACCGACACAAGGTGACTGACCAATGATTTACTACACACTAAATTTATAAATTTTCAACTATTGGCACGCCTATACCTCTCGAATTATTCCATCCACGATTAAAAATGTGGTTAAAAACAAGGCCGGCACTATGAACTGAAATATGTGCAACAACCTATAATCGCATTCGCCCAACATTCACTAACTTACGTTCCGTTTCGGTGCTTTTGCTTCAGTTCGCAATCAACACTTCCACTTGAAACAGATCGATTGCAAATATACAACGACAACGTTTGAGGATGACGAAGGTGCTAGGGATAACTATTCGACCTAAGGCGGCCTATGAGAAGGCTACGGCGAGATCATTTTTGGCGAAAGGCGGCATTCGGAAAGAATACCGCATCTCCCGAGCCCCCCTCCCAAACTTGGAGGAGGGGAGACTGCGGTGGGCGCCGTGCGCAGACGGGTGGGTGGGTCAGGGGGATAGCGGCGAGGGTAGTGTGCGGTAAGGATGCGGCGGGGAGGGTGGGCGGTGGAGGAGAATCCAGGAGGAGGAGCGGCGAAGGGCAAGGAAGGGGCAATTGCCAGCGAGGGCGCGTCCCCTTTCGTTTACTTGGCGACGCCGGGAACGACGGGTGGTCGGCCCGGAGACCTTCGGATGAGCCGCGCGACCTCGCCCAGCGGCGAAACGGAGAACCTCGGGCGGCCAACGGGAGCACCCCGCTGATCCGCCGGCAAGAACGAGCCGTGTCGCCAACGACGCGACGTGCGCCCGGGTCCGTGACGAGACCTCCCCCGAGAGGAGGGCGACTGCCGGGTTGGGGACACCCGGGGCGCGCCAGCGGCGGCGGGAGGTGCCTCGGCAGGCTGCGGAGGGAAATGGCGCATTGACGGAGGCGAGGTGGATGCGGTCCACGGCGTGTGTGGCCGGTCACCGCGGTTCACCGGATAATGAAAGAACTTCAATGAAAACCCGGAGGCGCCAGGGAGGGATGTGATTTTTCTAGATGCAAGTCTTTTGGGAGGCTGTGTGCCAACGTTGAGGACTTCCTACGTTCCCTTCGCCTCTGATGGGGACTTTGTCGGAATTAACGCAATTCACTTTGACGAAGTCTCCAGCAGCGAAGAGAACACGTTGGAAATACTCAATATTGACGAAGACCATTCCAAACAAAAGTATTCTTCATTCACCAATTGTTCTCCAAAACTTAATTAGTTGCAATGCGGTTGTAATAAGAGTACATGAAAACAGGATAAGAACTAGTTGGCTAAGAATTATTACAAAACACTTAAGGAACCACAAGCATTAGCACAGCACAAACAACCCCCTATACCGTTGCTGAATATTTGATAGTGGCATGTATGTCTAAAAATAAATTCCTTACTGTCGACGAACTCTACCGTCTGAAATACGTTTCCGGGTGGTAAATGAAAAAATCGATTAGACAATTTAATTCATCGCAGATCCCTCCAAGACTATCGCGTGCTGGGCCGAAAGTTAAGTGACACGTTGTTTCCACATTAGTAATTTTACGCACTACTATTCATTTGCTACACGGTAACATTTTCTGGTAAAAGAACAAGCAAAGTTTCATGCACATTTTCACCGGCAGATTTTACCTTGCAGTGAAATTATGGCCTTTCATTGAATATAAAGGTAGAAAGGCAGGATTATTTAATTTAGTTCATCGCCACGCACATGAATACATATTTCCAAACAGCTGAGCCAGAAACAGTTAAACTGTCGAAAATCAGTACAAATCTTCTGCCTTTCGCCAACTCCTTCCTCAGATAACATTTCTAGCTTAGTCGCATTTTACGATATTGTCGGAATCATTACGCGGGAAGAGATTCGAGGAATCTCTCCACATAGAATAGATATTTACTTCTGGTTCCGATACAAAATATCATTTTATCAATATGACCAGGACTCGTAAAAGGGCCAGGACCTGACGAATAGGCTTCACGCCCAAACTTGGGCCGTCGATGGATATAGTTAGTACGGAATAAACAAGTCTCAATTCCATTCAAGACCTCTTGTCTCCTCTCTGCTTACACAAACATCTCCCTTCAAAAGCAATCTTAAAAAAAAAAAACGATCACATCTCATCCATCCCACTTTATTGCCTTATTTTTATTCTCCTCGAGACCATCCTTCCTCCCCCCAGCGTGCGTAACACTTCTTCGTTTGTTTTCCTAAATTTTACCACATTTTATTATTCCCCATGCCTACCTCTACAAATCCTCCATCCACGCTCACCCTCTTCCCACAATGACAAAAAGTGTCTCGGACGATCTTTTTTTAACTTTTAGTTTCGATCAAAGAGTTCATTTCGACATTTTGTCACCTCAAGGTCTTCTGGTAGAGAAGACCAATTTTTACGGTGGAAGAGGGACATCAGCGTCACATCATTTCACTCGATACCCATCCATCGATGAAAACCCGTGGCAGCCAGCGTGGTTACGAGACAATAGAATAGTAACATACGTGCCTACATATTCACCAAACGTATTCTTGAGTCGTCATCCGAGTTTCCTATTGTGAAAACCTTCCTCTTCCCTACATTTTTTTCAAATTTCACAATTATTTTGCTAACGCAAATTTTCTACTATTGCTTTCCCCCAACATAGGAACTAGCAATCTTTCGTTGACAATGCAACTCACAGGAGAAATAATTTTTCTTCCAGTGAACATTCCTCGTTTTCATCTGTCGATTTACAGTGCGTGACTGAATTAGGTATCCCTAACCCCCGTGGTCCTTGCCCCCTCAACCCGTCGGCGCCACCCCCTTTCCTGGCAATGCCCCCAACACAACGCTGCCCCTCCGTCTCTCTGGGTGTTATCACAAGGCAACGGAATATTCAATCTCTCCATATACAGGGCAACGCTTCCGGCCAACGAACGGACGAATGCCATCCCCGTGGGAAAACATGGCAGACCGCGACACTGAGGTAGCAAACGTAACATTGGGACATTCTGCGCCCATGTCGGCAGCTCTCTGTACTTCTTTTAAAGTATAAAAAGAGACGTTTCAGGCGTGATATGGTGGAATACCATGATTAATTAAAATTGGCAATTTTCCACAAAATAATTTTGTGGAAAATTGCCAATTTTAATTAATTCTTTTAAAGTAATGAGACCGACATCCATCTCTCTGTTTCTTTCCACTAAAATTTAACCCATTCTTCCACGCGGCAAAATACGTGTAACAAAAGAAAGAAGAGTAAGAGAACGTAGTAAATACTTCCCAAGACGAAAAATTTGAAGGCCGACCATGCGCTGGTGATTACGTGAAAATATTCAGCTCAACCGATGGAAGGACGAAGGGGCGCAAAGGGTTTTAAGCTCGCATTTTCGTCCAATGGCCGAGGCAAAACATTCGACTTCCTACGGATGCGCTCTTTATCTAAGCCCCCCAACAGTTCCGACGTGCCCTCGGTGTCCGCACACATTTTTGTTAACATAGCATTATACATCGTTTACTCAATCGTGCGGAAAACCGCCAGGACCAACGTCGCCGATTGCGATCAGCGCCACGCGACGGCGAAGCGCGGAGCCACGGGGCCATTGGGTCGCGGGGGAAAGGGTGGATGTGGAACGGGGAGGGGGGAGGCTTGGGGTTCGAAGGAAATGAAAAGTTGACAAAAGAGCCTTCTTCCGGGATAGAGATTCGAGTACGGAGTGGAGATGCCTTTTCTGTTTGTGGAAATAAATTGGAGAGAATTGAGCGTGATGGGACTCAATGAGAACTTCCACGAAACCGAAGCTATGGATAAGCTCCGATCTAAAAAAGGTTGGTATAAAATGCTATTAGCGTAGGAGCTCACGCTCTAGAATGCAGGCCGTCATATTTTCAACACCAAGTCCGGAACGGCACCGACATAAGTAGTTTTTTCAGTGCGCTCTGGCTACCTTTTTACCAACACCGGGAACACTTTCGAAATGAAACTTATGTTGAAATTTTAAATGTTAGAGGGGGATTCGTTATGCGTCATCCGCAGCGTAGAGCAAACATTTCTTTGGGATTCGCGACCCCAGGACTAACGAAAACGCTGCCACCGACTTATGCGCGTGTTCTCTGCCCTCATCGCACTGTGTTCATTGACGAGTAATTATTTATCGTCGAGTCGTGTCCACTCCCATCCGTGAGCATATCTCAATCCCCCCCCGGTCCGGATGACTCCCACCGGGCACCCCCTCGTCTCCGACGACACGCCGGCTCACTGCTTACATCCATGCCATGAAACGTGAGAGAAAAATCAAGGGACATGGTCAATCATTACGGAATCACTCGAGCATATATTTCCACTTCCTCGGTTTGAGCAGAGCGGATGAAGGGAGTTAAGGGTGGACTCGGCTTACAAGAGGAACTCGAGCATTTACCCGGTTGGTGCCAATAGCCGAACTAACGTCAAGTCCACAACTCTGCGGAGGGCCAGAGGCGGATTGTTGGTTTTCAATGAGTAATAAAATAACGAAATTGCTATTAATGGAGCCTCTTCAACCGCCATTGCATCGAGACCTAATCAGCCGTCCCAAATAAACAGAATGCTTCTTTACTCTACTGATGACAATGGGACGCACACAGCATACAAATATTAATAATAAAATATGGGCCCTTTACCGCGAGTAATTAATAAGTCACACTTTTTTGAAACACGCTGATGACACATCCATTGGTCCGCTCACTGGGTCAATACGGGACCATAAGGATGGACAAGGGGTGTCAACACCGACGCAGCATCCACTTGGCTTTTCCGGAAACTGGTCCATCCAAATGGTGAATTTCTTTTTTTGAAAATTCTTAATTCCGCTCCGCATATGCCCTTGAGGCATTTATTCTTTATCCATCAGAGACGGCTTGCTTCCCGCGAAAATGTGGCTCTTTACCGATGAGAAAAGTTTGGTGAGATCGTCGCACCTACTCTCAAATAGTACTTTTGGACACTCCGTCCGGTGATTTTTCGCACACGACAATTCAATGGTGTTATCCGACTGCTACGATAAACCTCGCATTGGGAGCAGACGGGAAGTGAAGCGGCAACTCGACACAAGAGCAAGGAAATTTCACAGTCCCAAGCGCAGAGCGCCCGGAGTGAAAGATCGCTCCGGCCGTCTCCCACGCCAGTCGGCCGCCGATTGGTAACCCCGCCTACCCGACAAGAGCATCCGGCGGTCCATGAGTGGGAACCTGAAGTGCTTAGAAAACATTTTCGGCCAGGCCATCGCACCGCTTGGCTTTGACAGCAGCATCCCGCTTCAGGAACGTTTCTCACACGTTCCTCCCCGACGAAAAGCTATGGCCGCGCGATGCCTTCCGCGAAGATAATGAGAGCCATAGTGTCGAATACGGACGATATTTTTACGAGAATCGGTATGAAATAATAACATTCTCGAGGAAAACTACGTGTGGTGGGACATCTCCGGGTCTATTGACCTCGCTTCGCGATCTCGATGGTTCAAACAGCGAGGAGTGACGAAATGCCGCGTGCGCATGACCCCGCTGGCAGGAAACCCCTCGCCAACTGATCTCGTGGTCACGGGCGTGCACGCGATGGTAACTGTAGCATGCAGGCGGAGGGCCACAGCGGCGACCACACCTGACCTGACGAGTTCACTCCCACCCACCACACCTGCCGTCGCCCAAATGTCAATGTCTCCGGACGACGCGGGGACGTCGGTGCCGGATCGTGCTTCGTACGTCGGTCAACGCAGCTAATTCAATGGATTACGAAATCTTCTAACTATTCATCACCACTCAGTCAAACATTTTCACTATTATGCAGACACACGAGGAATTACGGAAACAGAGATAATGAATCGGGAGGAATAAACATAATGATATGGATTGGATGGATGGAGAGATTGAAGACACGGATGGGGTGGAGTAACAGATGGCCTGGGCTCAACTCGCGAGACGATGGAAGAACTGAGAATATATTAGGATGCACAGAGATTATATTAGATGCGCATTATATAGAGAGGATTATATTAGGATGCACAGACATATGTCCGCAATAAAATACGCAACGGAATACTATTAAACTTAAGTGCTGAGAAAAACTGCTTATCCGAAAATATTAGCTACCGCATGCCATCTCCACAGTCAATAACTCCATCATGAATTTTCCTTCGGCCAATCGTGCACTGGTGATTCCAAGAACCGCCTTAAGATAAAGCCAGGTGACCCGTGGTATCATTTAGTATTTAGTTACCCACCACAGAAATTAAGTTTGAACAACTTAAGACAGCTTCATATTTCCAATCTTATGATGCAATCAAACGAAAGCCTGTCATGAAAGCGTGTGTCATAAAAGCGAAATAATTTTCGCAGTTAAATGTTTATAAAATTGAATGAGTTTAAATTAAATATGGTATTTTAATTGTTCTTCAATATCAGGAAATTGTTAAAAATAAACTTATGTCGAGAAAACCGTAGAAAAAATTAGTATTCTTGCCTCGGGCATGATATTAACTAAAGGCATTCTGCCTCACAACGAGTAACTATATGAAGCGGGACAAACAAAACGAAAAATAAATATATTCCAAACTAGCAGTTTGTGTTGAACCTATTAAAAACATGTTAAAAAACGCACTTTCGCACCAATTTAAGGCACAATTAGAAATAATCGAAAAGAATTCATAAATATAGACGCAATAAAAGTCGATCTTCAACACTTCTGAAACTCATACTTTTTAATATCCACCCGACTGCTGAGGCCAACTGGCGCAACGGACTCTTCACTGAAATATTTACTACGAGAACGTACAAGGCATACGTGGAGGTGGTATTCAAAGAGAGGACTCCCTCCCCCTCACGCCCCGACAAGCGGGCTGCCCACACCAGCTAACAGCCCACTAGTTTCACCAAATCCGTTTTCCAGGAAGCCTAAATTGAAACGACGAGAAGAAAGAAAAGTCAGCCGATGTGCGTGGGAATTACGGTGCACCTTGAGCTTCATGACTGTCGCTCACTTCGACGAACGCGGGACAATTGAAAGGGAACACTCCTAGGTGTGGTCCAGTCCCGATCCCACCCACATATGCGAGATTTAAACGCCGCGAAAGGGCAAAATACTCATTCATCGTCTCTGACCCCGGAGTGGAGCTTCGGCCGGCGGCATGTGGGCGACTTGCCCACGGAATCGAAGGCGTCGAAAATAAAAAATAAGTTCCCTCGGGCAGCCGTGAGCTTCCCAGTCGCGCCATCCTCGACATTGCAACAGCGCTTCTCGGCCAACGGTGGCTACAGAGCACGGCCATACCCCGGCCGTGCCCCACCCGACAACAACCAACTTCTCCACCTACCCCCCCACAATAGGGTGGGTTCCCACACTTCGTGTGCCCCCCCCCTCCGGATATTCAGGTAGAAGGGACGTTGAGTGGTGAGGGAGAGAGGGACTCGCCGGGCCTTGGCACAGTGAGCGTCCTGTCCTCCCCGAGCGTCGTTCTCGCCGCGCATCTGTTGCCGGTGTCCCTCGTACTTCAAACCATTTCCCTACGCTTGCTTTAATTGCACGCCTCCCCGAGGGCAGATTCCCGCGCACATCAACACGGGATCCTCGACCATGATTTTACGGTCAGAGTAAGAGGGGGGAGGTCTCGGGGTAGGCAAGACTCGACGAGGGGTGCAAGGGTCCGGTGGTGAGTTCCCCGCGAGGCAGGAGGCATTTTGGTTCAGGGATGATACCATAAACTTTCCGCCGGAGCACTAAAAATATTTTAACCAGGTCTCGGTGTTTGGCGGAAGGATTGGAATATTAGCCCCGTTGCTTTGCCATAAGACTTGAAATCGTAGGTGTAACAGCCGGAGAGTAAATTTTCCTTCATTCACGTCCGATTTACTTTCTCAACTTGATGTGTTAACCTGATCGGGTCGCAGAGATGGGGAAGGCAATGAATTTCACGCCTAAGACAACACGTGGAGAGTAAACATGTTTGAAATCTTCCTTGCTATTAACAAATCGTCACGCCACCTCAATTCTTCCCGTTACTGGAATGTCAAGTTTTCGGTGAGATCGAGAACAATCTCCACCAAGGGTTCAAGGATTAGCCTACGTCCATTATTATTTTCATAGTTAACATTTTCCCGCAGTCTTTGAACTGCATCCAGATGTCGATTTTCTTCACCAATCATTTTGACAGAAAGAATCGCCCAACATAACAGCCTTGGATTTCAAACAACTTGATGTCACCTCAAACTATTGACGTGGATGAATTTATTAATTAAGAGTATGATTTCATTATCTCACACTTCTTTTATTTCATTTATAGAAGATCCATAAAACTTCAGGGTTCAAATAGTTTGTACCCGATGAAGATCAGCTTATTCAATCACATAAAATAATTCGATTAAGTTTTCAAGGGAAAATTAAGAGAGAAACACACCATGTGCTGTCGGACATAATCGAAAAATCGATGTCTAAATTTCATGGGTTTTTGCTTAAACAAATCAAAGAGACGAATACGATACCCATAGAGACTTGTATAAACCTGAATAAACGGGATGCATCATGTCCTCATGCCAGCTTTGTATGTGCATGCAAATGTATGTCTATCTAAATTTTTACTAACGGGCCTTCCTAAAGAGGACACTTAGGTAATGCACATGAGAAATGAAATATACCTGAAAATTGAGTATCCAGTCAACGGTTGAACTCACCCCTGCTTATAAGGCGTCAAGTCGCCTTTAAAGGGATACAGTTAATAATTGAAAGAAATTCTTTTGTTAATGGTTGGCAACGCAAATGGAAGGGAGAGGAAGTGCCAGGGTATGAATTACTTCCACCGAGTTTCGTAAGAGCAGTGCACCTCGTAAGCATCAGGAGTTTACACCTCGCCTGGGCCGAGCAATCAATTTGTATTCAAGCCTTCGGCGAAGATTACCTAGCCACGGCGCTCATTCAAGTGAAGAGATCCCATCCTCATGCCCCAGGACAAGCTAGGAAAACACTTTCGATAGGGAAATTGTATCCCATAATTGCTAACGCAAAATATAATCAAGAAGTAATGTGGAGAGAGAACAAACATTCAAGCGAAATTTACAATCAAAATAAAATACAAATGGTATAGCCAGTCATTGGTAACAAATATTTGAATATCTTCCTCTACTAAGAGAGTAGTGACATTTGAACCTTAAAAACAGCAATAATAGTCCTGTTTTTCCGTATAAAAAGTATGAAGTTAATATCTAAAAAATAACAATCAGGAACACTAGTATTTGTTGCTATTAGTACAACCCATGGGAAGTTTATCCCTGTCTTCCGAAAAGAAAAATCAGCAAACAGGTAAATTACTGGGTGCTTATAAATAATTTGTTACAGTCTATACGAGTACACAGCCTTATAGACGCTAAATAAGAACAGTGCCCGGATATTTATGCTTAGGTTATAGACTCCCATGTTCGGACAATTATTTGCAAGTTAAAAATGAATGCGACCAATTACCAGCGGCTTCGCTGCCCTTGAAATAGGGTTCCCAGAAAATCTTATTTGTGGTGTACAGTAATGCTTCTAGCGAGAATTTTTTATAGCTCCATTTCTGGACCCCTCTTCCAAGAGCGTTCTCGCCATTTTGTGAAGTTTGTGTGCGAGTGCGTGTGCGCGACTATCTTTCAACCATGATCGTACGATCAGTCTTTTTTCACCTCACGCCATCTCTTTGAATGCCGGCCTGCGTGATGGAGGAAGAGGTGGCCAGCAGGGCATCCACGCAGAAGAGTGGAAACAAAAGCGGCGCACCGCGATATGGCGCCACCCGGAAAAGTAAACAAGGGCTCGCACCTGAAACAACACATCCCAAATAATTCCCCAGGATACATTCCGTTAGGAATCGCATATAAGGAACTAGTCATCGATCGACTTAGAAAATGTAAACTGAAATGGTGATAATTTGAGAACTACGTGAGAAGACGCATACCAGTTATTTGCATGAGCTGATGGCTCTTCTTCTTCGTCTACTTCGTTAAGCTTTTCAACATAACGTTAGAGCCACTACGACTACAATACAATGAACATTTATTGCGTTTATAATTATGATGGCGATGTCCTGCCCAAGAAATAATTTAACGGTTAGGTTAATTATTTTTCGCGGGTCATCCATGCAATACCAGAATACTCCTATGAGATCTCGGCGCTCTGAGGAAATTTATAACCGAAATGCAGTGGTAAACAACACGCGTAAAAAGCATGAAATTGGATGACTGTGTCATAAAAAACTGTAAAGCATTTGTTTTGAACGTATTTCATCAACGGTTGAATTTTGCGGAGAGGGAAAGAAATTGAACGGAACTTAGTAGTCACTCAAAAGCAATGCTTGACTCAAGGCATCCGTGAATGTAACTAGCCTATAGGAACATGGCAAATTATAGCCATAGCGAAATAAAAAAAGGCCTGAGGAATTAATATATTCACTGAGAGATGAAATAACTTGGACTTTTTCAACAATGGACTTTGACATCAGCGGTGATATGTTCTGAAACAATTTTTTGAGAATCAACGGATTGGGATATTTTCACACGAACATTCCACAAACATTATTCATGTCTTAACCGGGGGCACGATAACATAGGCAGTCAGTAGTGGGTACACAAGACGACGGATGAATCTGTCTCGAAAAAAACAACAGCCAAATACACCCATCAACTATCACTTAAGTTAATACAGGGGTCAACTTCAAGGAACAACAGAATCAAACTAAAAACTCATAAAACCAGAGGAAGAGACTTAATTCCAACACTTCATTTCGGTGGGTTCTAGAACGTTGGATGGTTTTGTGGGGGGGGGGTGTGCACTAACGGAAAACTTCGGGTAACTTTTATGCAAAGCCGGTATATGCGCCTGGAGGGGGGCGGCGACAACCTCCACCTGTGGTTCCTGTGTGTGCGGGTTCAGACTCTTAACATCCCTACCAAAGACGGCTTCCTCGGGCCGTGCCCTCCGGGTGAAAGGAAAGAGGGGCGCTGGCTCTCACCTGGTGGGCAAACGCAGTCGGAAGCATCACGGCGGCTGCGTCGCAGGACGTCGGATGGCTCGGCCGTGGTCAGCAGCGTCATGTGACGGACGAAGGCGGCGCGGCTCTTCCCCAGCTCTGCCAACATCTGTTGACGGAACCGCGACTGCATTTCCCTGCGGAGTCTGGAGACAACCTCGGCATCGGCGGAGCCGGTGGACGCGAGAGTTGCCAGTTGAAGTTCGAGGGTGTCCACCCGCTTTTCTAGGGCCAGCTCTCGATACGAGAAGTACGAATTCGATGTGACACTGAGCACACACAGGCAGCAGCAGATGAGGGCGAGGGCCGAGGGGACTCCGCTGCCCCCCTGGGGCGGCTGTTCGGCCGCCCTGCCCGCCTTGCCCACGACGGCAGGCCTCTTCCCCTCCACGGGCTCCATGGGAGAGAAACCCTTGGCCTTGAAGCGCTCTCCAATCTTCACTCCCACCCTCTCTCAAAGCACACACTCTTCCTGGGCTACTAAGAAGGGCAGATGAAGGGGCCAATGAGGCGGGAAGGTACGATCCACAACACCCAAATTCAGAAATTTTCCCCAAATAAGGTCTCTCCGTGCGTATCGTCACCTAAGAGTTCACGTTTTAGCTTTCCTGCCCATGTGGCTACGGACCTGACGGCCGTGAAAGTGGAATAACATGTCAAAAGTGAGGGAAACGAGTTCGTAAACTTTAGAAGTCCCCGAGGAGTGAGGAGTCGGAGACCCACAGTCTGCTTGACTCACGCCCCGATTACGAGCACAAGGTCACGGGAGGTGGGTGCCATCGGGTCCTAGCCCGCGACGGAATGTCCTAAAACGCTCGCACGAAATGGAGCGATCATATCACCGTGATAGGATGCTGCCGCGAAGGGTAGCGCGCACTCCGGCGGCTGGGGCAAGAGCAGCGGTGTCGAACGGGCAGACGGCAGCGGCGGGCGGGCGGGCTCGGCTGGCAGCGGACAACAGCGATACTCACCGTTAGGTAGGCCGGTCGGCACTGACGGAGCGAGCGGGTATGCTGAAGGGAGGGCTGCGGAGAGGGGAATGCCTTCGGGTGGGCGGAGGTGGAGTAAGGGCTCGGGATCGGGAGATGTCGGGGCGGTTCGGAGCGTCATGCCCGCGTGTTTCGGACGTGGAATGGCGAGGGGGGTGAAGGGCGGAATGCATGGTAGATGGAACAGCCGGCTTCTACCTCTCTCCTCATCCCTTCTTCCTCTCCTCACCCTCCCCCCTGCGAGGGTACATACGTGCGGTGGGTCGGCTGCCTTGCCTCCGCTCGGAATGGGGCCATCCACATTCGAATCTCGGATGTTTTGATGCTATCCGCCTCTGTTCCTGAACCATGGACCAGCCTTTTGTTCATCTCTCGTGGCACTGACAATTGAATTCATGCTCGATGGAAGTCAAAACGTATTCCTCCGTCGGGCTCAGTATAAAGATTTCAAAATTATTTCCACGGAGAAAAAGGTAACGTCATTTTTTTAACCAAAAATAAAACAAAAAACTCTTTTCTTGAAAATAACTTTTTGGGTTCCTAGTAACTAAATAAAACGCTAAATGTATGCAGCGAATATCCTAAAGTAATACCGGGCTAGAAAAGATTTGGGATTTTGTTTTGAAGTAAAATAAATAACTTTCATGTAGGTCATTGATTCAGAGATGTACTTTGACGGGAATATTTTTAAATAATTACTCGGGTGACTTTCTCTAGATTTTTATATAATCCAAAATGCCATTTCTGTTTTTTGTGCGTAAAATGATTTTCTTGTAACATTTTATTTTAATCAATTTTATAGATAGCATCTACTGATGAAAATCTTCTTGGCTTTTTCGGAAAGCATCAATAACATGGGGATGCGGTAGCCCAGGAGTAGTCCCCGCTGAACTACTAAATGAATAGCCTGGGTTCTAATCCCGAGCACTCCTCCGTGGGCACCATCACCTGCACCCGAGTTGTGTGATTCCACCACCATGGAAAGCGTTGGACTTGGTATTGGGTGAGCTCGACTGACACCTACCAAACCAACTTTCGGGTTGATTGCTGTGCTCATGGTTTATCAATATCTTACGAAAATATATTATACGAACTAATGTTTACGACGTTAAGTATTAATGGATTAGAACAATCACCCTCGCAAAAATTAACTAATAATTAAACATGTATCAGTGTGAGACAAAACTTTGATATCAAAGTGCCTCATACGGGTTAGGATTTATCAGAAAATTCCATGCATTAATCAAAATCAGGTGGATACTATTACGAAGGCATATAGGAAGAATGAGGAGACGCTGTAGATTTGAGCTGCATCAAAATTTTATAATAATTGTTAACTAATTTTTTCACATAATATTCTGTCGTGCATATAACTTCGGTGAATTGTTCCATGTACACAAAAGAAATTTACGAAGGAGGAAGCACTCAGGAAGAGGTGAGCTTCGTGTGGGATCACTTTCAGGAGGAGTTCATTAGAAAGTTGAGAATGGCTAGGGCCAAAGCTTGCAATATTTCAACTCAGCATTACCTCGAAGCGTCGCCAGTGACGGCAGAGAAATAAGTATTTGGGATTTTCTGGTGGGGTGTCTGCCACCTGAATGTCTTTTGAATGGGGGCAAATGTAGTTACATGCATAATCTTGCATTAAAAGCTGAATAGAGAACCTCCTGTTCCCAAAACTCCGTGATTTCTTCAATAAATTATCCTCATGGGTAACTTATTGAAGAAAGATTTATTGAAGAGGAAGGCGTGACCTCTCCCAAAACACCTCCACTACTAATTACTGTTAAAAACGGAAAGACTTTGCTTCTTCTTCAGGACAGAGGAAATTGCTTACCTAAAAATGCCTCTTCTTCTTGAGGATAGAGGAAATTACTTACCTGAAAATGCCTCGACACTGTCAACTGTGGATGTCGCGTTAAATTTGATCATGAGTCCGCCCCATTGCTCTGTTGGATCCGAGCCTCCAAACCCATTGCAGGGTTGGCACCTGAAAGGGAACGGAAAAGTGAGGGAAATAACGAAGCAGACTGGAATGATAGTTGAAATCCACCGGGCCCTGAATTGTTTCCCTTTTCCAATGTTGGCATCAACGTTCTCTCGTCGACCCTGCGTTACATTCGGAATGAATCTTAACGGGTCTCATCACAGCATAATTGATAATTAGTGGCATAATTATCGGGAATAGATTTTTTCTTAAATTCATATCACTTGGAGATAATGTGATGTGAATCCTTGGGTAAAATCAAGTCGAGACTGAAAGATTTGACCAAAGTGATGTATATCCCGTACACCGTAAAACTTGCTTTCCGACTTCCATTTTCATACACTGTTCATCCATTTTGACTTCAACGTCCATTTATGGGTTGCAATCCGAGGAGTGGCCAGGAGCTGTGTTATCCCGTCACCTGTCAAATCTTTTCATTTCTTATCATTACCTTCCGCTGTCACCTACGAACTATGTCCCATGATCCTTCGTTGAACCTTCGCCTCCGGTGAATTATCGTCATTCCATATCGAGCCATTTATATCCCCACCCCCCCAGCAAGCGTCTTCTTTCTCCTTTGGTCCACCATCCGAAATATTGCATCTGTTACCCCGCCCAGCTGTTCCATTTTCATCATTCTCACGTAGCGCTCGCTCTACGGCAATTTGAATTAAGCCTTTCGGATTTTTTTCGGACTGCACCTCATATCCTCCAAAACTTTCACTAACGCGCGACCCATTCTCTTCCTCGGATACAACACCTCAGATGCGGGAGGGGGCTGTTGGAGCGATCGTACCCAACCTCCTCCCGAGCCGGAAAGCAGAGTTGCGCCGCCGTCCACCGCCGCTCCGGTGACGAGAGAGGGCATTTAATTCTTTCAGTCGATCGGGGGCCGGTGTCGTCGCCCAGTCTACGCGAAGTGTTCCACGAAATGAAATATGGTGGAAGCGGATCCGATTGTTAAATCAGTTCAAAAAAATCGGGATGGGCATGGAATATAATTATCCCATGTGGAAGATGATGGCCGGGGACCCTCTCCGTCAAAGGTCTCGGCCCTTCAGGCATCGAGGCACCGGAGCCCACAGAGGACCACCTACAGAGGCGCGGCGTGCTTGAGCAAAAGGAAAGAAGCTGACATCCCGTAAAACATGCCACTTTTCAGCATTTTAACCTCTTAACATTAGAAACATGAAAATGTTTTAATGGGAAACCTCTACCATGGTATCGATAGGCTATCCTAATGTTAATAGAATCCGTGACCATACGAATTTTAAAAAAATAAGATTTACTGAGGAAATGGAATGCAAGCAAGAGAATTGCCTGCATACATTGGATTTCCTTCTTCACTGGTGGCATTTCAAGGGAGATGCTTTCCGACAGCTAATCGTTTATTAAAGGAAATATTCTGTCTCATACTCGTCTACATACGCTCTATCATCCTTAAAAAAGATTCCAGTGAGATAGATACAAATACGCATTCTTTCTCAGAAAAAGCAGGAATCATAATAGTAAGAAACCGAAGTCATTTAAGATTCAACAAAAGCATTGAATTTACAAGTCAGAGCAAAATTTAACCTTGCTAATATCAGGTATTGCATGTGTATGTTATTTGGTAGTTTGAGTGTTTGCATGTGTGTGGGTTATCAGGGTTTTTGCATGAATTTCTGCAATGATTTCTTTGGATTGAATAAATGTGTGGCTCTTGCATGCGATTTTTTTCCTTATTACAGGTGGTACCCTAACACTCCCCGCCACACGCCCTTGCGGCGGCTTGCGGGGTATTAAGTAGATGTATCGTTTGATACTCTCGCAATAATTTTTCTATTGCTGCTCAAGAATTATTGCTCAAAAAGTAGCTTATCGAACAAAAGGGTTATACTTCCGAAAAAGAGCTTTCGCTAAATATGTCTTCCTCCATAAACGTCGTCAAGTAACTTTGCAAATTTAAAATTACGTGTTATATTTTCAATCCTCAATTTTTCTTAAAATAAATCATTTTCAGAAATAATTTCCTTGTGTTGTTGAAATACTCCGAGATCTGAGGAGATAAACAGAACCCATTCCATAGTTCTGTTCTATAATTCCAAGAGAATGTCCACGATACTGTTCTTGCCTTGTATTTGCCATTCTGGGTCGTGCCTAACAGATGTTTTTAAAGGTGTAGATTCGCTCCTTAACTATGTATATGAGGGTAATCCAGATAGTAACCTCCGTTTTCGTGTAGCGTGGGAACTAGTGGAGAGAGCCGAATGGTCGCCGTATTGACGCACAGAGTAGGTCAGTACGCCTCTAACTGCAGTGGTTGGAAGGTCGCGCCGCTTGTCGTTTGCTTACAATAGCAAGTCAAAATGAACAATGCAATTGAAGTTCCATTCCAATCCCCATGCTCCCATTCATTTCCTCCTCTAATGGTGAGCCGCTTTTGTGATCACGTCTGTGGCACTCTTAGCGCTAGCAATTCTACTGATTCCCCTCGCCTTGATGAAGCTCCCCAAGTCTTGGCCGCTGCGTTTCTTTTTAATATCATGGTCATTTCTTATTCTTATTATCCCATTTTCCTCTTCAATCCATTCGTTTCCTTAACTGATGATTACTTCGGCTACAGACAATTTACTGGTTTTTGCTACGGAAAATGTCCGCCAGTAATGCCCGCCTTGGTATTCACCTACTGTTGTCACCACATAAGGTGCTTTCTATCGACCATCCAGTGAAGCTGCAACTTGATTGAGCCATAGGGTTGACAACCAAATCAATCCCTGAATTTTTACCGTAAATGCCTTGAACCATTTAGTTTTTTGAGTGGTGACCCTCTTTTATGGTTGACCCATGCTCCTCTTTTAGAGTGGCATTTTTTACGAACACCGCTTTATTCTAAATTTCAGGATACATTGCTCGAAGAGTATTTCAATCTGCAAAATCAAAAGATGTAACTCATTTTAAGTACGAAAAAATGTCATAAAATAATAATATAAAAGCGGATGAAGGCCTAATTCGAAAACATTTTAGCAAAGTGAAATAAATGTCACTAAACTCTGCCTTTATATTGAATTGAGTTATATGCTATTTATAACTCAGAGTGTTATACATTCCGGTCACGCACATAAAGTTCAGCAAAAAATAAGTGTTTGCTTATCATATTGAATTGAAATCAGATTCCCACATGAGTAAAATTAATTGCCTAAAATTGTTTTAGTGTTTAATAAAAATAAAATTTGGAGTGATGATAAACATTTTGACTAAAAATATGATGGCATCAATAAAATAAAATACATGACATTTTTACATATCATTAATAAAATGAAATTTTCCTAGAATAAATAAAAGGTACAGTGATGAGACCTTGTGCAGGAAATAAGATCACGAAATTGAGCCATTCTTTTATATCTTCTTTCAAGAGAATAGCTTCTTATTTGTTTTATAACCCCTTAGGCCTCTTCAGGCTTTGAAGTCGCCGCCACTGTCGGTAGAACATTCCAATCTTCAGGACGATATTCGTAAACTCTCGCGTCCTCTGTCTTTATGACCACGCCTCCATGAGTGGACGCGGCTAAGCCGGCTTAAGCTGCGGCGGTCTTCATCACCGGAGTCACCGTCGGCGACGTCGGCCCACCGACTTGTCGGAGAACCACTCATCAAGCGATCTCTTCCACGCAGCGGATGAAATGGAGGGTCCCGAGAAGAAATGTAAATTACACAGCCCTCGGGCAAACGTGGGGCCACCATGAATTAATATGCACCCGACAGAGAATAAGGAGAGCAATAGCCGCTCTCTATTTAAGCGAATTCGTTTTTTTGAGATTGCACCAAAAATATAAGCGGCAAAGATGAGCGTATACTTCATTAATGCATAAAAAACACGTAGACACGAGTCGATCTCGGTTGATAAGGTGCAAGGGTTGATAAGAGCAGTTGAAGAGGTATAAGGCAAGGTTACCCATTATTATCGGTACTGCTCAACGTATTTGTGGAAGAAATGATTAAAAAGGGATGGGTCGAGCTGGAGGTGGAGTGAAAGTCGGAGGGGAGTTCGTTAAATCAGTTAGGTTTCCCGATGACTAGGCTTTGGTTTGTCATTCGGCCAAGGGGTTGCAAGACTTGCTGAGTGCATTGGAAATTCAGTGCAAAAGATATGGGACGAGAATCAATATTAATAAAACAAAGGTTATGGGTTTTTCCAGGAAGAAAAAGGCTGAGCTATGTTTTGAAATAGGATGGGAGAAATAGAGCAGGTAGAATAGTGCACGTATCTAGGAAGTGTTTTGGACCAACACTGTCAAACTAGTAGGGACGTAAAAAGAAGAATTGCGCTAGGCAAAGAGGCTTTCTCAAGGAGGAGGGGGTTGACGGGGACTTGAGTAGTGAGGTTAAGAAAATACTCGTAAAAACATTTATATGGAGCGTAGCTATACGCTCCATACGTGGCGTACGGCGTACGGCGCGTACGGCGCGGAAACGTGGTCACTGAAGCCGGAGGCTAGACGTAGATTGGAGGCTTTTGAAATTTGAGATGGACCGAAAGGAAAACAGTTAGATTACCTATTTATTTTTATATATGTTATGCATTTACCTATAAATGTATTATAATGAAATTCATATTATATATATGTATATATATAGAAATTTTCCTACATAATATATATATACGAATATCGTATCTCGTATATATATATATATATATATATATATATATATATATATATATATATATATATATATATTCAGTCCCTCAAATTTTTCCTCAAAGACCTGTACCCCATCCTCAAAAGCCACTCCCCTTTCTCCCTTTCCCCTGCCCCAACTTTCACCTCTCCCCCACCCCCCATTCTCCCCTTCCCCTGTCCCCTTCTCTCTCTCTCTCTCTCACATATCTCTCTCAGTTCACCAGTCAGTCCTAACTAATCTTCTGAGGAAGACGGAGCTCAATTCCGTCGAAATTATCCAGAAAAATACGTGTGAGTGTGCCTTTTATGTGTTCTCGTATTATGTTTTACTGTCAAAGTTTTTATTCAACACGTCCGTGTAACTTCGAAGAATATATTTTTTAAATTTATTTCTTTACCTACGCATTTCCGGGAAAAATGTTTCATATTTCACTGAGTTTATCTTTACCACTATATTCTTGAATACTTCTTTCTGTATTAATCTCAAGTCTTACAATGTTTCATACATTGTTTTCCATTCATGAGATTTCTAATAATCCTTGCCTCAAGGGTGTCATCGATTATTTTCACTTATTATCTCCTTGCTCCACCATTTCTTCTCGAACCGTCCACTCTTTTTTCACTTTATGTGTCATGGTGATTCAACTCGTACCCATTACCTTAACATGACACAACCCGCGAAGCACATTTCTCTCACGCTAGCCCATTAACTGTGCATCCAAGCCACGTTTTTTCGTGGACCACTCAATCCCCGCCCTATCTCTCCGAGTGCATCCACAAGCACTCCTCGAGTGCCCCACAAACTGCATTTAGACGACATTTATGTTTCCCCTGCCATTCGCCTAAGTGTCGCTCCCTTGAAATACATTCTGGAGGAGCACACTTTTAGACACGGCTGTTTTTTGTTACCCTTGGTAAATGGTTCAAGTTTTAAAGTGCTTTTTTCTTATTTCAGGAGTCGAAGTTGAGTGTCTTACGTGCTCGCCTGCTGACCAATAGATCGCTGGTTCAAGCCCCATCATGAAGAGGGTGTAATTTGAGTTAACATGGAGCACTCTAGACCTCTGAAGAAAATCTACTAGTAGCATAGCTCAGGGGAAGAAGGGTCCACAGGGACATCAGGTGAGGGAATAATATGTACTGATTCTCGGTGTACTATCACTGACCATACTGACAATGCAAGCTCTCACTGATTGGTTCAAACAAATACCTATTTGACTGGCCAAAACATCAAATTGATCGGTCATCCTCCGTACAGTCCTGATTTAGCACCAAATGACTCCTTTTTACCCCCGTTTATCTAGATAAAATTGCGTGGCCTACGTTTTTCTGAAGAAGTTGTTGCTGCTTTCAAAAAGCATATTTTGGAGGACCTCGTCGGGTTGGAGAAAGTGTTATGAAAATTGGTTCGAGCGCATGCTAAAGTGTATTGATTATCATGGAGAATTATACGGAAAACAATAAAGCCATTTTCAACAGTAAATTACTGTCTTTTCATTATTTGGCTCAAAATATAAATAGCAGCCCTCGTGGAGTAATTCCCTGGACCTGTGCTCTTACGTTATATTTAGTCAAATTTCAAAAACATTTCACTGATTTGGTGGCGGTTCATGTTTACCAACAGACATATTCTTTCTAGGTGTTAAAGGTCTACTTCAAAGGACGAATTTTATGCAATTCCTCTCTGCAGAGGGTAGTGGTCTGACCACGATAACTCAGGCTTGGCAGAATAGTTGGACAATTAAGCTGAGATTTTCATTTTAAACGATCTCAGGTGTGTGATGAATTACGAACTATCATGAATTACGAATTATGAACTATCATGTGAAAGAAACTGGATGTTGGAAATGCCATACCAGTTGAAAATTCCTGAATTTTAACTATTTCAAGAGAGTAAGGTTTTTAATTGACACATTTTTTCCCATTTTCACCCATAAATTTTGCAAGTACCTGAGCTACTTATTTGTTTATTTATTAACATAAATTGGCGAGGTTGAGACTTTCCCTTCCTGAAAGTCCCTTCATTCACCTAACCCTTACATTACAGACAATGTAATGTAAGGGTTGAAGACAATTACACGCAACCAAGCCCTAGATGGAGGAAAATCCACCTAGGCGGGAATCGAACCCGCGACCTCTGGTTTGGTAGGCGAGGACATTAACCCGCCGCCACCGGGGCCGAGCTAAAGAGGAAGCTCTTAACAGATTAATTATTTTTTCATTCCCCTTTATGCTATCATGCCGCGGAACCGCACTGTTCAAATGGTTTTGAGATTTTAGTGTACAGATTTGATTGTAAATGAAATCTTGCCACATTATCATCATGCTTCTGTAGCGCCGTATTATCAATGTTTCCATCTTCTTTTTCCTTACGTGTTCCATTTTCCATATCCCGAAGTGGCAACAGATTACTGAGAATCATTCATAAGCTTTGTTGAGCCTTTTCCGTGCATCCCGACTATTTCACGTTTTTACTGTATCCCAAATTTTAAATAATTCCATGCCACTATGTAGCGGGGGGGGTTAGGTTTGTCAAACATTGTTATGACTAACGCAGCAGCGTATCTACTTTGCTAGACAATTTAGGTTGGGATTCTCTTGAACAGCGGCGTTTACAATATATATTAAACTTAATAAAAATATTTAAAGATGGGCCCTTTTCCGATGACATCAAGGATATAATACCAACCCCAACGTATTACGGTCGAAGGGATCACGAATGTAATATTAGAGAGATAGACTGCAAGAATGACAGGTTTAGAATGTCATTTTTTCCAAGAACGATAAGAGACCAGAATGTTTGTAGTCGCAATCCCCCAGGAGTCAGTTCATTACAATAAGTATTAACGTACAGGTTAGGGACTGCGCGTGGATATAAATATATATTATATATATATTTTTTCTTACAAGTTCCCCCATTCCCCTACCTATTTGAATAAACCCCAATCCTCTCATCCCTTACCCTTTCCTCCTGGTGTTAAACCCCCTGCCACACATCTTTTTTGGTTGCTCGCAGGGTATTTATGTTGATGTATATCTATTTATATGTGAATGAATATTTGTTCGCTGTATGACGGGATTTCGTGTTTGAGTGAGTATATATATATATAAATGCGATTTTCCAGAAAGAAAAAGGATAAGCTAAACATTAAAATAGGAGGGGAAAAATAGAGTAGGTGAAACAGTATACGTATCTCGGAAGTGTTTTCTACCAACATGGTCAAAGTAGTAGGGACGTAGGGAGAAGAATTGCGCTAGGCAAAGAGGCTTCACAAGGAGGAGGAAGTTGATGACGGGGAAATTTAGTAGGGAGGTTAAGACAATACTCGTAAAAACTCTGATATGGAGCGTAACTCTGTACGGCGCGGAAACGTGGACGCTGAAGCAAAATGATAGACGGAGATTGGAGGATTTTGAAATGTTGGTGTGGAGAAGAATACAGAAGGTGAAATGGACTGAAAGAAAAACAAATGAGGAAGTAATAGATATGGTGGGTGAGGAGAGGGGCTTGTTGAGAGAAATCATTTGTCTTTCTTTCAGCGATGTGCTTTTAATATCATCTACGGCTGTAAAACGACGGCCCTTCAAGGTTCATTTAATTTTTGGAAATAGGAAAAAGTCACACGGAGCCATATCTGGCGAATATGGAGGCTGGGGCATCATTACAGCATAGTTTTTGTCCAAAAATTCACGAACAAGCAATGAAGTGTGAGCTGGTGCATTATCGTGGTGCAAAAGCTATTTTGGAACGAATTTTGCTGCCACGCGTTTCATACCCAAATATTGGAAAAAATGACATGAAATAATCCATTCGATATGCCAACATCATCAACGACCTCTCTAATTATGATTTGGCGATAGTTCATAACCATTTCTTTCACTTTTTCCACGTTTCCATCGATTATTGATGTGCTGGGGCGTCGAGGGCGTTCGTCATCTTCAAGGTCTTCACGGCCTTCTTGGAAACGCTTATACCACTCGCAAACTCTTGATTTACTCATAGCAGACTCACCATAGGCTATTGTTAACATTTCACACACTTTGTTATACTTCATTTAATTTGTTACGTTAAATTTGATACAAATTCTTGGATCCATTTCTTTTAACAAACGAAAATCGCCGAGGTCATAAAATACGTCTAATCTTAGTGGCTGTCACAGAAAAGTCCACAATGAAAACAGCTGAAAGTTTTATCATACTTCAGGGGCATGTAAGCATAATTGAAAAAATTGACAGTCGGGCTCTCCAAGCCCGCGAAATGAAAAAATTCCCGTTAATTTTTTAACACACCTCGTTTGTGTGTATATATATTATACATATTGTGTATGATACAAATATGCATATTGTATATATATATATATATATATATATATATATATATATATATATAAACCATAAACACAGTAATCAACCCGAAGGTCGGTTTAGTAGGTGATGGTAGAGCTCACCCATGTACCAAGCCCGACGGCGTGTGAATATTCACACATCAGGTTAGGGGGGCCAGTTCCTTTCCCTGTGCCGGTTATGGTTTCCCAGGAAGATCTGGTACCCGAAAAATCAACTAGCTTGGGTGGAGCTGCAGGTGCCCAAAGTGCCTTGCCCGGAATATAATATATATATATATATATATATATATATATATATATATATATAATGTAAATGGAATTGACACTAGTAGACAAAAACACAGAGACACATAAAAGAGAAACTCACTGGGTCTCGGATTTTCAGTTGTCTACCCACGTTTCTCAAGAGAATGAAGGAACAGTACTAAGGCAAAGGAGGGCCCGAAGGCACTGGATGGAGGGAGGAGGAGAGAAAGGTGTGCGAGAGGAGGAGTTTGGAGGGAAAGGGTTAGGCGCGGGATTTTTATAAAAGGTGGGGATGATATGAAAGGTGTTTGGGGCGGAGGGGGGATGAAATTATGTGTAAAAAGGTGCAATTAGTGTCTAATACTAATACCTGGGTGATTCAAGGAATCAAGGAGCCAGATGAAAGCTTGCTCTATTGTTTTGAGTTTCAGTGGAGGGTCTGAGGGTGGAAGGGATGCTAAGATGGATGCATTATAGCATTTGTCAAAGGAAGTCTTGTGTTCGGAGGCGTGTTTTGGGGGATTGCGAGCATACCAATCTGGGAAGAATTTTTACATGAGGTTCGATGGTTATTGATTCTAATATTAAGGGGTGTGGTACACTGTCCAATATAAAAAGCAGGGCAAAGTTGGCATTTGAGATGGTACACAACATTGCTGGAGTTACCTGAGGAGTAGGGAATTGGTGGGAGAGAGTGAAAGAGCGGGTGGGAGAGGGATGGGATTCTGGTTTGGAAGATAGGACATGTTTTGCATTCAGTTTTATGGCATGGCCTGGGAGTGGTTTTTTTAATGGGGCGAGGATTTAAGAAGTGAATTGGTTGAATTTAGAAGATCTGATAAATTGGCGGGGCGCTTGAAAGTGATAGAGGGGCATTTGGGAAAAAGATTGGTGGTGGAATTGTGGTTTTTGAGGATAGGGTAGATGTCTTTTAGGATAGAACGCAGGGGTTCTAGGTCAGGGAAATATGTGGTACAAATTGAAAGAGGGTGGGTTTCCGCGTTGGTGGAAGGTTTGGGAGTGTAAGCATGACTTCGGATCCTCTTGTTCAGAAGGGATTCAGGATAACCTCGTTTGAGGAAGGAATGGTGTAAATTTGAGAGGAAATTGTCTAGGGAGTCGGGGCCATTGCAAATTCTGTGTCCCCTTATGGACAGGGAATAAGGAATTGAGCGTTTGGTGTGATATGGGTCGCTACTATTGAAATATAGGTATTGTTGTTTAGTTGTGGGTTTTATATGTGCAGATGTGTGACATTTTTGGTCTATTAATGATATGTTTACATCCAGGAAGATGATTTGGGGGGAGGAAACCGTAGACGTGCAAGAGACAGAGGACGAGGTCATGAGGTCGCAAATGAAAGTTTTCAGGGAATCAGGACCATTTGGCCAGAGAAGGAAAGTATCATCTATATATCTGAACCACAATAGTGGTTGCAGGGGTTATTTTGATAGGAATTTATTCCCCGTGAGACCAACAAAGAGGTTTGCGTAGGAAGGACTGAACCGGCTGCCCATGCTGTCGTGACAAGTGAACTTCCTTTTGTCATGCCTCAGTTCCACATTGGTGCGGGAATTTCGCACGCTACATGTATTGGCAAAATTTTGAGCTCTGCTTTTAACCCTCCATCCAATCTACGGGTTGAATTCTGCGAGTGTTTGAGACCTATTAGAGAGCTTTTTACTTTACTGAATTACCATAAGAAACCATTGAAGCGTGTTCTAATCCTGCAGTTTTACCTGGAAGGAACTAATTTTACCCAAAAATGCTGTGTGGTTTTGCGCCCGGGTGATGTGAACTAATGCTAAAGCTAATGTTTTCCCTACTAACTACCTCCTATGTCTTTAAGGCTTGCTTATACATTTGTCGAGTAAGCCACTGAAGTAAAAATACCAATGTATCATTCAGGTGAAAATTATTCGGTATAACTAGATCCGACGCATCGGCGTAATCCTCAGGTGTCTGTCGACGCCGATGCGTCGAAACTAGTTGTGCGAAATAAAATTGAGCTGAATGACAAATTGGTATTTTTACTTCGGTGATGACGGATTTCCAGAAAGTTAAGCCTAAAAACATCGAATAAATTGTTAAGTAAGATTAAAATAAGCTTTAATTTTTTCTCAAAAAACATCATTTTCGCCAATAATGTCGGGACATCAATTATGAAAAATGTCAAAATTTCGCCTATATTTTTTGCGATAATTTTTTGGTCCACCTTATAGTTTGGGAATGCTACTCCAGTAATCGTTGCATTACTCCACTTTCTTTGCCATCCTTGGGGCTTGAAGGGTATTTACTGAACATGGAATGGAAATCGAGAGATCCGCTGCCCCTCGATACATACGACCGATGATGGAACACGCATTTTCCAATTGATCAAATAAAAAAAGGGCGTCTCGAAGTTTGAATTAGTCTTGGCGCTTTGTGTGTGCCTACCATAGAATAAAATTACTTCATGTAAATAGAGGTACGGAAAAGCTTGCAGAGAAAAAAATGGGCACAGACAAATAAAAAGTGGTAAAGAATTGAAATGTTGGTCCTCAATTTATGCACTTTATCTTAAAACGATACAAAACACTGGGCATTCGCCATAACGTACCTTACTTACACTCCATATTTCAGAGGACTGCTTTTAAGCATTTACTTTTAACCACCCTCTTCTCGACTCATGCATACTAGCTGCCTTCACGCTGTTCTAACTGTACCCATCCTTCTTTTTCACATCCTACCCAAAATTAACCCGGCTACCATACAAGGTCTGTCCCAAAAGTAGTAGGGCTGAATCGATCCAAAAAAATTATTGCCAGATCGATACATTCATTCAAATGTCTTGGAATTAGAACCCTTGGGTGTTCACACAACGCTGCCAGCGGGTTTTCCTCGTACACCTTCTGGGAGGCGGCGCCTTGCGTGCTGGTAAGCTCCCTCGTCGCGGCCCATTGTAACGCTTCCACCGAGCTGTGGGGACGCCTTTCAGCACTGACTCGAGGTGGGGGGAAAGGAAGAATTCCAGTGGGGTAGTGTCCAAAAAATTTGGATCCTTAATAACATTGTTGAGAACCTCTTGGCAGTCCCGCGGGAGAGTTTCCTTTTGTTCGCTCGAGAGCACTCGTGGCACCAACTTCGCACACACCTTTCTCATATCTTGGCATGAGCCCATGTTTTCGGTCACAAGTCGATGCACATCTTATTAAGTTCATGTGAAACCATACGAACACTTAATCCGCGATCCTTGTCCAACAAAGCCATCACTCTTGTAAGATTTTTGTCACTCTTTGAGGTCGAAGGGCGTCCTGAACGTTCGGCGTCTTCAACACCTTCTCTACCCTCGGAAACAACTCGTGCCACTGCTAACTTGAGCATGTCATGAGTCTCTTCCCCGATTTTGCCCAGATTCACTCAAAATTTGATGGCGTACCGCTGTTCCAATAACCGGTTCATGACGGAGTGTAACGAGTTCACGTTGCAGAGGTTTCGCAAATTAACGATCTACACTCCGTAAAGGCTGAGAGTAAACTGCTTACCGGTCTTCGGCCTTTCCTGAGACTTCCTTCGCTCTTAACTAAACCAAGGAAACCGCCGCCCGTCCCTCGGTCTGTCTGAGAAAAAATAAGTCATACTAGTTTTGGGACCGATCTCGTGATCTCTTCTAATTCCTAATACATCCTATTACGCATATCTTCAAATCACGTGATTTCCCTCCTTCGGAGTTTGCTTAGCAGCATTCTCTCTTCTCTGACACATGAAAAACTTCATGACCTATATTGCTGTCAATGTTCCAATCATTGTCACCATTCTTCCATATTCTCATCTCATAAGCTTGTAATTTGCTCTCAATTCTTGACTCAAAGTCAAGAGTTGTATCCATGCTACACGAGGCTTCGAATTAGGTTGGTTACTAACAAGTCATCCTTACTGTATCCGAAATCCCTAAACGTCTGCCATGTGGATAATGATCTTAGCGAATATAGTCAAATTGTGGGTATTTTTTTTCATTTTACTTTTTGTACGTTTGCATGATATGCTTTGCCATTGAGGAAAACCACGAAAATGATACAGCTCCGTAGTATCAGAATACCACAAATAAATATCTAGATGAAAATCAGGCGAAAATAGACTTCCGGGATCCATTCCAGATGTAAAAATATGTGGCCACCTGATTGGCGTGATTGAAGTCACTAGAGTCACGACATAATTTTAAAGGAGATTCTGCCATTCTAACCTTCCACCTCGAAAGAAACACCATGAAGATTCCTTTCCGGGGACACGCAGGCAGCAGAGAGAAAATCATCGATTGACGAATATACAAGGGGTGCTGCCCTTACCCTACTGTCCAAACGCCACCTCGAATAATGAAAGCATCTCGGCAGTCTGGTATTTATTGATGCCTATGTATACTATGATAATTATATCTATAACTTATGTGAAAGTCTCACGGATGGGAATAAACCAAGATAATAATAATAATATACAAATTAATAATAATATGCACCAAGATAGCACTAGCAAACAAAAACAGAAAAACACAACAAAGAAAATCAAACGTATTCCGAATTTTCGGTGGCACTTCCACCTTTCTCAAGGGAGAGAAGGAACCGAGACAAGGAAGAGATGGAACTGAGACGCAGTGCCTTCTCTCCCTTGTCCCTGAAACTCGTAATACAGGTACGTATGAGTTTATTTTTTATATGTTTCTGTGTTTTTGTTCGCTAATTATATCTTGGTGTATATTATACATGTATACAGCTAGTTATCCTGCAGGTTCATGGATCAAACATGCACTGCATGAAACATGCTGATTATTTTATGTTATGATTACGTTATCAAGCATTTTTTCATAATTATATTATGGATTATCGATATCTGAAAATGTTTCATACGTCCCAGAGACATTCTCAATTGACCGTGTGACAGATATAAAACAACACAGAACCCTAGCTTGTAGTACAACAAAAGATTACTTCTAATAGACGGTTTGGATTCATACGGTAGGTCATCTAGCCCACCTTCGCACGCCTTGGATGAAAACTCCATTGTCTGTTTTTAAGAAAGAGGTTATGATGCCAGGAATTCATATTCGCATTGCGTTTGTAGGGCCGCACTAGCCTTCCACCGGGATCCTCTGCTGCTCCCTTGCCGTGCCCTTGCCCCGCCTTGCCATAGGAGTGAGCAGTCCCTGAGTAGTGTCTCCCCTCTCAACCATTCGATCCAGGAGATGGTAGCCATTAAAAAAGTGAGGGTTCCATAGCGTAGAATAAGTTCATCGAGCCCAAGTTTGTAACTCGGTTGTGAAAATTTACCTTCACGACCGTTTAGAGGAGAAGTCTGTACGCGGGGAAGTTTGCGAAATATAAAAAGTTCTCTGACTTAGTTATTCCATTGGGCTGAGAAATTTGCTGCTACATATTCATCTTCCGCTTCGCGCTTCCAGCTCATAAGACGAGTGAAGACAGGTTTTACTTTTATTGTAATTTGTATGTACGATACTTGTTTTTTTTGCTAATTTTCGTATTTTGTGTTTGCGATATTATTATATTTGGCAACCTGTGAAAGATTTTGAATATGTGTATTTTCAGTATAAAAGCCGTCAGTTAAAATTCATAATAAGGAGATTATTTTGAAATCAGACATATGGCAATAAACAGCGATAGTATTGTCTATCCCTGAAATATCGAAGGTTTATTATTCTTGTATTAATCAAATGTCAAAGTGACATAAACAAATCAGTATTTTATATCTGCATCCATGCCGTACTCCATATGTAAATCCAAACACACGCATATATATATGTATATATATATATATATATATATATATATATATATATATATATATATATAAATATATCAACAAATCATTTTCATATTGAGCTATCAACAAAAACCTCAACAACCTTCACCACTCCCGCCTCCAACGGGGATACCCAGATTCTCTCTTTCACAAAAAAACCTAAAACATTCCTACACCCTCAATCCTCCCTCAACCACAGACTCCAACCCTCTCTCAATATGTATCACCTACTTTCCCGGCATTCGTCCCTCAAATTCATCCTCAAAGACCTGTACCCCATCCTCAAAAATCACAACGTTTCGTCCAACCTTCTTCCCAAATGCCCCTCTATTACCTTCAAATGGCCCGCCAACCTATCAGATCTCCTTATATCCACCAAGCCCCTTTCCAAATCCCCTCCCAACCCCAGAATCACACCCACTCCTTGCTTGCGAGCAAGATGTAAAACTTGTCCTGTTTTCACCACTCTACCCCTTTCTATCCCACCTTTTAACTCTCTCCCGCCCTTACCCTACTCTTTAAGCACATCTCAGAATGTAATCTATCTTCTGCCATGCAAACTCTGCCCGCATTTTACATAGGCCAGAGCTCCAGAACCCTGAACCTTAGAATAAACAATCATCGCACCTCATGTATTCCCTCTTCCCCGTCCACGGGTCTTCCCATCCCAAAACATGCCTCCCACAACAACACCCCCTTCAGCCATTGTCAGTGTTTCCGTTCTAGCATTCCTTCACCATTCCTATAACCCTATAAAAGTGGATGAATTATTTGTTTTCTGTGTCTCTTGAAACTATTTCCACACCCTCCCTCTCATTCCTATCCCATTTCCGCTCCCCTCAGGCGTCCCTTCTCCCATTCCCTCTCCACAACCCCTTCTTTCACCCCTCCCCCAACACCTGCTCTCCCCTTCCTTGTCCCCATCTTTCTCGGTCCCAATTACCTATCGGCAGTCAGGCCTAACTAATCTTCCGAGGAAGACGGAGCCCGATTCTGCCGAAATTAACAAGACAACGTGTGAGTGTTCCTTTTATATGTTCTCATGTTGTGTGTTGCCTACTTAGTTTATATGTATATATATATATATATATATATATATATATATATATATATATATATATATATATATATATAAGAGTCTGACCTGAAGAAGGCCTCGGAGTAGGCCGAAAGCTTAAATCATCTATAGTGTGAGTGTCATTTTACGTGTTATCTGTTTTATTCTGTGTTCTATTGTGCCGTCCAAAAGTTATATTGCTCTCGTGAGTACTTCCGCATCATCGATATATATTATTATTATTATTAGGTAATCTACCGGTTAAGGTAGGTTTTTGGATGGACACAACTATCAAATAAACATTTTGTGACTCCCCACCTATCAAACTAATCTATATCAGGTCCCTCTTCATCTCGGTGTACTTCTTTCCTCCCTTCATCCCGTCCAATATCCCTATCCTGTTCCTACCCTTACCTCGCTTGCCCAACTATATATATATATATATATATATAGTCTACAGAGGAAGGGATAAATTGGTGCGCTAAACAGCAAGGTTAAGCTATTATCGGGAATTAAGAAGGTAAAATCTGTACACATAGTGAAAGATAAGTGCGGTAAGATAATAGTTCACACATAAAAGATCCATGAGAGATGGAAGGAATATATAGAAACACAGTATGGCAATGAACTTAAACCAACAGGGTTAGACACAAAAAAGGAACATGACGTAGAAGAAGATGGCTTAGGTACAGGCATACTTGACGATGAAATAGAAAGGGCATTAAGGGAGATGAAAGCAAATAGGCCAATGGAGTAGACAACATTCCAGTGGAACTATGAAAATGTATAGGAAAATGTGGGAAGGAGACTATATGAACTGATTCGTAGTATCCATGATGAAGGAATCTGGCCGGAAGATTTCTTGAGATCGGTGTTAGTTCTTATTCCGAAATAGGTAAAGGCTGGGATGGGAGGATTAGCAGAGAAAGGGTGAAATTGAGTCACTATACAGCAATGTTCAATCACTATCGGGTAGTAAGAAGGGAGGACCTGTGCTCACTGTTAGAGATAAGTCGGGTAAGATAATAGTTGACACAGAAATGATCCAAGAGAGATGGTAGGAATATATAGAAACACTGTATGGAAAGGAACTTAGGCCAACAAGTTTAGACATAGAAAAAGAACATGATGTAGATAAAGAAAGCTTAGGTCCAGGCATATCCAACGATGAGTTAGAAAGAGCATTAAGAGAGATGAAAGCAAATAAAGCCGTAGGGGTAGAAAACATTCCTGTGGAAATGTTGAAATGTTTAGGAAATTGTGGGAATAAGACTCTATATGGACTGATTCGTAGTATCTATGAAGAAGGAATCTGGCTGGAAGACTTTATCAGATCAGTGTTAGTTCCTATTCCGAAAAAGGTAAAGGCTACATTATGTTAGGACTACAGAACAATAAGTTTGATATTCCACGCAGCTAAAGTTATCCTCAGGAACATCAACAGAAGGATAGGGTGTAAGGATTTTGATTAGTTGCGGGATGATCAGTTTGAGTTAAGGAAGGGGAGAGGTACGTGTGATGTCACTGCAGAAATGATATCCCTAATCGAGAGGAATATAAAATACAAACAGGACATACTATATTTGCCTGTCTGGTACATTTTGAAAAAGCGTTTGATAGAGTGAATTGGGAGAAACTAATGCGTGTATTGCAGAAAATAGGAATGTATTGGAGGGAAAGGAGACTGATCCGCAACCTGTACATGTCTCAGACTGCGAGTGGAGAACGGAGAGTCCGGATGGTCAGTGTTAGGAAGAGGTGTAAGGCAGGGTTGCCCATTGACTCCGGTGCTGTTCGACGTATATATGGAGGAAATGATTAAAGAGGCATGGGAAGAACTGTAGGTAGGAATGAAATTCAGAGGGGAATTCATAAAATTGGTTAGGTTTGCCGATGACCAAGCATTAGTTGCTCAGTCAGATAAGGGGTTGCGAGCATTGCTGTTTGAATTGGAGGTTCAGTGTGATAGATATGGGATGAGAATCAACATTAATAAAACAAAGGTCATACGATTTTCCAGAGAGAAAAAGGTTAAGCTAAACATTAAAATAGGAGGGGAAAAAATAGAGCTGGTAGGATAGATCACGTATCTTGGAAGTGTTTTGGGCCAATACGGTCAAAGTAGTAGGGACGTTAGGAGAAGAATTCTACTAGGCAAGGAGGAAGGGGTTGATGACAGGGACGTTGAGTAGGGAGGTTATGAATAGAATCGTAAAAACTCTGATATGGAGCGTAGCTATGTACGGCGTGGAAACGTGGTCACTGAAGCAGGAGGATAGACGTAGACTGGAGGTTTTTGATATGTGGGTGGGGAGAAAAATGGAGAAGGGGAGATGGACCGAAAGGAAAAAAATGAGGAAGTCCTAGGGATGTTGAGTGAGGTGAGGGGTTTGTTGGGAGAAATCCTATGGAGGCAGGAAAAATGGATTGAAGGCAAATTGAGCGGTAGTGGTATGTTGATGACGGTAAAAGAGGGGAGAATGTTAGGCAAACGAGGAAAGGGCAGGAACAGGATAGGGATGTTGGACGGGATGAAAGGATAATAAAAGTACACAGAGATGAAGAGAGACCTGATGTAGTTTAGGTTGCTGGATTGGGTTTCGTTTGGAGTCGCAAGTTTGTTTTATGTGATACTTGTATGCATCCAAAAACCTACCTCAACCGGTAGTTTTCCTAATAATAATAATAAATTAATGAATATATATATTAATTATTTTTTTATATATACATATATTTGTGCGTGTGGTTGGAATAGATCATCATAGTTTTACGAATTTTGGTTTACATCTTAGAGTCAACTCGTGATATGAACTGTCAAATCAAACATATATTTTCTATCTCCTTCGGCATATTTTCATAATGATATATTAGTTGTATATATAAATAGAAAATCTTTAAGTTTAAGATTATCTTCAACTAGTATGATTAGCGAGAGTGTGTGTAGATGGGCGAATATCTCGTAAATAGAATGGTGGGTGAAAGAGAGACTACTTTCTACTAAAGAAGCTCTGGGAGTAATTGCCGTAGTTTTGACTACGATATTAAATTCTGAAAGGACCCTTGGAGTTTTGAGACGTACGTGCGCCACATGAGACTATTTCTCTCACTTCATCGCGGTGGCCTAAGGTCTTATTTCATTTGGGCGGCACCATTGGGCGGCTCCCCGATATCTTGTGGGGTCCGAATAATTCTCTCGGCGTCAGACATAAAGTCCTAGTGCCCGTAACTTTCTAAACGTCTTCGTTCCGCTTAGCAACATCATGACTGACGCCGCTCCCATCTATGCTACTTTTATAACCCCATTCCATATTCCCCTCACGTATTTTTTCACAATGGCAGCGTTTTCTCAATGAACGAAATCCAATCCATTTCTTGGAAATATCATACATGTGGATAACTTAGTTAAGTATAGGCTGAAATACTAATTACTCATCTAACTGTACCTGAATTCTTCTACGAAGAGTTTACCATTATCGGCTGGGGAGGAATTCACTCCTTGGTGTTTGACGCCATCAGTTTTCCTGTCTACGCAATTAATGGTATATTGTGTGTTCTCTGTTTCGTGGATGAAAAATATACCCCCTTATTTTTGAAATTTAAAAGGAGATATGGGAAACACAAACATTACCCTATTGTCGAAAGATGAATTCCCAAAAATAACTGAAAGATAAAAAGATCGAGAGAAATATTTTTAAAAAATTCCGATATTTGTGGAATGCTGTAAGTTTCCCGATTACTTCACAACTCCCACTTGGATGCAATTCCAAAAAATGTTGCCCTTAAAAAGATATCAAAATTCCTCTCATGAAACTGTCAAGATTCAATCGCAAATCGAAAATTGCGCCTTGTCAGGAATACTGTCTAATGACAAAAGAGGACACGTTTCCAGTTACTATCACCACAAATATTAGGTAGTATAAATAACATAGTTTCAGGCGTAACGCGGTGGCAATCCTTGACGGAAGAAGACACTTCTCTTTCCATATAGACTGTTTCCATTACGAAGACGGTTTCGTTATAGTGAAGCATCTTCAGGTCTACGCTGTAACGAAACCTAGGTTGTAATAAAAACACACTATATGGGATAGTAAAGTGTCTTCTTCCGTCAAGAAAGATTGCCTCCGCGTTATGCCTGAAACTATATTATTTATACTGCCTAATACTTGTCGTGATAGTAACTGGCAACGAACTACTCTTATAAAAAGAATTTATGTTCCAATCTAATTTTCTAAAACTACTCCCGATAATTTTTGTACAAACCATGTAGGTATACTTCAATTTACATGTACGTACATATATAATGGCCGTCCAGAAAGTTCTTAAGCCCTTGCCAAAACTCTCTGCCTTTGATGAAAACTCTTATCCACACATTTGGTCTCTTTAAAGTTTCTTTTTCTATTCGCCCCACGCTTTAGCTGCTATTAGTTTAGATTTTCAAAGAAGATTTCAAATGTACAATACAAGCTTATAAAACGCCTTTTGATTGGGTTTTGTGATTAAAGCAGGTGATATAGCAACAATCAGAATTTATAATAGTTTGCAGTTTCCTTATTCTGTAAAGTAAACCAAATAAATAATTACTGTACTCACAGATAAGAGTGGAGTGAAGCAGGTGTTAGGGGAATTATTGACACAATAATTCCGGTGCTAAATTGCATACCTTAGGTCCTCTGTGTGTAAATATCTTTTAAATAGTGGGAGGTTTAGCTTAGGCAAGGATATGCGGATGGTTAAAGCACGTAGCAGTTCAACACCACTCTTTCAAAGAATCGTCGTCATAAATGGTAAATAAATTAATGTCTTCATAAAAGAAACCCTAGATAAAAATTAGAAAACGAGCTTTCAAAAATGTTTTAAAAGATTGCTGCACTTATTCTTTTTTGAAGAAAATCGGTATGTTTAACGAGTTAAAATAAGCTCCTGCCTTGCAGAATGACTAATTTCTTAGTTTTCAAGGAACTAAGGAATTATAGATTAACCAAAGGAGCTGTAAAGTATAGTATATTTTTTTCCAATGGAATAGAAAAGTGCTAGTGTTCGTCGCATAGTCTCTTTTGCACTCTCAGTATGTAATTGTCATTTTCGAAATTCTCCAGATTTTATCCTAGCTATAAGACAATCTGTCAATTGGTGAACTCACATTCAACATAATTGACTTCATTAGATAGTCTTTTGAATAATAATAATTAAGCCTGTGGAATATGTGCATGATACACGCATTGTAACCCGTATGCGTATTTTGTTTTCGTTACACCCTGTCGCACCAGCAAATATACATCATCTCCCTATCTCATCTGTACTCATTCGAATACATATTCATCACCTACCTGAAGACGCCGATCGACATTTCAGCGGTGCTATTGTCCGAGAGTGCGGGGCGAGGTAGCCCAAGGGTAAGTGTTGGACTCCTGGCCGTAAGTCCGGGTTCGGTTCCCGGGCAAGAATCTCTGGGCACCTGCAACTTCACACGAGCTATGTGATTTTTTGGGTACCAGATCTTCCTGGTACACCATAACCGTCACAGGGAAAGTAACTGGCCCCCCTACCCTAATGTGTGAATTTTACATGCCATCGGGCTTAGTACTGGATGAACTCTACCATCACCTACCTAAACCCCCCTGCCACACACCTTTTTGGTGGCTCGCAGGGTATTTATGTAGATGTAGATGTAAACGATCTTCGGGTTGATTACTGTGCTTATGGTTTATTATTATCCGAGAAAACCAACGCACGCGAAGATAAACTGGAAGTGATGCTGAGATCGCATTTTCCCATGACTGAGTTTTTGCGGCTGCCTCCCTAGTATCTGCCACTACATTTCTGTGCGGTGGCTTGTCGGTGAAAAGGTAGGGGGAGGGAGGGGGAGGAAGCAGTAAGGTCAGCCCCGGATCCGCGACCATCACCGGCGTGCTTCGGCGATGTCGCCGCCTCGGCGGGTGTTTCGGTGGCGGCGCGGCAACCCCAGGCGGCGGGGGAGACTTGAAGCGTCAGGCGACACTCACCTCTTCTTCCCGCCCCCGCCCCTCAACCCTTCCCCTTCGGGAGTTTCGCAACTCCTCAATCGACCGATCCCCACCCCACCGCTGTCACTCTCCACGAGCCGCTCTCCCACCCTCCATCCCCATCCCTTTCCGCCAGTTCCAATACCCATCCTCCCACGCGCTCGCCCACCCTCTCCATCCGTCCTGGTTCGGTAAATACTCTTGGGACGGCCCTTGTCTTCTCTTTTCACCCGATGATGACGAATCGTGCTCCCTCGAAGGCCGTTTTTCGTGCTTCACCCTATGGGAAATAGCCTACTTTCGTCACTCATTTATATCCCAATTTCATCATGTCACGAATGATTCTCCTTCATTTGTTTTCGACAAAATGATGTACATTTTCGAGCAATTGCATGTGACCCTTAGGAAAATTCCATTTTGGGACCACACTTTCATTCTTTCCGGGTCTCATTTTTTGGGCATCGTCATCTAACGTGGTCAATCCTTCACAAATTATAATATCCAGGAATGAGAAATTTGAAAAGTCAAGAAATAAATACTTAACTACAAGTGGTTAATAATTATCACAAGTTACTACTAAAGTCACTATTCTACATAATAAAATGAATTACTTTTTTATACATATTTTATTTCCTTTCTCAGAAGCATAAATAAAAATATATCGATATACCAATATATCAGCATCTGGTACCTTTGAAAGATAAAAATAATTTTTTTCTTTACATGTGATATCAAATTGGGCTACAGAAATTATAGTCACTATTTCCTCTGAATATGTCACCAACTCAAACCGGTAAATGATCAACTAAAATCACCATTCCGCTAGCTCAGCAATAAACATTTCACTTGTCGCAGAAGTGGCTTCATGACCCCAAGGTGTAAAAATTTTAGCAATTTTTTCCTAACGACTTTCGCGGCTAACCATCATATGAATACGTACTTAAAACATTTGTCTAAAATGTTTTTGTTTCCATTCTCTCTGGTCACTTTTCACTCGCCCTGATCATCCCCAATTCCGTTCTTTTTATTAGGAGTTTATGAAGGGATCTTTCCCCAGAAATGGGAAATAGGCAACATTTTCGCTTTATTAAAATCTAGTAAAAAATATTCCGTTGAATCTTATCGGCCATTTGCCGTTCAACCAATTCTGTCTGCCAACTGCCCATGAGCGCATTATACTTCCAAGATTTCACTTCACACTCATCCCTTGATTTCTGAGGAGCAGCTTGCCCTTCTTGGATCGTCAATGTTTAGCAGACTTTCAATTTCCTGGCACCACATCATTCAGGCCTTCCAGCCCTCATCTCAATTGGACGACAATTTTGCAAAAGCTTTAGTTTCAATTAATCACAAATTGTTACTTTACAAACTGGAGCACCACTTAAATATTCATGGTATATTTATGTAAATGTTGGCTTTATTCCTAAAAAACAGGCAGCAACGTGTTTTCATTGAAAGTGTTCACCCCTCTGTGTCTGGTCAGTCCTGGTGTCACCCAACAGAGGACCCATGAATCTTTGTTATTTGCAATGTACAATGATGGCTTGTTTGAAACAGTAGATACTGGATCATGCGAAATTATCCTCTCCACAGATCACAATTTTCAAACTAGTCGGCACCATCAACGACATCACTAGCTTGCAGAATGCTCTCAACCCAATTGCTGGGTGGCCCGATACTTGGTGCCAGAAAACAAAATCCTGCCGAAATCAATAGGCTGCAAATCAATCTTCGTGAATTACTCCATGCATTTGGCTATGACATTAATAATTAGGTAATTCTGACGGTCACACCTAAAAAACAATCTATCTCTCATGTATGGCACTAAACTTCACTTTTTTGAGCATATCTAAAGTGTTTCCTTTTAAGCTATGCCACAGATTGGCTTAATTTATCGATACAGGGAAATATCTAAAGCCCTACGCACTCATTCTTTGCCTCTGTTTCTCATGTTCTTGAATGCTGGTCCCAAATTTGGGCCTCTGCTCCACCCGCTTCTCTCAAACAGCTTGATTGACCGGTGAATTTCTTTCTCTCTATCATTCGCCACCGTCATTTACACTTCTCTCTAGATTAGATTAAATAGTCCTTTTCTGACCGCCGTGCCATGAATGATATTAAGTTCCCAATGAAAATCGTCAGTGGTAATTATAGGTCATCTGAGCTTCTTTCCCTTTCCCCTCGTCGAGTGTCTTCGCGTACGACGTAGTTGAATGATTTCCTTCATTGTATCACCGCTCGCCTTTCAATCCCATAACGCTCATTTGTCTTTAGTTCCCCATCAACTCATGAAGCAATGATGAAGTGTCTCCCTGATTTCCAAGTGTCCCATACACTTCGTGCCGTCCATTCATCCCTTACCCTTTCATCATTCTCATTCCTTTCGGACCCACTCCTTCGCTGCTCCTTTTTTCCCTCTTTTATGAAAACAAACATTTTTTTCTTTGGTGCTACAACTTGTTATCCGTTAAAGTTTTGTTTGCATCGTTTGTTTGTCTTTATTCTTTGTCCAGATGAATTGACGTGATGCAAATGAGTTTGAATTTAATTGGCTTGATGCTCTTTTTGGACTAAATAAATATATAAATATGGGTGGGAAGATGAAATAAAATCTTGTGACTGTTATGAGAAAAGATTTTTTCTTGGTAATCTCTGAAATGTGTAAATAGATTAAATTCTCATTTTTATTTCCTGGCCATCCCTCAGTCATTTATTTTAGGTTGACTCGAGGCATTACCATTTTTATTAAACAATGATTTGGGGCAGCACCGAGGTATATCGTTTTTAGGCTTTCTGTTTTATCTTACTGATTTGTATAGGCGAGGAAACCCTTAACTTGATCCATGGTGTTACTTCGCATCCAGTAGTACTCTTATGAATAGCCCGATTACCAGTATAAACCACCCAATTTGAGGATGGCATGTGAAAGAGAGATATTTACATCTCTCGTGCCTAATGCTTTCACAGAAGGCCTTCATTCAACTAACAAACCTTACATTTACAATTGACATTAACTAAAAAGTGAATTTCTATGGGTTTATAATCCCCGTAAGCTGCTAGCAGTGATTTACCGACCTGATCCAGCTCATTGAGGAGGCGATACTTTATTAAATCTCACCCTCGGAAAAGCCAGACAATTCAAGAGTTTGCAGGGTTCTTGAGCGGCGGGAGGAGGGATGAGTGCAAAGATATTCGGGTGACACAGAACCCTTTGGTTGCAATAAATATTATTGCAACCGAAGGGTTAATTTATTGCAAATAAATATTGAAATAAATTAAAGTATACAATTGTAAGAAATGCGGCGAAAAGCAATCTGGAGAAATGGAATAGGATTTGTAAGGGAAGATTATACAGGAAAATGAAAAAACTTTCGAGAATTACTATAAAAGATCCCGTAAATGCTTTTATGAATATTAAATGAAAAATACAAATTTAATCACGGGATATCCAGGAAATATAGAGTTAATCCACAAGAAAACTTAAAGGTAAAGGATATAGACCAGTTAACTTCAAAAAGCGACCCTTACGTCAATTACCGGGACAGTCCCAAAAATAAGTAGAATAATTATTTGTCACCAATGCAGATGGATTGAGTGGAGTGATGTGCGGTAGGAAAGGTGATGAGGGATATTGGGAAAGCAATGCGACCCACGCATGTTAACTGTGGGAATTTGCACTCTGCGGGTTGCTGCTAGGATGGACCCCTTTTTGACAGTCACGTCACGAATTCACGATGCCATTTTCGATGGAGCAATAATATGGGATAAAATTATGCATTAAGCTTGGAGAATTGAGTTCGAAGACCATAATCATGGTTAAGGATGCTTATGGAGGTAAAGAAATGCCCCCAAATGGTGGTTTTCAGCTTGCACAGGATAATCTAGGAGTATAGTATAACGAGGAGGATGACGATAAGGAATGCCCTGAACACCCATCAAAAACAAAGTGTGAAGAAAATGTGCAAAAAGTGAGACAAGAGTTCAATTGTGACTGACCCCCAAGTGTCAGGATGTTATCTGAAGATTGCAATAGACACAAAATCACACTACAATGCATTCTAATAGAAGATTTAGCCATGAGAAAGGTGTGTCCATATGACCCCCAAGATGCAGCCAGAATACTGCTTGTGTAACAATCTTGCCTTGGGCCTCTTGGACTACGGTGAAGTTGACCTGAATTTTTCAGAATAGATGGTTACTGGTGATAGATCATTGAGTACGACCCAAGTATAACCCCTTTCAGTGCCATTTTGGATCTCTGGATTATGCCAAAAAAGGCATGACGAGGTGCCTGAACGAGGGTCCTGTTGATGCCTTAAAGGAAGCATACCACAACTGGCGGATTCACTGGCATTTGTGTGTTGATACATAAGGGTGTTCTTATAAAGAATTTTCGCCATTTGTACTTTGATCTGCAATAAATCTTTGCCCCCAGATTTATTTTACTAAATTTTGGGCAGGACCTTATAGAAATACATTGGCATAGGGATACGTGATGGTAAGATGTATAAGGGAAAAAGGAAAATGGAAAAACCAAGTGATACAAAATTACGTGCTGAACGACTCTATGATTTAAGAACACCTTGACGGTAGAATTTGTAACTGGACTAATTCGTACAGGCAAACGGAAGGTGGGAGTAAATATGTTGGGAACATTACGGGAATAGAGGAATAATATTTCTCATTCTCAAATAGAGAAAATCAGAGGAGATTGAGGTTTATATATCTTAATTTAATTTATCCCACAAAAAATATATTCCTTGGGATGATTAAAAGCTGTTAGGAAGATGTCAAATCACTAATTTAATTGCATTAATTTAATAATCATTCTATACCTGGCTTCTGCCGAGAAGAGACGTGCCTGACCTCGCTCGCTGAAACCGGTTAGACCGTAGCCGAGCTTATCTGCGTGCCTGCTGTTACTTGTGTGCCTCTGAGAATATTCTTCCCTAGTGATGTGTAGTGTGGTGTTAGCTTTAATTTTGTGAAATAGTTTAGTTTATTTAGTCTTCGTGCTCTTTGTTATTAGTTTTGAATAGTGTGGTGGTAATTTTAGTGGATATACTTAGTGGCTTGTAGTTATTTCACAGGATAGATATCTGCCTGCCAGGTTGCTGCTTTTGCATCTAGTGAAGTGCAGTGTAGAGTCAACGGTTTCGTTTATTTAGCCTACATTTTGTTTGTGGTTAGTTACCCCTAGTATATGGTAGTAGTAGTTTATCTTAGTCAATTGTGGTGGTTTGTGTCCTTCGAATCTGATTGATTATCGGTGAGTGTTTTCCTTTTTCCACTTTCTTTTTTTCCTCTGACAAACAGACCATATTTAAGAAACGCTTTTTCCAGTTAGCCTTCATATTCCATTCCAAAGTGTAACATATTGAGTAAGTTAAATTTAGCTAACCCCTCTTAAAAATCTTAGCATAGTGTATACAGATTAGCTTTTTTTGGGCCCTCGGTTGTTAATTAGGATGGCTTCACCGAGGTCCCCTGTTGCCATATATGGAAGGCACTGGCGAATGCGCAGCTATAAGGGCTCGTATCGTCATGTTAGAGGAGATGGTGCGGGAGCTTCGTTCGGAGATCGCCGGCGGCGGGGCTCCCCTCGGTAGAGATGATACTCGGAGTCGGAATACGAAAACCCGCCACGCCCATAGGGATGCACGGATTCGTCCAAATGCTACACGTGGCTGGGCGATTAGACACCTACCTCGTGTCCCATCTCTCACCGAAGGAGTATCTCATGTCCGTAGGTCAGACGATTGGAGGGTTGTATCTCAGGGCAAGAGGAAGGTAACTCTGCGGCGAGGATTAGACTCTGCGGAGGCAGATACCATCCCCGCCTCCAACCAGGTGCTGACGGATGACAGTACCACCGTAACTGCAGCTCCTACCCCTACTCCGAGGGCACTGCCTAGAATAAGACATCGGCGCTCGGGAAGGGAATCGTTATATTAGGCAGTTCTAACGTCTGGCTTATACTGCATCCGCTTCGCCGCAGAGTCCAACAGGAGGGAGGTGTTCGATTCTTGTCGTCCTGGTTATACCAGGTGGTGTGGCATTGCAGGCGACGCAGGCGGTGAAGGCGGCCGCCAGTAATTCGGGTTGCTCAAAGCTACGCATTGTGGCTTATGTGGGAACAAACGACGCCTCAGAACGTGGATCTGAGGGGATCCTGCGCTCCTTTAAGGAGATGCACTCGGAGGTGAAACGGGTTGAGTTGGGGTTGAAGGTCCCAATTAAATTAAGTATTTGTAGTATTGTGCCACGTACTGACCGCGGTAGGCTCGTTTGGAGCCGAGTAGAGGGTTTAAATGATAGATTGTTGGGATTCTGTCGGAAATCGGAGCGGACTTAGCTGATCTGCGGCCTATCCTCTCATCGTGTCGGGTACCCAGGGTCCATTATGTTACCGTGACATCACAGTGTGTAGCGCATAGGTTACACGAAAACGTTTCTAGGCTTAAGGATATTTGGAAGGCAAAACCGCAAGTCATATATTGGGATAAATAAAGTAGAATCCAGCACTTTTTGTCACTTGTGATCAGGTTACGCCTCATAGATCCCAAAAATAACAGAACAAACAAAAACTTGCTTTAATGCAACATACAACCCACGTGAAGTTAATAAAATTGGTTCCTCGAAATACGTAATAGATAGTAATGCGTGCGAATATAATACTTCTACCTCTGTTAAAGACGAATCGTCGCGAAACATTTTTCTGAGCATACATAAAACCGTTGAAGAAAAAGTGATTGGCGAAACAAACATTTTAACATTAAATTGCCACAGCATTAGAAAGAAAATATCGGATATTAATCACATCTTTGTAAGCACAAACGCAGGTATAGTAGGTCGAATGGAGAGTTGGCTCACGGGAGATATAGCAAACAACGAAGTTTTCCCAAGCGGTTTTTACAATTTATTGAAGGGACAGACCGAAAAGATTGGGTGGGGGAGTATTCATAGCTGTAAAGTCACATCTTAGTAGCCAAAGATACGAATACGACGAAAATAGCATAGAAAGCGTTTGGTGTAACATAAAATACTACAACGACAAAAGTCTAGTCCTGTACTCATTTTATAGACCCCCAGATTCTAGTACAGATATTCTACACAAATTCGACGACCAAATATCCTCTCTTAGTAACAAGCATAGCAACAGTATTATTGATACTGACACAGCATACTTGATATCTTCGTTACTGACACACCAGATATCGTAACAAACATTGAAATAATGGACGGAATTAGTGACCGTAAGGAATTTTTGTAGAGTCAAAAACTAAGTTCGTGAAAATTAACAAAGAAATGTGTAAAATATACCTATTCCACAAGGTGAATTTTAACGGACTACGAAAATATTTGAAAAAACAATTGCCAGAATGCAAGACAAAAAAACTGAAATCCGATACAGAGAGCAGCTGGAATTTTTTCTTAAATATTTTGCGCGAAGGAAGGAAGACGTACATTCCACCAAAACCAAACTTGACATTAGGGAACCTAGATGGTACAACGGGAAAGTAAGATCGGTATTAAAAATGCAAAGAAGGGAACAGTAAAATTTTAAAAAGAGTTTAAAAAGTGACGATATTGTTCATCTACATCTACATAATACCCCGCAAGCCCCCGCAAGGGCGTGGGGCGTGTTAGGTCACCACCCAAAAAATGGAATAAAGAAAAACCGCATTCAAAACTAACAAATACATGCAAACCCAAATCCACAGTAGTGAATACATTCATAAAAACATTCTATTATTTTACACGCATGCAAATACACATCCACCTCCCTTCACTCCACATGCATGCAAGTACATATGCTTAATTATAGCAAATAATTGTGTTTTAGGATGCAACAAGAAATTTATCCAAGAACGTGCAAGCTAGATTTTGGTAAGTAGCAAGGCGAAGTACCACCACCACAAGAACGTGCAACATAAAACGCTCTCCTACCCAAGGTGAGAGTTGTTGAGGCATTGTCGAGAGAGAGACATTGTATATGTGAATACAGAAAAACAGAAATTCAAAGAATGTCGTAGTAAAACAAAAAATATCATGCGCACAGCTCTATGCTCTTTTAAATCTAAAATTCTAAGCGAATATCTTGAGGAAAATCCAAAGTCGTTATGGTCCTATGTTAGGGAAATACAGGGCAAACGTCCAACTTTACATTCTTTGAAGACGGAAAACGGAGAAATTATTACAGACAGCTTGAAAAAGCAAACATTTTGAACAAATTTTTCCAGAGCGTCTACAATAAAGACACAAACCCACCAAACGATGCTCCACACCCACCCGGGGAACACATGAGCGATATAACACTGGCCAAGAATGGAATAGAATATCTACTTCGTAGCATCAAACCAAACAAATCACCTGGTCCGGAAGAAATTCCGGCTAGAATATTAATGGAGTTAGCCGAAGACATTGCCCCGTTTTTAGAAATTGTTTTCCTAAATTCGACAGAAGATGGCTCAGTTCCTCGCGACTGGAAGCTAGCCCATATAACTCCCATTTATAAAGGAACCAAACAATTACTAACCCATTTCATTGACATCGATCTCTTGTAAAATATTAGGACACATGATTGTCAGTAACATAATGCGGTTTCTTGATAGTAGGAAAATACTAAGCCACAACCAGCACGGATTTAGGAAGAGCAGATTTTACGAAACACAATTAGGTCTTTTTCTCACGATATACTTAGATCGGGAGAAAACAACTCACCAGTTGACGCAGTATTGCTAGATTTCAAAAAAGCCTTCAATGAAGCCCCACACAATAAATTGTTACACAAACTTAGATGCTATGGAATCAATGAGAAAATTATTAATTGGATTAGAGACTTTTGTCAAATCGCAAACAAATAGTAGTCATCGATTGGTTGTGCTCAAAGGAAAGTCATGTAACTTCGGGCGTCCCCCAGGGAAGTGTAATAGGGTCTCTTCTATTCTTAATACACATTAATGACTCAAGCGCACACATTAGTAGGAGCCAACTAGATCGCGAGCTACTCTCTAGAGACTTAGACACAATCTCGGATTGGTGCAAGAAATGGGGATTAATGCTTAATATAGACAGAAGACAGAAGAAGCACATTCTGCACGTTACCACAGCAGGATGCTGAGCAGCATACAGAGTGTAGGGACGTTTGGACAAAAGATGCCTCTAGCCCTACCCACCGCCCCTGTATTTCGAAACGTAGGTCACTTTTTTGTCAGCCCTCGTACATCAATTTAGAATTATTTGAACTTTTATCCCTAAATATCCGTCAGTATATTAATTAATTAACCCATTTTTTAACGTGACATTTGGATTTGGATCTAATCCAATACTAATCCCAACAGCTGTGGACATCCACATAATAGCCACGCATGTGCCATAATCTATAATATGAATCACCTAATACTGATTACGTTAATAAGTCATACATTTGCTTGAAAAAGCCAAAAAACATATTATGGGCTTCTTTCTTGATTGCTTCTTTTGAAGAGCCAAAGGGCAAATGAAGCCGCACTATGGCTGACCCTGCAGTACCGTAGCTAGAGACATTTTGATGAATACGTGAGAAGTTAGTTTCACGCCTTGAGCCCATGGTGAGACCCTGTTTGCCTAAAGTTTGAGAGAAAGAGATTGAGCTGCAAGAAATTTGAAATGAATAGGGCGAGTATGTTGGAAACCCATCGAATTCTCTATGGTGGGAACAGAAAATGGAATCGGCCAATAGTTTAAATCTTCAGCCACTCAATCAGAATGTGTTGCAGGTTGTTCGCCACCCCCTTCCGGTATGGGCGTTTTCCTATACGATGACTGCCCAAAAACCGTGCCCTTAAGCCTGGGACGCCGTAATCGCCGTTGGGCGGTGCTGTCGTCGCAGGGCTCCCCAAGCGCTGCACAATCTTCGATGCGTTAGAGCCGCGTGTGTGGCAAAATGACCGCGCCGGCGCTTAGCAGCTCCCGCACTGCAGTGGGACGTCAGGGGAGAGTGCGTGGCTAGGAAGGGCGCTCCGAGGCGTTGCAAACACATCGCTTAGGTCGGAGGAGATCCTGTACATCGTCGCAGTGAATTCTAATCAAAGTTTTCATCATGTGCATGGAGGAAAGCTGTTCCAACAGGTTGTTGTGGAATAATAAATGCAAACGAAGGTGGACAACTTTTTTTACAGGAAAAAGATGACCGGCCCTAAAAATGGACTGGAATTGTTGGATTTGAAGTCAAATTTCATCAAGTGGGTTACGAGAGAGTTACATCATATATTTGCAAAACCTTGGGTAAAGGTTTTGAGGGAAATCAGCAATGTGTCCCAAATAATGGTCACTGCAGAAGTCTATTGAGACAGGTGAAAGAAAAAGTAGCTATCCCATTCAATTTCGAAGTAGGTCGCAGAATAAAGTCCACGAAATATTTTTAGTTCTTCTAAACAAATCACCAATCAACATATTTCGAAAAGAGAATGCATAGGTTCCATCTGAGAAAAACTTGTAATTATCTCTGACAAAGCAGTAACCACATCTACCGGCTCATCTAAAATCCGGACTACCTTGTGCTTAAATGAGTACTCCTCGTCTGTGACCTTCCTATTCCAGAATACTACTCAGCCATCTGATTGAATGCTCGTCCGTCCAAGTTCCAATTACTCAATTTAGTCAACATCTTTCTCGCTTCTCCCCACAGAGTCTACTTGCCCGAAGAACTTTTGCTCCTTCTCTTGACGCGAGTACGCTTCACACAGAGGCCAATGGCATCTGATTTAAAATCCCTACGTCGTATCATGAACGGGTCTAAGAAGTTAGAGGTCCGCTATCCTTATTTTCACTGCGTCACCCTGCAGGCACCAGAAGCACGCTAGTCCGTTTCTCACCCTCAAACTCCGTTTGTCCATTTTCAAACGGCCCTTAACCCTCCTTCTCTACTCAACGCCACCCTTCACGCCAATTGCCCTGCCCTTGGCCGGTTCACCTTGTGCCGCGCTTACGAAGTACCCCACGCCGATCCGCATTTTTATGCCGTTTTTTGTTGCATATCTCACTGTTATATTTAATCTTCCCAATTTTCGGTCAATTATTTTACGTTGATTGATTTATGCATCGAAAGAGTTTTTTGCTTTTTTCGGGTATAACAAGTAAATTAAATATTACAAGAAACCTTCCGGTCTAAGTTTGCTCCTCACTGTAAAACAGTTGGTTGCTTACTTGTCTAAGGAAGGGATGAAATTAACCAAATATTCCTTGCGATCACTGTAACTCTTATCGGGATTGTGTGTGCGGATTACGGGTGGTCGTCATGATAGTAATCGCCCCGAAGGTAGGCTTTTATAGGTTGACTTCAAACTTCCTTTTGGGTAATCATAATTTCAGGGTGCGAGCAACAATTCCTTCCCTTGAACCTGAATTTTTTTAAAGTTTTGTTTTAACGATCAAAAAATCGTAGGATTATTAGAATTTTGCACAGGAATCTCCAAAGATGTCACATAGGAATTACATGTGGGATCCTCCAGTTCTTAACCGAGCGTTCTATCCAATGGGCTACCACTCCGAACAATTGAAGTTCATAAAACGGGAGGACTGAAAACCACCTAGAAAAACTACATGGAGATGTATGTCGGGATAACTTCCTATCGTTCCTAGAAACAGACTTATTTTAAGTAATTATACATATCGGTAAAGTTCACAGGATGTGATATAAGCATTACAATTATTCTAATACCTCTCCTCTTATACTTTTCGGAGTAATAACAAGATGGCTTTTATTATGTTCTACCACACGCAATAAAATATTGCCAAGATGTTAGTTTTCTGTATCTAAGTATGCGAAAGGACGAAGGCATCTGAGAAAATGGATTTTGTTCATTGTGTTATTAATAATTTTAAATGGAATTTACAACAATATAATTTTTACTAAACTTAATCATATTTTCGAGACACGTATTCAAATATCCTCCAATTTGTTAGCACAGATAAGCATGGGACTAATTTTCAATGCGCGTTAAGAATTATTTGGTCCAAGTATTTCTCATGCTATAAGAAAAGAAAGCCAAACTTCGCCCAGTAATCATTGGATAATTTTATTCATGGAATTATTTAAGTTTTCCATTCCTATGCTTAGTCATAGACTTTTCTGATTAGGATTTTTTGAAAAAATAAATGTAAGCTTAAAGGAAAGTCAGGGTAACAGGAAAATTACCTTATTTATCAGAAAAAAATAACGGCTCATTTTAGTAATTTCCCTCTATTGAGAAATATAGTAATTTACCCCTCTCGACTCCACAATGGATACATAATTACCCAGCGAGCGTCACTACTCGCGAGATGGTACTTGACGGGTGCTTTGCCGCACCCTGCCGCACCAAAAAACATGTGGATTTGACGATGAGCTCGATCGGCTGAAGCGTTCGACGGGTATCTTGGCGATCGAACGGGTCGTCGCTCAGGGAATCACTTCGTTGGCAGCGGTCGAGCCGAGCGAACGGTATTGAGCTCAAACCAGTCGTGGGTGCACTGACGCAAACAAAGTTACGGAATCGACTCCCTGAGCAAGCAAGCTCGACGCCCGACACCACCCACTCGCTCTCGATGGTAGCAGGCGACGGACAGGTGGTGGCCACGTAGGCGCAGTGGTAATCTAAAGGGAAGGTCGTTTACTTTTTCTCAGCACTAACCAATCGGGTTAGTCAGGGTACGCGAGGGTATGTTGCCACTGGAATTTGAAATATTCGCGTACAATGCAAGTCATAATGAATAAATATATCATTAATGGATTGTTTGATTAAGATGTATTTGTATGTGACCTACATTTTGACTTAGCCATATTTATTTACCATTAATCACCCAAAAGTTGACTTCTCTCTGAAATTTGAACCAATTATAAAGAAGATATAAGGAAGGTGGGAATATTTATTTGAAAATATGCAAAAGTAATGTCTAATTGAAGAGCAATTTTGTATTTACTATGTAAATACAAAACATGTCTATTTAAAAATCCCAGATAGCTTTTCTAATTACATGCATCGTGACCAAAATATGGATTATTCATTAATTCAACTGATTAATTGCTCTCTTTACTCTGCCAAAATTTTTCGTAAAATTTGTAGATAATGATTGCAATACTTAGGCGTTTGGACGAAAACATTTCGAGAACGTCTTTCATCTATTCGGGATTTACCTTGTGCGAACAGGTCCAGTTGAAATTGTAATTTTGTAAGGGAATCAGATATACGTTTGGTCCAATTTCTTTTGAGTGCAGTAATTCTGTTGGGTTACGCTGATTTCATCTATGATTCGGGTCCATGTGAGAGGCGCATATGAGTTAAAATGAGATAACATGAGATGAGAAGCGCGAATTGAAAAATACAACGGTCATGATAAACGCAATTCTCTGAATATTAATGTTGACCCTGCCCAACGTATTGAAAAATCTAAGGTGGCAGCTAAGAAGGCCAAATTCGCAGATAAGCAATAAAACCTTAATCTAAGTGTAAAACTGAAAACGTTCTACTGGACATTACGGATCTTGGGGAGGACACCAAAGCTCCTGATTATGTTGTTTTTAAGGAGTATAAACTTACGAGCAGACTAATCGAGGAGCCATTGTTCCTGAGAAAAATCTTATCCCAAAATTTAAAAATAGTATGCATAGCTTTATTAGATACTCGAAGATTAAATATTGTCTAATTGTATTTTCAGCTTCATGATAAAATCAAAATGTTACATATAGAAATGTGAGCTGCAGAAACACCCTGCTACAGAGGCTCCGGTGTCGACTTTCCATCAATTCGTTAATTTAGGTTTATTGTTAATGCAAGGCATTACAAATTTCGTTACTTGTCTTTCGATCATTAACAAACATAGGCTTTGAAAATTTACTACATGAGAGACAATTTTCATCCTAAAATCAGAAGAAAGGCATATTCATGTTGGTGGAGTCATTTGAAAATAGGCTTAAAAAGATTTTAGCTATAAGTATTTTGTAAGAAAACTACTAACAAAACCTGACACAAAAATATGATGATATGACACAAAAAATCATGTACAAACGAAACTTCATGGTAATACTAAAAATGCGAATTGCTATATACATTTTTATATCGCTAAATTAAAAGCGTAAAATACATGGCAAATCATTGTATTTTATTTCTCATTGTATGACTTAGTCATGTAATACCATAATTATATTTGTGAAATCGTAAGACTGAAGGGAACCGTAAATATACGCAAAACATTCAAGGTTGATTATTTTCGGAATAATTTCTTTCTTTGATGGATGATTCCGAAATTGATTTTTTTGAGATGGTTAACCTCCATGTCCCTGCAGAACATTAAGCGATCCTTGCGACAATTTTATGCTACTCTGTAACTTATTCAGGCTTATAAATGCCTCTAGAAAGAATACTATAGGAAATAAACCAAGAAGTATCATATGTAAAGCGTTAAAAAAAAGAAATTATAATTAAAATATGTGCCATAATACTTGAATACGAATTGTATTACATTTCCCTCTTCTACGACATTATATTACGGTTTGAGACCTAAACCAGTTAAATTGTGACAATTTTCCCGAAAAAGACGTAAATTTTAATGGTCATAGAGGGAGATCCCAAATTAGCCAAACGCCATCCGTCTCTCTACGCAAGCTATGAGCGGACGACGATCAGGAGTAAGGAGTTGAAGCTTCCGGCGCACCCACCAAGTTTCCTCTACTGCCGCCGTGTGCGAGCGGAAAGGGGGGAGGATGGGGGGCTCTTCGTCACCCTCGCTGTCCCCCATCGCGGTAGTTACGTAACTACTATCCCCCTGCCCACCCGGCATGACTTGCGGTGCTTTTCCACAACCCATTTTCTCGCGAGGATTATGAGTGGAAGGGAGAGCCAATAAATAGCGAGGCACAGCTGTCGCTCGTTCGCTATTCGCTTCACCCGTCCCTCCGCTCTCGTCCACTTGCCGATTCCTCGACATCCACGGCCTGGAGCTTGACCTCTCCGCGTTAAGTGAAGCTTGCTTCCATGTACACGAAGGCCACGTGCTTCCGCCTGCCCGCAGGCGTATTACCCGTCACACAGGGAGGGAAGTCGCGCTCGCGAGACACCCGATGGCCTACGCTCCGGACATTAAGGTGCACGTGCGTAGTGGGCACGATCCCCCACCCGGCATTCTGTAGCGGGGAATACACACAAGTGTTGACTTTTACGCCAGTCAACTGGGAAAATCAATATTTTTTTCTATCCTGCTATCCGATTTCACGTTTGATTACGGGCGATTGTAAGCCCATGAGATAAATTTGAACATTTCGACAATATAATTCCGTATCAAATTGATTACTACGTAAGTTTAGATACCAGTCAACAAATGAATGCTTAACTGCTGCCATAACATGCATATTGCCTTAGAAAAATTAGCTAAATTTTAGAATAATTTTAATAGTTTTCAAATAGACCAAATTCTGAATTGGATATTGCATCAAAAGATTTATGAATAAACTATTTATAAACATATCTTTTTTTCATAATAGGGATGCAGTAGAGCGTTGGCCCAGAGAGTCCAAGTTCGATTCCTTGGCATGGTACCCTCCGCTCCACCCAAGCTGTTCGACTTTTCGGATCTTCCTCGGAAATCATGGAGAAAGAATCTGACCCCCCTTCCCCGATGTGCCGATTTCACACACCATTGGGCTTGATACTGGATGAATTCAGTCCTCAGCTACCAAACCGACCTTAGATTTGATTACTGTGTCCATGCATTATGCATGCTAATGCATATGCTTGAAAATATTTAAAATGTGCTTTTATCTTTCAAATTGACAGATATAACAAGTTAATACAAGAAACAACAAATCAGGTTAAAAAATCATAATAGTGCCGGCCCACCGTTGATGAAACGTCCCTCTCGGAATCATACAAAAATAAAAACAGGCAGAACAATGCAGCCATAAAATATTTGAATTTAATAATTAATGTTACTTTCAGTTTCATTTCAAAAGTTGGGAATAGCAACTGTCATGAGATATTAATGTTTGCTTGCAAGAATTAAAACAGCTGCGGCAAAAGATCAGCAACGGGCGCATCAGCTGTCGGTCGCCTCCCCTAAAAAAACTAGTACTACAACAAACAGTACCAGAGTAAAAAAACCAGTACCAGTTTCATTTCATTCCATGTTTTTGATTCATGATTCATTCAATTCATGATCCATGTCTTCTCTGTTCTCTTTCCTTTCCTGTAGCCCACGGATTCTTTTCTGGTCTCTTCAATCCCTTCTGTATTCTTTCCCACTGCTCCTCTACACTCTTCTCAGTTGCTGTATTCTTTCTTTTCATCTCCTCTTACATCTTCGCACCGATGCCAGTCCCATATGTTTATCCAGTTCCCACTTTTTGACTCTCGCAACTTTTTTTAACCCTTTCACCCTCAATACGATTTCTGCACTGATAAATGCATGGTTACTGTAGACATATGCACAAGGGAGCCCAAAAATCCATTTCACTTCGTTTCTGAAAATTTTTCTGAATAATCTAAATATCTCTCGCTGCTTTTCAATCTTCTCATCGGATTGGAAAATATAGTATTTGTACCCATAAGCGTATTTTCACAACAGAACTCTACTAGTCCGTCACCTCTCTCACACATCTCTCCCGAGTCCATACTGCCCAACCGCTTCCCTCATCCCGCCTTAGGGAATAGGGGTTAGGTGGTAGAAGAGACTATAGTTTCACTCCATAGACTCCACATCTACCACTGTGTCACTGTCGTAGATCACATTGCTGACACAAGCCTTCCTATATTTATTACCATAAATCCAACTCCTATTCTTCCCCTTTTTCACGGTAATTATAATGTAACGTCTCCGCATTGTTCTTCACCACATCCTTCCCATCTCACTTCGTTTATCCCAATAATGTCCATCCTCTTTATCTCCATCTCTCTTCTGAGATTTTCTACTGTATTTGGCCTCAGGACGGTTCTTATATTCCGTGTTCCGATTTTTAATCTTTTCATCCTCTGTCTTTTTTCTTCTTGCATGTTGTCCTCGTGTTCAGGCCCTCCCGGATTTTTGAATGTGAGTTTACTTCAGGAATATTTTTTATGCAAAGGGCCCAAGTTTATGGCCCAAGGCCCAGGTTTATGGTCCAAGGGTCCATATGTTTATATCTTCTGGTCTAGTTAAGGCCACCATTACCGTGGGAATCCCGAGGGAACTTTCATGCGGTAGTTTCCCTTTGATTTCCATATCCCATGCCGCTTACTGCAGTTTATTTAATCCGTCTTTAGGAGGGATTTCTCACCCCAAGTGCAAGGGGGTACCCTTACCCCCACTTTGTGTTCATCAGCCCTACAAATGGGGCATTTACACTTGCTGGGGGTGACTCCTTATTCCGGGAGCCCATCGGTCGCTGGTACCTACTCATTATGTTTAGGTTGTACCCCAGGAAGATGAAGATAACATTAAGGTTTGGGAGTCTATTTGAGTCCCCTTAAAGCCCAACTTTTGAAAAAAAATAGTTTCAATCATTTCGGCTAAATTGTCAACATAAATTATCTCTTCTCGGTAATTATTGCTTTTATGACAACTTTCGGCGTCACCTCACTCTCCTCATCCTTCATAATGTTTCCCGCTGATCTCTGCCATTTAACACGACTCTTACTTAATTTTTACTCTGCTGTCAATCTTCACTTACTTGAGTCATGCTTCATTCATCTTGACTTGCAAACCGTATTTCTAATAATGGCACAATAAACTTCATACCCTAACCACGCTCTCCTTCTTATTCTAATGGATAGTGATTAGAGTAAAACGTCATGTTTACTAAACTTTTATTTTATATTAAACCCAAACTTACGACACACCGGAGTGGCAGAGGTTTTATACGCAGGATCGAACAAGTTATGACGCTTTCAAAACCTGACGGGCTCTTTTTGAGAGAATTACGTACCGCGAATAAGATATTTTGATAACTATAAAGGTATCGTTGAACTTACTTCCGCGGGAAGAGACCAGTTCCTTACGCATCAAATTCCCATAAAAATTGCATTATACTCACCGAGGAGGATTGCGAAAGGTTCAAAAAAGGATATGAATTGGGATTATTATGTTAGAAATGAATATAGCATTCATAGGATCCTACTAATACACACTTTCGCAACTCAATCAAAAATATGATTATTTTGAAAAATGTTAATCGTAGTCTTAATATTGTTGTTACGGAAGGGAGGAGGGCATGGTTTCTTGAATAAAATGCCTAATATTGAAATAATGTATTCATCGATGTTAGAGCTCTCTTCGAAAGATTAATGTTCTTCGTTCGTGGTCGAGCGTCGGTGTCTGCCCCCGCCGCAGCGGAGTGAGACAAATATTTCCCACCCTCTCATCTCTCCGGGCCGAGCCGTCCGCCGTTGCCGAGGGAGCGAGGCCGATGGTTCCGGAACGAACGAGACCGAAGTTCCCTCCCGGAAGGATCAGATGGGTTTGCCGTTGCGTTCACGGGCCGAAACTCAGGAATGTGGGATATCCGCTTGTCAAGAGCAACAATACACCGCACCCCGTAGAATATACAATAGAGGCAGGGGAAACATGCATCCAACCGAGGTAAGAGAGAATTTCAAGATCTATGGGTAAATACGGTGTGTTTGTGTCCCGGTGAACCCGGGAGATTTGGCAAACCTAGCTGGAAAGCCATGCCAACACAAGACTACCAACAAGAATACCAACACATGAGGCAAGATCCAGTCGCATTACTCACTTTCTCTACTCGAGTCCCGCATATTGTCTGACGGGAACTAGGAAAAGGATTCAACGCAAATCGTACTCAAACGATTCGACGCGAATATTCACGCCAACTAGACTTCTTTCTGGTGTGACGTTTAGCACTTAGGACTAGACGACTGTGACTGCAGCGTTAAACCACCTTATTTCACGAAGTGATCATTATATTTTATTATAATTTATATTTACATAATTTATATAAATTTTTATTTCTCTAAATTATAGACATCTTTTTCCCTATAATTAAAAAAATCACCGCTTATTTTCTAACCAAGGAATGCTTTTCTGAGCGTTTATTACATTGAAGGGACGAAAACAGATTATATCAATTCTTTTTCATTTAAAAAATTAATTCTCATAAAAAACGTTTTTGTTAATTACATAGGAGCTGAATGTAATTGATTAATGGATTTAAAATAAATCATGCGTTTACAACTGAGTACTTTGTTTGGAAAATGCTTATTTCCTCATATTAAAAAGAGGACCATATTAAAAAATAACTGAAAAGGCGTTTTAAGTTGGAATTTAAACTTTTGAACTGGAGGGCCGAAGTTCAACACCCTTTGGGTACTCCCAGTTTATATGAGAACTCTGATATCTCATATTCAGATCTTAAAGGGAAACCTAGAGTGGCACAGGGAAAGGAATAGGTTCCCATTTATCAGGATAATTTGTGGATTTCACAAACAGTTTGACTTAGTGCGAGGTTAGCTCTAATTTCATATGCCAAACCAAACTTCCTATCGATTACTGTGGTTGTTTTTGTTTCTGTCCACCAACATAATGAAAGCATTGATTCCCTTATCAATGCAAACTGGCTGAGAGTACGACGGTTTTATGCAGCACTGATTACATTTTCTCTAAATTTATGCAACTAACCACGATTCCAAAGGGATTTATTCCGAGTTATTAGTCTACAAAGTGAATATTTTTGAACTTTAGTGAGATTTCAAAGTCCTCTCTTTCTTTTAGAAAAGTTTTTTATTAATTTTGCTAATGAACGTTTTCCCTACAACCGAAGGCCCAAGAAACTCACATTTTAAACCGAGTCGTATTCCTCTATTCACTTTTGTTGTAACGGAAATATTTCCTCAAACTTAAATTAGATTGCGATTTTTTATCGACTTATAGAAAAATTTAATTAACAAATATTTGTTCTAAATTGTGATACAATTTATAAGAATAGAATCGTACGTTGTACCGTTAAAATGCGTGAAATTTAGCCATTCAGCTGCAAACCGAAAACTGGCTTCCTCGAATCACAATTGCTAATTATTTTTTCCAACTTTTTCACCGACCTTTTAATGAAGAGAGAAACAAATCAAATGTTGACGCTTAAAGGAAACAGAATCCAATCAACTGTTCGTTATATTCGTGTTACCTCTGTCTTGAGTTTACCTCCCCGGACCGGTAGTACTCAAATATTTATATCCTAGAACGTAGGCAACACACATTACTCCAGTTCCTAATTCAGATGCTATGGGCTTATGATGATGAGTTTTCTCATTTCTCACTTTGTATTAGTTTTCACTGAGTATCTTTCATTAATCAGTCAAATAGAATAATTTATAGTTAGAATTTCTGCTGAAATAGAATAGGAGAGAAAATTGCAAGAGAAACTTTCCAGATTGCACTGGAATCTTTATTTTCCATGACCATGTTTTCGATGCCAGGCGATATAAACAGGTAATATTGACAGATATATTTCTACCAATGTCTCCACGTAATGTTTCCTTACAAAAACACATGGCCGCGTACAATGGAAATTCTAGGGGAATCCGCTAAGTTAGCCATGCTTCATTTGGTCATTATATGAAAGACTTCCATCATATTCGCGTGAGATTGAGATAACCTAGGCCCGTTGGCGGAAATGCAAAATACAATACTAGAACGCGAAAAATGTTAAGTAAAATGTTATGGTTAAATTTTCATTAATTTTATTTGCAGGAGAAATCTTCAAAACTCTTGATCATTTTAGTTAGAATTAACTACACACTAATTTAAGGATAAAGAGAGAAAATCAGGGACGAATGATGGTCGTCATATAAGAGATTATTCCTAGATTTGGAACAAAACATTTTCACCGAAAACATATTCGTAACTAAATCACAGACTATGAATAGTGCATTACAAAAATTTGAATAATGTTTGTTTGGGCAATTCAATATTTTTTCAGCATGCCGGAATCAGTGCAATCATTGTTAACAATCAGTGGGGAAACCGGTGAATTTTAGAGGATGTATTTTTCTTGTTTTTATCAATAATTGTCATGAATCTCTAAAGCAAACTGTATTCATTTTGTGATAAGAATTGTGCGAAGAGGGTGAAGACCATAGATTACCAAAAGGAGTAACAATTAACAAATTAATATTGTCGATCCATTGAATATTTTTGTTCGTCTCAATGAAACTTTTAGGGAAATATGTGAAAGCAGTTAATAAAACAGGAGGTTACTGCAAAGTTTACATCATTCAAAATAAATTACCTTTTATAACAAAAAATTGTTAAAACATCTTTGTATTACTCTTTCGAGACAAAATAAAGTAACTTTTCTCTGAAGACTAACACGAAAGTGTGTGTCAACCTGGAAGCATTGATCATATTTCCAACATGGTCATCAGCATAAAATTCATTTTTCGTCATTACAATAAGCCAAATAAAATATTCTTTTCAGGTCATTTGAACAAAGTTTCATTGGCACCCTTGACTAAACTGAGAAAGTGTTGAAAAATAGTATGCATCGCCATATCTTAGTTAAATATAAAAGTATCAAACCTTATTTGATTCATTTGCGAGTAAGCTTTTATCACTTAAGATAATTGACTGCATAATGGCCTCGTTTACTAACTGCTTCTTTTTTTAAAACTGCGATTTGATAATCAAAGCGCCAAAATCATTGTATATACTTAAATAATTGGCATAAATGTGCATTGGCTCTCATTTCCTGATTTTATTCTTTCATACCTCTAAATGAATGCAGGGAAGCCTTTTGACAAGACTATCAATCATTCTTTGGTCGATGACAGTATTTTTCATCAATGTCGAGGACATTCTGAATACCAGACCATGCTAAACTAGTGGACACGTGGGTGCTAACGAATACTCAAGTCAATGAAACCCTTTATGAGAATCGACCGAGAAAACTTAATTTTATCCCAAAGTCATTTGAGTTCGTACGTGAGATCTCTACCTATTATAGATTATCTCGTTTACCTCATTTCAGCGCTTAAAAAACTAATGTAACCGACTTTAGTCGGACGAAACAAAACATTTGTTTTTAGTTTTTGTGCATGTATGTGATGCGTAACTGTTTTCATTCTATTCGGTAAATTAATCATCCCAACTTCATTAGGAATCGATTTCAATTTCAACTAAAAAGTTCTTCAGTTCTCACAAGAGATATAAAACTTTCAGAAAGTAACCCTGCTTAATGGAGAAATCAATTACTTAGCGCACAATCAAAGAGACAATATAACAACAAAGTTCTCTAATTCCAGACAAGTTGGCATGTTTATTCCATTTATTTGTATTAACAATAAGGAGTGTTCTTCTCATGAGGATGTAAATAAATTTTTGTACTCCACAATCGCTACTATACTGGACCTTGGGGGAGGGGCTGGCCAAAGGTCATATCACGAATTCCGAGTGGCACGTCCCATGGTGAAACGATACGCGAAAAATGTTTGTGCTAAGCACAAAAAATCATATTCGGTTACCCTAACCGTGATTCAGAATGGTTAGGAAAAAAAAACAATGTCCCAAGGAATGATTTTCTACTGGCACTAGACATTCCGGGATGGCGAAGAAGAGGTTGACGACGAGGAATACCCTGGACGTTCATCAACGGCACAACGAGACAAAAATGTGCAAAAAGTGAGAGATAGGCTTAATTTTGATCAACACCTGAGAATTAGAATGTAAGGAGAAGAGTACAATATTCTGAAAACCAAAGCGAATTGCATGTTTAGAGAATATTTTGCAATGGATAAGGTGTGTACCAAGATGGTCCCCAAGGTGCTGTCGAATGATCAAAGGCTGCTCGTGTGAGGCAACCAAAAGGTAACATTTTGGGAGGCTGATTAACGCAAAAGGGCCGTAACGAGGTGCCTGAATGAGGCTCCCGTCAACGCCTTACAGGAAGCGTACCGCGCTGGTATCGGCGTGTTGAAGCACAAGGGCACTATTTTGAAGATTTTAGTCGCCTGTATTTAGATTTGCAATATTTTTTCCCTTAAATCCTACTTATTTTTGGAGAGATCTTGTAATATTCGTAACAAATTTCTTTTTCAAAAAACCTATAAATAAATTCGTTTTTTGAATACAGAATTTTCTGTTCAGAGTAAATAACGAAAAAAGATACTCTGCTGTTTCTTCTCGAAACATGAAGATTTTACTCAAACGCATCATCATATAATACCTTTGTCATATGGTTCCTTAGAGAAGGAACAGATATGGCAGGCAGTTTGTTCATATAAGGACCTGTTTGACTGATACTTTGCATGAATTCCTCATGGTAACATAAAATGAACATGGTGGCTCGAGATGCTTATTGTTATTTAGCTTAGTCAATATCTTTCAGCAGCAAGCTGTCTTACAAGGCAAGCGTGAATATTCTGCGGTTGGTGGATTTTTAGTGGTGGGAATTGTTCAACTGAGAAAGTTTGCGATTCCTTGGGAGCCCAAATATCTATATATTCCCAAGTCGTTAATTCAAACTGGTGGTGGATTCAGGGAGGCTCACTCCAAGATTGAATGGGGAAAAATTGCTCCACAGCAGGTTATGTGCCGCGAAATGCATGCCATACGGATAGCAAGAGTGGTGGGAGAACCGGATATGGTGGAAAAGTGATAGTTATATAAAGCGGGGGGGGGAGGAAGCAGGGCATTCTCCAATCAATGGGGCGCAGAGTTTGGAGCTGGGTAGAGGATTTTGGAGTGGTTAGTTGACATGGGATCTGATTAGGCAAGCTGTGTGAAGGCGTGAGGTTTGGAATGGTGGCGAAGCGAAGCGTCGAAAGGTGAGAGAAAGGTGATGGCGAAAGGAGGGTTCGTGGAAGGGTTAATGGATCTGTGGAAGTCTCACGTGCTTGATGGCCGTCTGAATTGGGGCTTAACTTACATCACTCTTACTGCGGGAAAGGGAATGGAGGAGGCGTAATTTTTGTTTTAATTTGGCAGAGTTTCGTCAAAAGAGATTTAAATTTGCGTTCTTCTGAGTTGAAATCATCCCAAGGGTTATGTCGGGAGCGAAAACTCTTAGGTGTGGATTGTAGTTGGTGGAATGAGGGGTGTTTACAGGAACCTCTATTAGTATGAATTCTGGTTATCTCAGTTTACACAGCAAGGTATTCAGATTTTTTAAATACCTACGTATGGCGCCAGTGTTTCCTCCTACGCAGTGCCTCATCAAATAAGAGAAGGATAAAGCATTTGGTGTGGATGGGATGGCAATCTTTCAAGTGTGTAGCTTTCGACGGTTTGTCGGTTGAGCCACTAAACCGTGAATCACTAAATAGTCGGGGATACATACATAAGGATTTTGCCTGCGATTGCGACAACATTTACATCAGACGAACGAATGGAAACTTCACGATTAGGCACAGGGAACACAGCCATTTATTTTCAATTTTTTAGCCAAAACATTTCCATTATGTAAAGCATTTGATGGTTTGAGGAAATTCGAACGAATAATCTATCATTCCGCTTTGTTTTTATTAGAAAGATATCAGTCTGAGCAGTAAACAAATACTGGAAATCACTTTACCATATCAAAATTTTAATCTTACCAATCAATATCTCACCTTCCCTACAATGCCTTCCTAGATATTGCCATTAGTATCTTCCCCCTACCGCCGCTGCTTACTTTCTTTTACCGCTCCACTCTGCCTCCCTAAAATTCAAATCAACGCCAAAATGGTTTTACCTAACCTAGCCTAATGGTTAATGTTTCATCACAATACACACACTCGACACAAATTCGACACAATACTTCAAACACTTCTTACAAGCTTCTTACAACATCCTTTTCCTCACTTTACCACAGCCTTGACCTAGGAAGACCCTGCCGGTAATTTCAAAAATTAATATGTATGATGATGCAAAGGGTGAAACCAAGAGTAAAAATATATTGATAATTGATAGTTTTTCAAAGTGTGTTTTCTCTTTTACAGTGTACCGATTCTTTAGGGCAACGATGGAGACTGTTAAATGTTTTGATTTTTTGGTTTTGTGGATAGATTACCGTTAAACTTGTGGTTTTCAAGCCGAAAATTTGTAGCAGGCATGTGACATCAGCAAGGCAGGGTAACAAATAGAGGAAATTATTATTAGATTAATAAACTCTAAGCTACATTAATAAACTACGGAATAAGTAAAATAGGCTACAAATAAAATAATCACGGGACTTTGGCTGGGTTTAAAGGAGTAAAAAGAAATAGTCATACCTAAATTAAGCGAGCCCAGAAAAAGTGGTTTGAAGTTTTGAGTGATAAATGTGTTCTTAGCGGACTATTACTCGTATTAAATTGGTATTGGTAGCCTTGTTCTTATGCAAATGATGTGCTATGATTTCCAAGGTGCCATTCTTTCAAAAGCGGTTTTACAAAGGAAGTATTTTTAATAATTCAAGTTTAATGCTTGACAAAATACGATATTTTTGGACCTTGAACTGAAGGGGGGAGAGAGAGATGGAGAGAGAAAGAGAGGGAGAGAGAGAGAGAGAGAGTGAGGGGGGCACATTGATCGGGGTAATATGGATGGGCTCACTGAATTAATTGGCAGTCGACAATTGACATGAGCAAACGGAATCTATGGGAATGTGGTGGCATGCAAACAAAATAACCTTGCTAGAATGACGAGAATTGGAATAGAGCAATTTGGCAAAGAACGAAATATTGAGAGAATCATAGTCATGTATTCGAATGGGAAGATATTTCGTCAGTATCGCGAACTCGAACAAATGACTTGGATATTTGGCCGAAAATAAAACTTTTTCTCAGAGGCCCATCTATGCTACTGACTTCTTGCAGTTCTGACGCAATATTATCTCCATTTTCCTCAATGCCAAACCGCTTATTGCCAAAATCATCGTCACGCCACTCTATGCATCCGATGATACTTAACAATCTACAATGGTTTGACCTTCCTAAATCACTACCCATACAACTGCCCAACGCCTCGGCAATCTTTCGGGCAGCTTCGGATCGATATTTCCAAACATAATGCAACACAACTATCAGATCCCTCATTTACAAGAAGCGGTACTGACGGGTGGCGTCTTGTTTTTGCCCAGGGTACTAGCTTCTTGGGGTACAGTTATTGGTATGCTTGAAAGAAAAGGAAGTACTATAACGCTTATGAATCCGACAATTTATTTTCAGAAAATCTATTTCAGAAACTGATTCAGTAGTGTTTATTTCCATCGAAATTACTTTCACTTGTGTCTCTTAACTGCTTCTCAGTTTTCCCTTGATTCATTTATATACTACACTTCTATGCTTTTTAAATTCTATTACCTTAGAATGTTTGTACATAGAGTCTGTTTATTTCTCACAATAGCCCTTCACAGGTTTCTCGTTTTTTCAGGATTGGGATAGTAGAAGCACTCAAAGTGCTTTGTAGAGAGCACTTTGAGTGAGTCCGACATCCGTCGGATGGGACGTTAAACTGCGGACCCCTTGGCGCCTTTCGCCAACAGTAAGCTAATGCCGACGCCGGGTTTCTCTCCAACCTTCCATTCTCAGCCATCCTTAATGGCGCAAATGACCTCAGCTGTCTATATTCTTCCACTGCCATCTCTGCTCTATTTATATAATCATATGCCCCATGATGGTTTTCCTTTCCTTACTCTATTCATTTTTCAAATGAGTAGTTTCGGCTTTTGATATCCATTTTTTAATAAATTCGCATTTTCTTCTATGTTACCCATCTCCCTATCCCAACTCTACACCCTGCCGCGGCTGAATTTTTCTTTAGCCTGCCCACACTCTTTTTCGTCGTTTGTTCATGCCTATTCCTCGTCCATCTTCCCCGTTTCACCCTCTTAAAGCTGACACTACACTTCTTTGGGGCTTCACTATGATCCGAGTTAGCATAAACTCCTGGGAAACTGTTTGAAAACGAATTGATCACGCCATTTCGAAACCTGTACGTAACGATAAAATAGTCTAACGGGTATCTTACCGGTTTCCCGGGAATTTTCAAATTATACCTACACCTATTTTGGTGTTCAAAACAAGTGTTCACGATAATTAATTCCTGTCTTCTGCAGGATACTATTGCTCTGTCACCCTTTTTGGCTGAAAAACCAATAGTATCCTGCATTAAAAACGCAGTCTACGGCATATCGGGGCGTTTGGACAGGATCATGATCATACCTTGTACTTGAACCGTATAAGACACACTCACGTACACATACACACGAGCACACCCGCGCACACACATAAACACATACAAATGTTTACATACATGTGTAATTTATTTACGTGCATCGAGAGATTTTGTAGCTGCTCGGCCGTGGAATCCGCGCCGCGGTGGCCTCGAGTGGCTCATCCTCCGCGGGGGGGAGAGGGGGTTCGACCCCGTTCATCCATCGCGGGCGGGGTGAGGGGTCGGTGAAGGTGGGAGGCGTAGGGCGGAGGTGGCGCCACGCGACGAGAGGGCGAGTGATGCAAATGGAGGGGGGAGCGGAGGATTTTGAATTGAAAGGTGGCGGCCGGGGTGGAAGAGGCGGGGGTGGGGTGTAGGGGTTCGCCGTGGAACGGGCAGGGTGCTAATGGGAATAGCGTTTTTAAATGATAAGAGCGAAGATGGAATGAAAGGAGTGAGGCGACCGTGCCATGGGTGGGGGGAGTCGGGAGAGCCGAGCGGAGTAGAGGTGAGAGGGTCGTTATTAAGGAGGGGAGAGGTGGTGACGGGGGCAAGAGTAAGTGAGTTAATGAGAGGAGAGGAGTATTCGGCGGCGCCACCCTCGCTCGCACCATCCCAGCCGCAACACTCCGCACACTCCATCTCGAGCGGGGGTTAATTCCGCCCTGATTGTGGGGGGGGCTCGGTGTGACAGGAATTTGATGGTCTGGGTCGTGGGGTGTAAGAGTGATGTCCCGTGTCGACGCTTGGGGGTCGGGTGAGGCAGAAATGCCGTGACGTTTGGGCTTCTAGTGGTACCATGCGACTCACTCCGACCCCGTTTGAACCTTTGGTCACCGGTGCCTGGGGGCGCTCGTGGCCCCCCCTTTGCCTGCGTGCTCCGAATTCACCGGTGCGGGAGAAAAATGGGCGAAATTGGGAGCGGACGGGAACGGAGGGGGAAACTGACGAAACTCAATCCACGTTAACTCTTCATTACCCCGCGTGCGTGAAGGAAAGAGATGGGCTCCAGCTACTTAATCTCCAGCTACTTAATCCGGAAGCTTCGCTGTGAACATGCGGTGTGGAGATTAAAACCTCCCAGCCAGAGATTGCGATAACCTGAGGATGAATGAATGTCGTTGAGCTGGGGCGGGAATGAGCAAAATATATCTAATTGCCAGTCGCCTCCAGCCCAAACAAAGATAACATCATCCACATGCCTATGCACAGGAAACATTCAGGGACGAGTCTCAAAAGCGTTCAATTTAAATTGAAGAGTATAGGACGTGGTGGATGTGGGTGACCTCCTGGATCCATAAAATGGGAGTATTATTTCAGAAACTGTAAACGATATTGTTTGTTTATAAAGCAGTTTGGGTAGTTGAATTCTTTTGGCAACGGAGACTTATAATTGGACAGTTTGGATGATACCGGGTGTGTTACGAAAGTAATGCAATTATTTTTTAAAAATAATTTATTGAACAGATTTTAACAAACATTGCCACGGCGTTGCCATGACCGATACTCGCCCTGGAAGGAGTATTCGGGGACTTCACGCTAGGCCTTCGTCACGGCTGATTGGATCTCTTCTATGGACGAAAAACTGGTTCCTTTCAGAGCTGCCTTAATCCGAGAAAAAAATAGACTATAGGGGGGGCACCTGGTGTTTGGCCAGGAACTTGAGGACTCGTAGCGCTCTGTGGCAAGGCGCGTTGCCGTGATGAAGTTGCCAGGTAGCGGAGATGTCTTTTCTCGTCCTGATGATCATTTTTCGGAGTCTTTCCAGCACATCCATATAGTAGGCAGCGTTAACTGTTTGTCCTTGAGGTACAAACTCCTTATGGACCACCTGTTTACTGTCGAAAAAGACAATGAGCATTGTTTTCACTTTTGCTTTGCTTATTCTTGCCTTTTTGGGCTAGGGGAACTGGTCGGTGTGCCACTCAGGGCTTTGGCGTTTTGTTTCAGGGTCGCATTCAAAAACTCAGATTTCATCACCAGTGATAACATTGCCTAAATAATCAGGTTCATTTTGAATAAGTTGCAAAATTTCACTTGAAATTTGCGCTGGGTTGGTCTTTTGGTCGTCTGACAACATATTGCGAACAAGCTTGACGCACACTTTCTCCATCGCTTCAACAATCTTCAGTAAAAATGCAAAACTCAACAGTATACAACAATATGAGTTCATTGGCAACCACCTTGATACTCAATCGATGGTCAGAGCGCAACAATTGTCGAAGACGAGTAACATTGCTGTCGATTTTGCTGGTTAACGGCCGCCCAGAGGGTTGTTCGCCATGAACCTCTTTCCAGCTTAAGGGCCTTTAACCACCTCGAAACTTGTGAGTAGGACAGGGGAGCGTCCCCGTAAGACTCAAAAATCATCTTGTTAGTCTCCTCAAGAGATTTTTTCAGTATTGTACAAAACGTAGTAACCGCGTAACGTTACTCAATCGTCGATTCCATTTTTTCTGCCGCTTCCGAAGTTTGGAGAGCACTGAGACTGGTTTTGCGATAAAGCTTAGGTCTTTCCCTTATTTACTCCAAGTGGTTTGATCCCCCTCCGATCAATAGGAGCGGCGCGGGAAATTCAACTGCATTACCTTCAGAACATACTCTGTATACATGTACGAGTATTCGGCTGCTCGTAAACCATCTTTAACTGTTAAAATAGAGTAAGAAAAAACTAGAAATGAATACATTTAATCAATTAAAGCACAGATTATTGGAACAATTACAAAAACACAGATTTTAAAGGGTTAGTTTATTTTCATCTTTCATACCTGTTTATCTTCATTTCACCGCACTATTTGATCAACTCCTTTTGCTTAGCGGCTGAGACCACTTTAATGCATGGGAATAGTTACCAGGCGTATTCTTTTCTTCGTCAGTTTGCTTTGTTCTTCTTTAAATTCTTTATTTTTGGTTCGCCTGTTGTGAAATCGAAAATATAATCCGAGTCTCACACTAAATTTTATATTCGAAAATACATACAAAAGGTATGCCGTCGATGAGATGGTATATAGTATTCATGATTTACGATTTACGATCACAGAAGAGAGAGAGAGACAACGTTGTTATACGTACTTGCCGAACGGATCAATACTGGATCAGCGTTGGGCAAATGACAATTTATTATTGGGCATTTACAAGTCGATTCCGACATCCCAATTACGGATTCCCACCTCAACTTTTTCTCGGTTAATATCCTAGCACCTTTTTTCAGATAGTTGTTCGATGGCTTTTTTCACTCGTTTTTGCATGAAAAGTAATACTATATCGCTGTTATTTTCATATTTGTTTGCATTTTTTTGTCCGTATATTTATTTTTATTTCCTCGCTATATATTTTCCATTCAAATTGTTGCTAAAACGAATAATTCAGACTGAATTTACAATAAAAATGTACATAGGTATGGAAAGGTAGCGCTGAATGTTAATCTTCCCCCAGGTTACACACCAATCGACAGCAGAGTACTTAGTTCTCTCGCAGAGAGAAACTATATCTACGATTCGGATGAACTTTAACATATTTATTGCATATTTTCGGAAAGGTTTTGTTGGAAAGCAAAAAGCGATATATATCTATATATGTATAAATATATATAAATATATATATACGAGTAAGTCGTAGCGCTGCGTTTGTGAAACATATATATATTACTTACTCGTATTTTCTCTGTTTGACGAAATATGAAACGCTCATTTTGCTAATAGACATTGGTAAGAACCCAAATATTATGTCACGGACATGTGTAGTCTTAGTTTGGGGTGAGTTTTACCTTATTACACAACTTGGGGAACGAATATTGCGTCGGGAGTAGAGCGTTGTCCTCACCCTTAGGGAAAGCAAAACCCTCTAATATCCACGCCCCTCATCCCCTCGTTAGAATGCAAGTGATCTGTGTTTCTAAGCAGTTGATCGTCTTGAGAAACCAGAAGTAGCATATAAGCTGGCATGCCCAACCTAATTAATTGTACGCGTCTCCTATTCTTGAGACCCAACACTTCAGGAGGGGTTCCAGGAGGTCAGGCCGATGGGGACCAATCCTACCACCTCCACTGTGGCCTGTACTATTTTTTGGTTGTATACCAAGAGCAAGAGTGAATCATTTCTTTAAAGCTGTTTTAGGGTTAGGGTTTGCAGTTCTAAATATTTGAGTAACGAAACGCCTAACATTAAAATAAATTTAATAGGAAATATTTTATTCTACCGACGACTATGAAATTATATTACGTACCTGCAAAATAATCGGTGAAAATGTAGTGACCACATATAGAGGCGCGAGGTGTACTTTCAGTCACAATGTGCAGAACTGCTCAGTTGTTTTTATAATTCTTTCCTTGGTGATTTATATGTTTCTCGCTGCAAGACACTTCTACGGTATGGAAGATTTCCATGAGGTTAATATTGTACATTTAAATTGAAGATAAGGAATTTAGAGTGGGATATGTCAATTATTTCAGCAGAATACTATCATTGCTGGCACACTGAGGTGATTGTACGCTGACTATATTAAAGTAAGTACTAATTTTGCCCGTCTCAAATTAATAAAATGCCAATAGTTACTCGACCAGCATAAAAATACACCATTTTCCCATGATGAACTAACTAAATTTGATGGAAAATTTCAACGGAGTACGCTAATTAACAATAATTCTAAGCAAAAATATGTCTGTGGAAATTTCATTTCAGCAAATGCTAAAGAACCTAAACATTTTTTCTTCAAGAAAGAGTTAATATAAGTATAAGGGAATAATCTACTTATGTCAAAACATTCCCAAATATTTTAAGAGAATTACGGTATGACAGTATTTAATTTCATATTTGATACTCGATAGCTCGGGAAATATTTGTCCAAGATTAAATGTTTTTATGAAGGCTCTACGTGCTTGTCTAAGTCAGGACAGAAAATAACCGTACCAAACGAAAAATGAAGTTTGTTTATCATAACAGAGGGAAAAAAAGGAGCAGCGAAGGAGTGGGTCCGAAAAGAATGAGAATGATGAAAGGGTAAGGGATGAATGGACGGCACGAAGTGTTTGGGACACTTGGAAATCAGGGAGACACTTCATCATTGCTTCATGAGTTGATGGGGAACTAAAGACAAATGAGCGTTATGGGATTGAAAGGCGAGCGGTGATACAATGAAGGAATTCATTCAACGGCGTCGTACGGGAAGACACTCGACGAGGGGAAAGGGAAAGAAGTTCAGATGACCTATAATTACCACTGACGATTTTCATTGGGAACTTAATGTCATTCATGGCACGGCGGTCAGAAAAGGGCTATCTAATCTAATATAGAGAGAAGTGTAAATGACGGTGGCGAATGATAGAGAGAAAGAAATTCACCGGGCAATCAAGCTGTTTGAGAGAAGCGGGCAGAGCAGAGGCCCAAATTTGGGACCAGCATTCAAGAAAAGGAGAAGCAGAGGCAAAGAAAGGGTGTGGAGAGCTGGCATGTTAGATATTTCACTGTATCAATAAATTAAGCCAATCGGTGGCATAGCTTAAAAGGAAACACTTTAGATATACTCACGAAAGAGAGTGCCATACATGACAGCTAGGTATATTCGATTCGTGATTGTTGGAATGAATGGAATAAACAATAGACATTTGAAATTTCAAAGCTAATTATGTAGAATCTAAAGAGGGCACATTTTTAAAAATAGACACTTTAATGAAAAGGAAACGATCCTTTCATTAGGAATTTATTATCATTCACGGCGACGTTAAGATCATTAAATTAATAATTATTAATTAATAATTAATCAAAATAATTAATTATAAAGATTATTAATAAAATAAATTATTAAATAATTAAGTATTATAAGTCTGGGGCATCTCCCGCAGTTTCTTGGAATTAAGGAAAATTATTAGTTCAGTCTGTGTAGATTCAGGAGGCATAAAAAGATAAATAGAAGACCTGCATGTTAATGACATTTAATCGGAAAGCTTAGGCATGTTCAGAAAAGAGCGGAATATTAAAATGTTCCGGAATACTAAAAAGACGGGAAAAATGTGGTGGAAAAGGCAGTGCTAGGTAGTAGAAAATTTAATAAAAGAAGTCTGAAACTGGTGCGATCGACATGGCGGTAGTAAAAGTGTCCGAAGAACAAGGGAAAAGCTGTGTTAAATTCAGAAATAAGTCAGGATGAGTATGTCTTAAGCCAGAAAGTTTGCAAAAGTTTTGAGAAAAAATGATACAGAGCCTATATGGTCAAGATAATTTGACAGGAATTTTAGACATAGAAAGAGGTATTAAAGGATTATTCGTAGTTTTATGATGGTGGGGTTCAACAGAATGATTTCGTCCGTTCACTGTTAATTCCCCTTCTAAAAACGTCTAGATGAATTTAAAGGTTTATAAATGCTATAAGACAGTATGTTTGAGTTTCTTCGCAGCTTTAGTGTCATAGGATAGCATCATAAGGATATCAATTAGAAGATAGAGAGGAAAGTAAATGCTTTTTAGGAGATATATCAATATAATTAAAGAAAGGAGGGATACGCGTAATGCCTTAGCAGTAATGTGTCACTAATAGAGGAAAACATAATCAAGATTAATTTATTTCGTTGAATTTAAGAGAGATAATTGGGTAGAGTTAATGAATATATCGACCAAATCAGGAGAAGATTGTAGAGATAGGAGACAAATCCGATACCCCTACATGTTCCATGGGTTGATATGGCATCTTTTATGTGTAAATACATTCATAAATTAGATGAAAAAGTTATATATACAGAATCTTTTCAAACCTTGAGATTATTATTGAATTAAAATCATAACAAACATTTAAATATTTCAATATAAACATGCGTTAATCTTTTATTTAGAGTAGTATATTATTAGATACTCTGGCAAAAGAGTAATTTGAAAACTTGACACCCTTTTGAGTGGCAACAGTGTATTTGAAGCCATTATAATGTGGAAAACCTTTCTGTTTCCATGACGTTGACTTAAAAATTTCTCTTTTTTATGCTCTCTGGTCATACGTCTGATCAAATCCTCATATTCCCAGCAAATTTCGCATTATTAATTTTTTGATCATATCGCTTTCTATAACTTTATTTTTCTTATTTTACTCTATCATTTAAGGTTAAAAAAATATTTACTCTACTATTTAATTTATTTTCAATTATAAAGTAGAGATAGTAGACGAAGTCGCCGGCCCCTTCCCCTTGCGTAATAATTAATTGAGCTATACTCCCCTGAATCAACACCATGTTTCAAGGAACGCTCAAACATAAATGAGCTGCTTTAATCAATAACAAGAGCCCCAAATAAAAAATTGAAAGAGGAGATTTTTGAAAACACAAGACACTACAAAATCTACACATTATCCTGAAATCCAGCCCAAAGATGTTAAACAGAGGTTTTCAGATTAACTACCAGACATTGATGCATATTAAATTTATCATGCATAAGAATTAAAGAGCATTTTATTTTCAAGTACTTGGAAAGAAATGTGTTGCGCATTGTGCAAAGTTAAAATGAGCTATGAGGGAAATTTTTGTGTTTGATCTTGTTTTTATGTGATGGTGATGGGTTTATCGGGCAGTTCAATTGTAACAACTACCCAATATGGTCTTCCATACAAAATAAAATTGTATTTTGAATTAATTCGACTTTGTCAGCATAAATTCATACAGCTCTTATTTTTCAAGTTGGCATAGTCATGCATTCAACATCTGCTGTTCCAATAACTCCCATCTCCGTCTTCCAATAAGCAGGTGAAGCTTTCTGTTGGCTCATTTGAATAAGAGCAAAACGGGCATCTTTTCTCTGTATTTTTCTCAGGTCCGACGTTGTCTCTTTGGCTGTGTCCTAAATGATAGTGAAGTATTCATGATGAAGTATAACCATTGCGAATTGAAAGGTTAACTTTTTCAATCTGCCATTTTCAACGAACCGTTTGACGAAGCCAAGTTTTATCGTCGCATCCGAGGGCTCTTGGAGAGTGCTGAACCGGCAAAGGTCATACAGTGGCGACAAAATTGAGGAAATGGGCTCTCGAGTAGTTGAGTCCAAGTGTTCGTTGCATTTTTTTCCCAGCATAATTTGCAACCATGCGGCCGCAACGCAAATGAAAGGGGCCACCCATCAGCCAATGCATATTTCCCTGCTCGCAGACTTCTCCATTTTCTCGACCGCCTTCCACACATCACTCACCAAATCATACGACGGAGAAGGGGCTTAGACCGTGCTCTTAACGTATGGACGGAGTTTTCAAGAAACTGCGGGAGATACCGCAACAGTAACTTTTAACGGAGTCATCCGCTAACATGCATTTCATTGCAACAATTTCAGAGCGTAAAAATCATTCACCTTGACCGGGATTCGAACCCGGAACTCTCGATGTACGATGTCAATGGATACCGTGATAGCTTAACTGGCTAAAGCACTCGGCCGGACATCGAGGGATCCGAGTTCGAATCCCGGTCAAGGCGAATGATTTTGACGTTTTGAAATTGTTGCAATGTATGGACGGAGACTTTGGCAGGAAAAATCGTTTTTCTCGTGACGAGGTGTGGTGCATTTTAGACATCAGGCAAGCCTTCGCAAAGTAAGGGTTTCCACTTGGTTTCGATATGGGATTTCTGATTAGATTTCAGTGGTTGTGCTGTGATTTTGGACCAATCGCAACATTTTCCAGGATCGGGGAAGTCTGGTACCTAACGTACTGGCTTCCCATCCAGAAGGCCCGGGTTCGAATCCTTACGGCAGATATTTTTCAGTGGTATCCCAATCCCTAGTTGAGGTGCTTTGTGGAGGGCGCTTTGAGTGAGTACGTTGTCCGCTTGATGGTACGTTGAGCTCCAGACCCCTTGGCGCCTTTCGTTAAAAGTAGGCTTATGACGACGCCGGGTTTCTCTCCACTCCTCAACATTTTCTATCCATCCCTGATGACAGTAATTAACAATTTTTATGTAAATATTATTTAAATTCACTAGTTTCAGACGTGATACGGTGGAGCTCGAACATAGGAAAGAACGAATAGTATCAATTTCCCACTAAAAGTTTGAAAATTGAAGATGATGTAATACATTGAAACCCTGTTGTAAAATTAAACTTGTTGAGTGGAAAATTGTTGTTATCTGTTCTATATTAAATATATGGTGTTGATCAATTCATTACTATCTATCTGAAGATCAATGACATACATAATGAACATGAACAACTTTCTTTGGATTTTATCAATTATACCCACAAAAAGTGATCGTGTCCAAACAGTGGTCCTGGATGGTATGTCATCCGATACTGTCAAGGTCACGTCGGGTGTACCATAAGGAAGTGTCATAGGTCCCCTCCTTTTCCTTATTTACATAAATGACCTCAGTACCGTAGTTAATGGCAAGCTCCGTCTTTTCGCCGATGATGCAATAATTTATGGGGACATTCGAAGTCGCGAAGACAAAGTCGTGTTAGCCAACGACCTAGATGCAATTCAGAATTGGTGCGACACATGAAAATTAGCATTTAATTTTTAAAAATGAGTAGCAATACATTTTTGGGAAAAGAGCAATTCCCTCTCATATAATTACAAAGTGAAACAAACCTAGAGAGATCGCGAGGGTAGATTCCCTTAAATACTTGGGTGTAACAATTACTCACGATCTGTACTGGGGAAAACACATGAAACGAGAAATATGCGGTCGTGCTAATAAACAATTGGGATTTCTTAAAAGAGTGCTAGGTAAATGCGACGAAAAAGTGATTGAAAGACGATTCCTTGCCTTGGTCAGGCCCCACCTAGAGTATGCTGCCAGTATATGGGATCCTCAAAATATAAATTTGATATCAGAATTAGATCGAGTTCAGCGGAGGGGGGTTAGATTTGTCAAACATAGTTATGACCTACGCAGCAGCGTATCCTCTTTGCTAGACAATTAAGGTTGGGATTCTTTTACGCAGCGGCGTTTACAATATAGAATAAGCTAATTAAAAACCATTTAAAGATGGGCCCTTTTCCGATGACATCAAGAATATAATACGAACCCCAACGTATTACGGTTGGAGGGACCAATTTTAGATTAGAGAGATAGACTGTAAGACTGAGAGGTTTAAAATGTCATTTTTCCAAGAACGATAAGAGATCAGAATGCTTGTAGTCGAAATCCCCCAGGAGTCAGTTCAACATATTAAGTATTAACGTACAGGTTAGGGACCGGGCGTGGATATATATAATTTGTTACAGGTTCCCCCTACCTTCCCCCACCTATTTAAAAACGCCAACCCCCTCATCCCTTAACTTTCCTCCAGTTGCTACACCCCCTGCCACACACCTTTTTTGGTGACTCGCAGGGTATTTATGTAGATGTAGATGAAACTTTATGACCATGTACCCAAATTTCAATTAAATGTCGAAAACAAGTTTAATTCAAGCGAATTAATATGAACTCATGCACTCAAATGGGATCGAAGACTTCATACTTTCTATTCTAATTCAAATGCTACAAAGTTTATTTAATTAATTGTTGATGTAATATTCCAATGTAAGGTTGTTTTGTACTTTGTAATTACATGAAATTAAATATCATTCGGATTTCAACACAGATCCCTGGATACCCAGCCGATTGCTTTAGCCAGTTAACCTCCAGAGGCGTCTCTTACACTCTGAAATTTTGCTGTCTACGCTCATGTCCAAGTGTCGCAAGAATATGGGCCCGACGCGAACCCCCCTGCCTGCGCGGGCCACGAGCCCCTGACCCTCGTTATCTCCCCCAGGGTCAATGTGTGGTCGCCGCGACGTCGCTCCTTGAGGATGACTAACGGTGTCCCGTACCTGACACCTAAGGGTCCCCATGCCTAAGGGTTGAGACCAGTCCTGTGCCTTGCGTTGAATAGGATCGTTGGTTCGGGCGTGCTACCAGTGCGACCAGCCGGTGACCATCACGACCGAGCACGGGTTACTGATCGGCTCCGCTCCCGACTTATCCCGTGAGTGTCCACTAGGTTTAGTTTTAATTTGTTCTCGATGTACGATCTCTAGACAATAAATGTATTTAAAATAATGTTGCCTTCATGCATTATCGACCCCCCCACCTATGTCCGCCGCGACTCAAGAACAGTATACATGTATCTAAGTACTGTATATACGTCCATTACCCCATTTTATTTTTTCACATTGGAGATGCAACAACTTTATGGTACTTTCTACTTTACATGCACTTCGTTCACAAAGTACTTTAAGCACCATATAAAAAATACTGTTACAAATGATTGATTCAAATTCTTGAAGGTATAATCATAACTTGATTCATTGGTTTGATCGTTTTATTATGACAGATGTAATAAAACCTGAGAGAAAGCGTACTGTTAATGCGGGGTTCACCTGAGGGTACACTCAGAGAAATGAGCAAAAAGAGCAGAGAAAACCCCATAAACAATGCATTTTTCACATCTGCATTTTTAGCGCTATTTTAGTACCCTGTAAGCCACCACTAGGGTGTGTGGCAGGGTATGAATACACCCAGACTAATTTTTCGAATGTTTTAACCGCTACCGCGGTAGAACAATGTTATTCTTATCCCTTATCGTTCGTGAAAAAATAACATCTTAAATCTATTTGTTCTATAATTAATCTCTCTAATTTTATTTACGTGATCTCTCCTACCGGAGTACGATGGGACTAATAATACATTTTCAATATTATTGGCTCCGTGACTGATACCCAGCCTAGCTCCTCTAATATTCTGTATATACTACTAAATTCACCATTACAAGGTTTTACAAATCTCGCCCCTTTCGGCTGCATGTAATATAATGCGGCCATAAATATAACATCTTGAGGAGCCCATATAATATCTGCTCCAATTACTCCAAATGAGGGGTAACCAGCAAAAGTTAACATTGTTCTTCAACCTTTTGGGTCGCATATACACAATACACTTATAAGAAATCCTAATTGTTCGTTAGGTTAGTCACATTTTCCACATATACTCTTATGTTTCACCCACAAGAAGTCATGAGTGAGGGTAATCCCTAAGTATTTAATCACGTCTACACATTCCTTTTGTGTTCCCAGGGCCTTCAAAAGGGATTTGCTCTTTTTCCAAAAATTCATCACTACACGCTTTTTTTAAGTTTAATTGTAATTGCCAAGTGTCGCATCAACGTTATATAGTATTTAGAAATTTTAGAAAGCTGCTGTGCCATCAGGATTACGGACATCACGGTAAACCACTGCATCGTTGGCAAATAAACGTATCTCACTAGAAAATACGGAGTATTTGTTAACGTCAAGTTGGAATAAGAGATGTTCGATAACACTTCCCTGGGGAGCACTTGAAGAATTTATACTCCATTTGAGCTAACTCCATATGTGACTACTGTATGCAGATGACCATTAAAGAGCCTTTAATCCAATCCAGGATATATTTAACAATGCCATATGCCTCTAGTATTGTGACTCGTTTACTACAAGGAATTTGGTCGAAAGTTATCTAATAGTCTAGAACAACCGCGTCCTCTAGATCATTGCTCTCTTCCGAAATAAAAATATCACAATCATAAAGCGCAAATTGTGTCTCGAAGGATCTACCCTTTTGGAAAACGTGCTGATTTTCAATCAATTGAGGTGTCTCACGATCAATGAATCGTGAGACACCTCAATCCTGACTATTGAGGTGTCTCACGGTCTCACTATCAAATATATGTTCCATGGCCTTGCATGAAATGAATGCGTGAGGAGTAGGTTTTAACATTTTTGGGTGAATTAACTGTTGATTTGTTTCCTTGAATGTCTTTGACCCACGACCAAAATGCTTTCGGATTCTCTTTCAAATTTTCAAAGAGTTCCTTGAAAAATCCTCGAGGACAAGATCGAGTGTGTCACGTTAAGCTCCCCGATACCACCCACCCGCTTCACTTCCGAGTTAAATTCCCTGAAGGAATGCAAAACATCTTCAGATCCACGGTCCACGGCATCATTGACGCCAACACGATCCATGACCCGCATCCAGGAACACATCGTGTCCACGGGCGTCGCTACAACCGCCATCGTCACCTGACATTGGTACCTGTGATAGTGATCAGTAATAGTGATACTTGATACGGATCAGTGGTCATCGTTACGTTGAATGTGGAAGAGTTAAATGTGGAGATTAACGCATACGTACATAACTACTTTTGTTGACAATGCTATGACAAAGCATACAATATCCTAGATGTTCGTAGTCGTGCCACTTCGTCACAGTCCACTAGAATAAAGCCACCCTTGAAAAATTGGCTGTTTTACCTGTGAAAAATTGTGGTCAATTACGGGTGGCACCGCAAGCAGTGAATTTTAATGGAGTCATCCGCAATACTTGTGGTATTTTGCGAAAGCTATTTCCTCATAACGTCTTGTTCCTTTTAAGTCCCATCAATATCCAAGTGCAATAGGACGCCTCGTAAGATTAAATGACTACACCACTCAGCTATCGACTGATCCAGATTCGAATCCCCGTCAAGAAGAATGGTTTTTACGCTTTCAAATTTGTATTGTAATGTGCCTTATTGGACAATTTCGATAAAAGCCATTGTCTGCAGCATTACCATAGTTTCTTAGAATGTATAAATTGCATTGATTGAAAAACGTTTCCATTTTCTGAAAATCTATTCCAATCTTTTTAGTGTCACGCCTAATCAATTAATTGTTCCAACATTTCTTCCTATAATCATAATAGCAGGCATACATTCTGGATAAAAAACTGTGACAATTGGCATGATGGCTTCTACAGCCTGAAAAATATGTAATTATTTTTTAACAGATATCATCATATTTGGTCCACTCAATTCTACTTGTATCTAAACGCTGTCATTTCTACCTCTTTTGAGTTTCGTTGAATTTTATCCTGTTTTTTATATAAACTATACATTTATAGGTATATTAATAAGATAATACAACCAAACATATTTTGGTAAAATATTTTGTACCTTAAAATAGGAGCCGAGAGGAATCCAAGAATAATTCATATGTGTATATGATTTAATACATATATATGGTTAATTAAATTCATTGGGGTACATTTCCTCTCATGTAAAATTGGCTTTTATATTTCATGTCTTTTATTGTCCAATGGGTGAAATAAGGTGTTGCATACTCTAACAATAGGGCTTGAGCAGAGATATACATTTATTACACCTTAAAGTTAGCAAATGTAGATTTCATAAATGACAAATAGTTTCCAAAATATTATTGGAATAAAAGAGCATTATTTGTGGGAGGCTTTTATAAGGATATGATATAAACATTACCAAGAAATTTGTGTTCCATCTATACTCACTATAGGATTCAAACTTTGTAAAATACAATGCATACTAAGAGGGTAATCCCAGTAGTACCCGACCAAATAAATTAAACAGAAAAATTTTGGAAAAAAATGTATTTATTTTTCAACATAATCTCCTTCCAGTTCTACACACTTTACTCAGCGATGCTCAATATTTTCGTCACCATTTTTATGAGAAGAACTATCTTGCTCCTCAAAATAGCCATTAGCTGCCGACATAACTTTTTCACGGTTGGATAATCTTTGAACACCAAGCCATTTTTTCAAGTTTGCGAACTGAAAATAATCCGAAGGGACTAAATTTGGCAAATAGGGTGCATAAGGTAGCAACTCAAACTTTAATTCATAAATTATGGCCATTGCAATAACGGATATGTGACCTGATGCATTTTCTTGATGAAAGAACGCTTTTTTCTTAGCCAAATGCGGCTGTTTTGTTTCATTTCTTCACTCAAACATTGCAATAAATCCGCATAATACTCGCCGTTGATAGTTTTTCATTTTTCAAGATAGTCTATGAAAATTATCCCACGCGCATCCCAAATAACGGACACCATGACCTGGCCTGCAGATGAAACGATCTTCGCCTTCTTCGGAGCAGGTTCTCCCGTTTAAATCCATTGTTTTGATTGTTCTTTTGTCTCGGGTGTGAAGTAATGGACCCATGTTTCATCTATGGTTATGAAACGGCACAAAAATTCTTCTTTGTTGCTGTTAAACTTTGCTAATCAGTCTATTTAAACATTTTCACGGGAGAGGTTTTGCTCAATAATTTTTTTGTAAAATTAACTGCAACGTAATCAACGGAAACGATTAATGAAGTATAATACATAAATGTACTTTTAAAATTCTGATCTTCGCCAAAGTAATCCAATTCAAGCGATACATTTACGTTCATCATGAGTTCCTATACAAATATATTTAAATTAAATTATTTTTGCTACTCTATGGAAACCATTATTGTTCCATAAAATTATGAAGGTTTTTAGTTACATCAATTTTTATAGAATTTATATTTTTGACAACCAGAGTTTTAGTAGCTACATGCCGTTACTTTGTTAAAAGGTCTTTACGGGCCATGAAAGAAAATAGCCTGAGATTTTAGAATATGATGCAGTGGCCAAAGGAAACACTGCAAGTTTTTCATCCGTAAACCCTGCCGAGTCGGTGGTCGGTATTTCTTTCAAAACAATCGAAAAGGATTCGGAATTAAGAAACGGCTAATATTGTCTCTGCATCTCTTACCCACGGAATATCATAGAACCATCACTAAAAACTAAATTAAATTGATGAAATAACTTGCTTAGTCATTAGATGACACTGTGATTGCGTCGTCCGTAAACGCCTCTGACTTGGATGCAAATATTATCTCTCGTATAAGAGTCAACATTTTAATATGTAAATGATATTGATTATCTATATGATTGAAATGATATTATTGGTACTCTAATTTTTAGCTTAGCGATGAACCATCAACGAAAATAGTCTGAGGTTTTAGAAAATGATACAGTGGTCAAGGGAAACACTGCGAGTTTTTTATTCGTACACCCTGCCAGGTTAGTGAAATATGTCATCTACCACATTAAATATACAATATTCACTCGGAAATATATTTTTAATATTTAATATGAACAAAGAAACTTAGTTACAATGGACATCCTAATTCAATTACAGTTCAAAAACGGGTGTTTCCTACCTCTTTCGTTATTGACCACAGATGGCGCAGCAGGCAAAGTGTACTTAGAAGTGTTATAAAGGAAAATATTGCTCATCAAAATCAACGCATACAGCGCAGAAACGTGTGAGATTATAGGTTCCAAGTCATAAAAATAATTGGTGAAGACATTTGATCTTTATGAAGAACTGTGTTCTGCAATTCACACAAAATTTAATTCCATTCGAATTTCCTGTGAAACCACTATTTAAAGCAAAACTAAATAGCTTCTTACGAAATCCAAATTTATTGCCTTGCAACTATTGCACGAAGCACCCTTAAGCTTTTTTTTGAAAGGCAACTAACACTGTTTTGGTAAAGTCATCGGCGAAGAATTTTTCCTCTCTTTGAAATTCTACAAATTATTCCATGAAAAGTCTTCCTTCCACATTTTTCCAAATCGACAAGTTGTTCCGCAGGAATGTGGTCTACCCTCGGCTTATTAGACTTAATTTTCTTTCATGGTCCTCATATCTCACCGTTGAGTAAGTTAATAACTAGACTATTTTCATCTTCATCATAATACCCTTCTAGGCCTAACCTAGCTGGGCTAAGTTCTTTGACATTAAGTTCTGCTGTATATTTCCTCTATTTCTCTTAGATTTTAAAGGTTCAATTTGTAATTTTTCCAACTTCTCTCTGGTATAAAACACAGCTTTTCCATTCCTAATTTCAAAGAGTGTTTCAATTTTCTTGTAGAGCCCACCTATTTCACCCTACCCCTGCAAACTTTCCCTATTCTCGCACCGCGCCTTACGCTGCACTCTTCTTTTCCTCACAGTGTTATTTGCCTCAATTTATTATTTAACTCTGTGTACTTCTTTCTATCTAACTCTGTGGTTACATTCTTGAATATCTTCTCTCCTCTACGTTACTTATCATCGCATTTGTAATCTATGGCTTAATAGTCCTTTTCCAATGAACAGCTTCTATAGTTTCTTTTTATGATTTTGATATACCTTTTTCCAAAATATACTATTCCCATTTCCCTCGATGTCACCTAGCTCTTATCCCTAACTCATAATTTTCTCTACAGCCTGTAAATACTTTTCCCTCGTCAATTCAATTGATGGTTCTAGTTTTCATTTCCTAACCAGCCTACCCTGCTTTGTCTCTTTAAATCGGACGCTACACTCGCAATCGGACGCATTTATATGTATTAGCAATGGGAAATTAAAGACTCTGATAAAGGGAGCATGTTCGGTAAGCGAGGAAGGGGCAGTGTACGGATGTCGATCGGAACGGAAGGGGCATGTTTTATGCGAAACTAGCGAGTGGGTAGTTTTAATGTCGAATGTAAGGCTGTAGGGAGAAACAATATTTTTTTAGGGGGGAGAAAATATTCCTCTTTACCTTTGCATAGTCCTTTTCCAGCCAAAACCTACCTTAAACGGTAAAATAATAATAATTAATTATGCCCCATCTGATGAATCCGATCGTGTGATAAAAAGTCACTTTGGAGTGATACCAAGTTTAACTCTCTCCAACATTGATGAAAAATACAAATTGAAGACTTATCCGGAGAGCAGAATCGAATTATTAGACTGATGAGAAGAACTAACACATAATAATTTGGTGTTGAATCTTCAATTTCGGGGCGCGCGCCTATAAGGGAAAGTGATCAACCGTCGCAGGCGTTTCCTGAAGTGAAGCAGATGAGATCTCGTGAATGAGGAGAGCCTAGGCTGGACCCCGGTGGAGAATTCTGCATCCTCGTGACGAGAGATCAGGCAGGCTGTCGGGCCGCTTCCTCCTCCCGTATCCGTTCGCTGGAGACGCCCGAAGAGCATTTCGAACGAGAAAAGTCGTGTGCGCGCAGGTGAAGCGAATTTCGGGCGGGAAGGGGAGGATACGGGAGAGGGCAGGGTGGTCCACTGGAGTCGGGAGGTGGAAAAAAATGAAAGAAAAAACAAAGAGAGAGAGATCCGCCCACGGCTCCCCACACGGCTTCGAATTCCCGAACAAAAGACGAGAGCACTCGTTCAAAAAGCTTTCTTTGCGGTCTCTTCAAACGCGACGCGTAAAGGGAGAGTGGGAGGGGTTTGGGGGAGGTTGGATGAGGCGGGGGGAGTTTAGAGCGAAGGGAGGGGGGAGGGGGAGTGAGAAAGGGGGGGTGCGGGAGGCTGCGAGCCGAATCGAGCGCGCTCCGCCAGAGCGCGTGGAATTGGGAGCTCCCCCATCGAACCCCTTCGTCCCCGCGCCCCCCGGGGGGTTGTGGACTGAGGAGGGAAGGGGGAGAAAGAGGATGAGATGCGATGCGATGCGTGCCCGTGGGGCGGGGGTTGATGGGGAAACCCCCCCTTTTAACCCAACCCGAGGCTCCGGTTTGCTTTCCCCGTGCCCAGGCACGGCCGTACGCTCTGTGCCGTCGCAAACGACACAGAAGCAAGATTGGAAATGGCGCCGCCATAGAAGGAAAGGACCGGGGGACAATGGTCTTGGGATGGGAGTGATGATACGGGGAGCGGGGGTGAGGGAGGTGGCTGGGGGGGAGCACTGAGAAGGAGATGAAATGGGTCGCCGGAAAAGGTGTTAGCTTGATGAGGGGGCGGCGTGGGGCGGACTTGGGGGGGGGCCCTGTTCGAGAGGGGATTATCCCTTGGGGAGGGGTCTCCACTCCTATCTTGTGCGTCACGTTCCCCGGTAGATACCTAAGAAAGCTCCCATTTTTAGGTAAATTCAAGTCGGGACACAAAAGTAATCACACTGTGTATCTATCCTTCCGTGATATTATTCTCAACAGTTAACTTTTCAAGGAATGCTTTCGCTTCCATCTCGATTCCATGCCAGCCTTCACAAATCCAAGCCATCCCTTCCACCAAAAGTGTCTCGTCTCTTTGGGCCCCCATTCAATCCTGGTCTTCTCGCTGGCGAGCCATTGTGTCACCGAATGTGCCGGATCAATTATTTACTTATATCTCTTGCGAATGTTTTCCTGTCGTGACTTTCGCAGAGCATCCGTCATTGACCACTTGGTTATTTACATCTAAATAAAACCCACATGCAAAAGCTACAAAGTTCAGATATCAGTTCAGTCATGATTTTGAGCTAAGTCAGTCACCACGAAAGAAGCTACTTACATGAAAACATCCAGTAACAAGGACAATATTCAACTGATGCGGGTGCAATATCATAAAAATTCATCTATAAGGTGCATGCATGAAATCGACGAAATATAAACACTACCAATATTAATTATTATCTTCGTGCATGCAGTAATATCTATTTTGATCTCTTATCGCAAGAAGAAAGGAACAATATTTAAATCGAACATCATCGTTATCGGCACGCTGATTCCCCAAAACGATTTTGCAAAATTATTTCTTATAAGAGATTTTTACTTTTGCGCCAGAGGGCGTTTGAAATTTTTAATATTGAAACCCGGCCACCCGAACTTGTCCGTTTTAGAAATATGAAAAATATTGTAACCATGCATAACATTTTAGAGTTTTGTTAGCGCCACATTTACAATAGCTTTCCATTACGACAAATGATTGATTACTGCGGCACTTATGATGCGGAGTAGATGACAGAATTAATCCTCAAAAAGTGCGAGTTGCTCGCCGGAGAAGCCGAGGATAATCTTGTATGAGAAACTGGCTTATCGGGGAGAAAATGTGACATAACTGGGCACCCGTTAATAAATTAAATTTGGCATATGCCTGAAATACGCCGTGGATACACTTAGCACTCATTTATTAAAAGGCAAAATATTAATCAGATCAACTGCTTCAGGCGTGGATTCGTGGCTGCTTTGATGATTCACGTTCATTAAAATGATTACCAATCCGTGAAATAATAATCGATGCCCTAAACCGTCAAACGTCGTTCTACCCCTCTATTATTCCTCGGGAGAATATTGCGTATTATAATAAATATGGAAATTAAATGTGATCGTCTAGTTTGCTCCAATTCATATGCGCAATGCACCAGTCCATTATTTTATTTCTTAATTCTTTCTCTCTCCCGCAGTCCTCTGAGAAGTGAATCCGCAAGCATGCAAATGCCGAAAGTCGCCGCAAGGGTGTGTGGCGGGGGGTGAAAGGGCATCTAATATTCATGCATAAACATGCACCTATGCATAATTATGAGCATATATATTTAAGCAATTGCATAAATTTGCTTACACATACACTAACATATGCCATTAAAATATGGGTGAAGGAATGAAGCTTTTTGTTTTTTGGATAAATGAAGTAGTTGCCAGGAAACAATTTCTCTCGTGTCCATCACTTGGTCTTGGGAATTATAATTGAGGCGGTTTCCCGTTGCCTTCCTCAATAGTGTTTTTAACGTGACACCATCACTTAATGGCCGCCCCACTGGGGTCAGACGCCTTTGCAGCCACCTCACTGAGGAACAGACGCTGCATGGACTACCTTTCGTCTGGCTCCTAACCCTCGACCTATCTGGTATGAGTGACTCTACCAGCAGCACTAATTGTTACTCCCGCCAGTACAGAGAGCAATAATAAGTTCTCCCGCTAGCACAGGGAGATTAATACAGTACTATCGAAGAAACATGGGATTTTATCAAGAAATTGATATCGATAGCCACAAAAGACATTATAGGAACCGTTAAAGGGAAAATGACAAGGAAACCATGGATCAGGGATGAAATGATTACAAAAATGAATGAGAGAAGAAAATGGAAGAATGTATACACAGAGTTTCTTCTTCTAGAACTAGACATTTAACGACAAGATGTCGGAGGATGTAGATCGATGTCGTCGACAATTTTCGCAAGTTGATGGTGGGGATTTAGGTCCTGTGTATCGATCGAGTCATTATAGATATCGAGGAAGTGGATTGGGCAATTTTTTCAGAGGGCTGTGGCTAGTTGTAAAGCCCTTGGTTACAGGATGAATCAAGGCGGTAAGGAGTGAGGCTAGGGATACGAGTATTAGAGTGTTATCAGATATCAGTGCCGGAAAACCGACGAAGCAAGCATTTTAAATAGTGGGGATGGGGCGGTGGACAATTTGAAAAGCAAAGCGTAAGATAAGATATCTAGGATAGCCGGAGCAGGTTTGGGTACTCCAAAGCAAACTAGAATAAAATACTAAAGTAATGAAACGAAAAAGTGGGAAGTAGTCACAAAATGGGCGTGCGTAAGACTAAAAAGAAAAAGTAAAAGAATGGTGTGAGGAAACTCCAAAAACGCTTTAAGGAAGTTTTGGGATTAATACATCCCAAATGGTAGCAATTGGTTTACTGAAAGGTTTGTTGTCGACATTATGGAGGACAGAGTACATAGCAGATTGTTTAGACTTATTTGAACGTCCAAGTCTGCAATCGAGCGTGGTCGGATGTACAATCGTACCCTATATCGTACCCTACCTATTGCCCCACCCATTACCCCACCCAGATCTACCAGCCCTTCATTTATCATCTGGCAGGCGAAGAGAGTGAACGCATTGTGATAGAGGAGATAAAAATGGGTTTATTGAAATAGGTTTGTCGTCAAAATGATACAATTATGGAGGACAGAGAGTACATTCAGATTGTTTAGACATATTTCAACATCAAAGCCTGCAATTGAGCTTGTTAGGATGTACAATCGTACCCTATAGACCTATTGCATACAATGAGAACGCTACAGAATTAAGATTGGTGATTAAAGATTACGAGCCAGTCCCCGTTCAGCCATTTGAATGGTATCGTTTTGAATATTAAAGTAAAGTTGTGCAAAAGCAATGGTACTGATTACAAATCATCAAACACAGATCAGCCTGGAGTGGTTAATAACCTTTTGCATTCATTGCTTGAGCAGTGTCATGTATATTTCGATGGAAGTCGAATAACCTCCTCGGACAAATACCATCATAAAATATATAATTCTATCTGAAAAACTTGTTAAATTTCGGTATAGATCTCGAATTCGTTGAATGTATTTTGGATACTGGAAGGGATTTGGACAAACAAAACTGATAATTCGGGTTTCGTAAAGAGAAGGGGATGGTTCGCTAATAGTAATGTTGTTAAATTGGAAGGTAAACTTCATGTTAATTTATTCAATCAACTACGCTATCTCATAAATGGTGTTGACGTAGACCTCGTTCTTACCTTGTCCAAATCTTCGTTTTATATTAAATAAAAGGAGAATGGTCTTTACATACTTAAAATTACTCAGGCTACACTATTTGTTTCACACTATGAAATCAATACATCAGTTTTACTATCAAATGAACAACTGTTAAGGATGTTTGACGCCATATACCATACAAGCGAACTGAAGCTAAGACTTTTAGCGTACCATCCAACGTTACCATGATCAATAATGAGAACTTAATTGTCGGTCAAATTTCAACCAATTTATTAGTTGTTATGGTCGACGATGCTGCTTTTCAGGGTAAAAAGGTGAAAAACCCTTCTAGTTTCAAGAATTATTCGATGCATCATTGTTGCATCTACGTGAGCAGCTCTCCAAACTCTGTGCGTGGACTGGAAATGAATTTCTATAGCGATACCAATAATTATGCCACACGTACCTATCGTCAGCTTCATTCCGCTTTAGGTGCACACCACAGTGTCTGGGGAAATCAAATATCATTGGACATGTTCAACCACGGTTATACAGTGTTAGCCTAGGATCTAACTCCTGATCGAAGCTGAGAGGAAAGCCACGTCTTAAAACCGGTCGCGGGTGACTCGAGATGTCAAGCTAAATTTAAAAATCACCTACCCAATAGTGTCACTATTATTATACATGCAGAGTACAATTCCGAAATCATGATCGAATTTAATAGGTTTGCATGAGTTGATAGAGTTAAGTAGGCATTCAACATGTAAACAGATTTTTAATAATCAAACCACTTTACTTTTCCACATAAACTTTTTAATTTTTACAACCCAGGTTTCGTTATAGCATAACATCATCACCTGATGATGTTATGCTATAACGAAACCTGGGTTGTAAAAATTAAAAAGTTTATGTGGAAAAGTAAAGTGGTTTGATTATTAAAAGTCAGTATGAAGATTTTCCACCAAGTTACGCCAGAAACTGTTTTATTTTTTTATTTATGTAAACAAATGTTGTCGATGACGTTTTATCCCAAGATTCTCGATCTAAACGCAAGTTTAGACGGGTTTTTCCATCCGATCAACTTCCAACTCATCGCGCTCATGGAATTAACATAAATTATTTCGACTTTTCACATAGGTCAGGGACTCATTCGGTTGTGATATGCGTTTCTGGAAAGCGTGCCGACTATTTCGACTCCTATGGTCGTCCTCCCTTGGTTGAGGGTATCACTTTTAACTTTTGACTTAACTTTAACTTAATTAACTTTTTGACACCCTTCACCGTGATTTCTAATAAAGTAAGATTACAAAAACACAAATCAGATCTTTGGGGGGAATATTGTTTTATGTATACACTCTTCAAGACAATCTCTCGCCAACCTATTGCCATATTCCCTTTCCTATTTCATCGAAGACCTGCACTTAATGATTGTATTGTTGCAAAGCACTTCCTCCGAGAGTTTGGTCAACGTGGAAGAAAAATAAGATGTTATCTCATGCTACAGAAGTGCTGCACTCTAGTGGAAAGCGTCCCTGCGGACGTCTTCATTTATTATCCGGCTGGCTAAGAGAGTGAGTGGATGAGATAAACGAGGCGATTAGAGCCTGTGTTGCTTTGAGTAGGAGGTTAACCAGGTGGACGAAAAACATTAAGAATCTACCCATAGCGTTTTTGGAGGCCTATCGCCCGCGGCAGGTGCACGTTCTGATTTCTAGACAACTCGGAAAATGTGACGAGTACAGACCATGTTATGAACACTATAACAAGGGGAAATTTTGCATTGATGACCCGCAGTACATGAAAAAAGATTACTATGGGTGCCTATAGGAAGTGCTATTCTCCACCAAACCTGTTTAAGCTGGATGAATGCCATCATGATCATCATTTTGAATGCTGAAGACTGAAATGAGGAGGAAGAGGAGCTCTTCCACAAGTCCACCTTCATCGCACACCTTACTACGTGAATCGCTGAAGCTGGGGATGACCAAGAACCTGTAAATCGGCTGGTTTCTGCAATGTGGTGCTCCAAGCGATAAGTTCTCATCTTCGAACAAAAATGTGATGCTCAACCTCGAGCAGTGGACCGGCCTAGAAAACTACGCGGCATCCGCCATGGACTATTTTGAAACATCAGTGGTTCCTTCATGCGTGGGTTCATCCTTCCATTTTGTAAAGTATTTTGGAATGCCTCACGTAAATTTGGGAGGCAAAAATACTCGCGTAACCTTAAAGGCTTGCGATTAGAAGTAAACTTTTTCGAGCAGATAGATTCAGTCTTTTATTGAGTCACCCACTCGGGTGATTTGGCCGTCAGTCATTCAAGCGTTGAAAGATTCGGGCTTAGAGAAGGTGTGTATCACTCTCGGTGACGAACAGTGCAAAGTCTTGAGGGTAAGATTCCTAGGATATAATGTCCCAACACCCTGGAGTTTCACTATTTCCCACCATGGCCAACGCACTAAGTTTAGGCTTTCAAGCACTTGTGGTGAAAAATAATGGTGTGGGCAGCAAATTCATTGTCAGAGTATTAGCCATCGAGGATCTCGAACATGACCGGTGTGAGTCGTGGGCGTTTGAGCATCCTCTTGACATGATTGATAACAGTGAAAATAAGTGGATAGAAGCCCATAACCATGGAATACCTGCTAATGCGGGAGATATACCATACAACGAATTGCGCAAAATCCTTGAAGAAAATATATGGCCATCTGACTCTCTACGTGCCAAGGGAACTGAAAGATGTGAATTCTTTTCGCAAATTTTGGGTCGCGATGCATATGAACTAGGGAAATGTCTTGGGGTACCTTCTTTGAAGTATCTTCAACCATTGAAGTACATGAAGCAATTTAGGGGTCGGTGCGAATTAGCAAGTCATGAGATGGATAAATTCACTTGTTCTGTGAAAAACTGTTCAAAATTGAAAAACGGATTCTGGAGGGTGCGATTTTTTTCACCTAGGGCTGAGGTGTTAGTGTTGTTGTTATTGTTGTGTTGTAATTGTTGTCCGATGTAAAGACCAAAAGGTGCTGTTTTCGGACCAAGACAAATAAATAAATAACTGAAAGCCGAACAACGGGAATATCTCATATAGAAATAAACTGAATATATGTTTCTGAATCACGCTTTGTTAAGTGATTTATTTAATATCAGGTGTAATAAACAAAAAATGAATTTAAACTTTAATAAAAAGATTTAAACCTGAATGTTCACTTGTTTGGCAATTATAACCCATCCCACCCGCCGATCTGCCCGACACGCTCGGTATTATCGTCAGCTTTAGTGAACGGCAACATACATTCAAATTTCCCGCAACCCACCAGACTTGCGCACACCAAAACAAGTTTTAGTAGAAATAGACATACTATTTCTAAGAATGGAGGCAATGTTACAGCTACAGCTACATGAAGACGGCATCATCATCCGTATTTCAATCCTAGGATTGGTTTATTGCATCCCTCCATTCTACTCTATTTAATGTCAATTCCCTCAATCCCTGATACCATCGCTATTTTACATCCTTCTTAATTTGTCCTACTTACACATCTATTGGTCTTACTCGTGGAATTTTCCCTTCTATTTTTCCTTCTTATATATTCCTAATCAATCTATTGTGCCTCAATGTGTGCCCAATCCATCTATTTCTTCTTTGCCGTAGAGTTCTCCATATGGTTCTATCCTCTTCTGCTCTTCTATATACTTCCTCGTTCCTTGCTTTGTCTGTGCATTTAATCTTCAGCATTCTCCTCCAGCATCAAGCTTCAAAGGTTTCTTTTCTCGCTGGTCCTTTTTTCCAATGTTCCAAGTTTCGGAACCATTCCCCACACGAAAGTCTTGATGAATCGTTTCCTTGTTCCAGTATTAGGTTATTTGAGCATAGTAATAGCCTCTCCATCATGAATGCGTTCTTAGCTTGGGCCATTCTACGCTTGTTGTCGGTCAAACTTCTTCCATCCCATGTTATGCTGCTGCCCAGGTAGATGATGGATTCCACTTACTCTAGTTTCACCCCTCGAATTGTGATATCTGCATTCAGCTTCTCTATTCCGCACAAAAGGGTTGTAGTTTTCTTCTGGTTGATGTTCATATAATATTCACAAAGTACTTGTTCCACAACACTTATCCTTGCTTGCAGGCCCTCTTGCGTTTCCGCCACTACTGCGATATTATATGCAAACCGGAGAATGTTGATGTCTAATCCATTTACCTTGACCCCTTTGATACCCAATTGTTGTGTTTCTCTTATTGCCTCTTCCAGTTTTACATTGAATATTGCTAGCGAGATGCTGCATCCTTGTCTTACTCCTTTGTTAATTTTGGCTTTTGGATTTATCTTCCATTTTTCGTTTACATTATTGTAACCTGATTCTTTAGAGGTTACGGACAATTCTTCTGTCGTTTAAGTCCTAATCCAAGCACTTCTAGTATCTTGAGCATCTTGTTCCATTCGACGTTGTCGAAAGCCTTCTCCAAGTCCACGAATGCCACACATAATGGCTTATTTACTTGTCTCATTTTTTCGGCGAGAACTATCAAGCTGAGAATCGCCTCTCCTGCTCCTCGGTTTTTCTTGAATCCGAAATAGTTTTCCGAGAGGTTCTCTTCCATCAAATTTTCTATGCTTCGGCTAATTCTCCTAGTGACGATTTTTGATGCGGGAGTCACAGAGCTCCATATTGTGTTCTTCTCATTTATCTGTTTTTGGTTTCTTCGGTATTGCAATCATTATACTTTTCTCGAAGTCTTCCGGTACCCAACTCTAGGATTGAAATACTTGTGAAGCAATATATATATAGCTCATATATATACACATATATGTGGGTCGCGGAAGTCCAGGAGGTACAGCGTTGGGCTGCTGACTGCAGGGTGCTGGGTTCAATTCCCGGGCAAGGCACTACTATACTCACAAGCTATATGATTTTACGGGAACCAGATCTCGCTGGGAAACCACAACCCAGCACAGGTAAAGGAACTGGCCCCCACACGAAATCCCGCCATACGGCGAACAAATATTACTTCACACATAGAAATAGTTATAAGGAAATTGGATGGGAGAACACATAAAAGACGAACACGACAAACGAAACGACAAAAGACGAACAAGACGGAAAGGTGAGGAAGGCGGATTTGAGCAGATCACAAACGTAAAAATATGTCGCATGGCGGGATTTCGTGTTTGAATATGTATTTGGCCAATGTGGGTCGTCTTTTCTTCTGGCTATTCGTGTCAAAAAACGTACTGTTCTCTTCCTATCACCTATCCTGTATGCTTGCTAACCTACTGTCCTTTTTTCTTGTGTGTATTGTCTATTTCTCCTTTGGTGGGTGAAGCAGCTCCCTATCGCCATCTCTTGGCCAAGGAGTCGGAGCACCTGAGTGCTTTAAAACATCGCAGTTCTCAGCGTAAATTAGGCTTCCTTAATAGCTGAAGTGGTAGAGCATCCGCCGGGCGTATACGTAAAATGGACTGTAACGGAATGCTAAAATTTACTAAAAAAGAGTAAAATGATGCTAAGGCTTATTCTTTTGGTGTAGTATTTTTTTAAAATTAAACAAAATAAATTATTAAAAATAATTTAATCAGCATAACACAGCATATTTAAGAAACCACTGGTGACGAAAATAATAAATTACACTATTATACCCCTTTTCGGATTACACAGTCTGGAGCTCTATGGTCTGTTCGCCATAATTAATTTTAAATTTCCAAAAACAAATTCAATACATCTTCTCACCTGAAATATTCACACTGTGTTTAAGCTTAAAAATCTCTCTTGACTAGGCCAAAGAATTGATGAAATTATGGACGTGCCCTTATTGGCGGAATATTTCTCTCAAAGTACTGAATGCAATAAGGTAATAGGCACAAGTTGCTTACAATTTTGACATGATAATTTAAAATATATCTACATGATGATGAAATGGTTAGGTAAAGGTGGGAAGAAGGCCATATATGGACTGATTCGTAGTATCTATGAGGAAGGAATCTGGCCGGAAGATTTTGTGAGATCAGTGTTAGTTCCTATTCCAAAAAAGGCTTCGTCATGTGAGGATTACAGAACAATAAGTTTGATATCCCACGCAGCTAAAGTTATTCTCAGGATCATCAACAAAAGGATAGAGAGTAAGGCAAATGATTACTTAGGGGATGATCAGTTTGGGTTCAGGAAAGGAAGAGGTACGCGTGATGCCATTGCAGTAATGAGATCACTAATCGAGAGGAATATAGAATACAATCAGGACGTTTTTGCCTGTTTTGTAGATTTCGAAAAAGCGTTTGATAGAGTGAATTGGGAAAATTAAATGCGTGTATTGCAGAAAATAGGAATGTATTGGAGGGACAGGAGACTGATCCGCAACCTGTACATGTCTCAGACTGCTCAGGTGCGAGTGGGGAACGGAGAGTCCGGATGGGCAGTGCTAGGAAGAGGTGTAAGGCAGGGTTGCCCATTGTCACCGGTACTGTTCAACGTATATGTACAGGAAATGATTAAAGAGGCATGGGAAGAACTGGAGGTAGGAATGAAAGTCGGAGGGGAATTCGTAAAATCGGTTAGGTTTGCTGATGACCAAGCATTAGTTGCTCAGTCAGCCAAAGGGTTGCAATCATTGTTGAGTGAATTGGAGGTTCAGTGCGATAAATATGGAATGAGAATCAATATTAATAAAACAAAGGTTATGCGATTTTCCAGAAAGAAAAAGGCTAAGCTAAATATTAAAATAGGCGGGGAAAAAGTAGAGCAGGTAGAACAGTTTATATATCTCGGAAGTGTTATGGACCAATACGGTCAAAGTGGTAGGGACGTAAGGAGAAGAATTGCGCTAGGCAAGGAGGCTTTCTCAAGGAGGAGGGAGTTGATGACGGGGACGTTGAGTAGAGATGTTAAGACAAGACTCGTAAAAACTCTGATATGGAGCGTAGCTTTGTATGGTGCGGAAACGTGGTCACTGAAGCAGGAGGATAGACGTAGATTGGAGGCTTTTGAAATGTGGGTGTGGAGAAGGATGGAGAAGGTGAAATGGACCGAAAGGAAAACAAATGAGGAAATACTGGAGATGGTGGGTGAGGAGAGGGGTTTGTTGAGAGAAATCCTATGGAGGCAGGAAAAATGGATGAAAGGCGTATTGAGCGGTAGTGGAATGTTGAAGAAGGTAATAGAGGGGAGAATGTTGGGCAAGCGAGGAAGGGGTAGGAACAGGATAGGGATGTTGGATGGGATGAAGGGAGGAAAGAAGTACACAGAGATGAAGAGGGACTTGATGTAGTTTAGGTTGCTGGATTGGGTTTTGTTTGGAGTTACAAAATATTTATTTCATAGTTTTGTCCATCCAAAAACCTACCTTAACCGGTAGACTATCTAATAAAAAATATCTATATGATGAAAACAATTCCCCATTTGAGAAAATCTACAGTATATTTTGCAATATAACCATAGTAATATATTATGACAATTAATCCGCCTGCAATGCTATATGATAAATGTGTTATCGTATGAAAAGTTGCCACGCATTTGCACAATTAATATTTGTTTATAAGAACGTTCTTTCAAAACACATTTCATTTTGAAAATGATGACTCCACGGAAAATGTGGAGAGAAAGTCGGCGAAATACTTGTAAAGGGCACTTGAGCCGGTGGGATGTTTCATAAAAGGGCAGCATCGATCAGATGCAAGTGAATAAAAAGAGAACCCATTTGTAAAAAGTCCAATATTTTAAAATGGCTGTATCAGTCGTTTCAATCGAATTACTTTTTCCTAGAGCATCCCTGCGGAGAAAGCGGGTCGGCCATACTGGTCCTCCTGGACACGCATCCTGATCCGGTCCCTTCTTACATAATCATCATGGTCATAGGCATACCAAAGTTGTCCAATGGTTCTCGTGAACTTCGCTTCGGAGGGGACGGAGAGCGGGCGGAAGGGGGGCGCGGTTGGTGATCCAGAGCGGAGGGGACCGCGGTGAGGGGCAGAGGTGAGGGGACAGAAGTGAGGGGACCGGGAGGGAGTCGTGTAGTGGGCTGGGGGCGGGCGAGGGCGGTATGTCGAGCCTCCCGTCCTGCGGCGCGGGCGTCTCTCCCCTGCACGTCCAAACCTTCCCTCCCGCCCCCGCCCACTTCCTCCCTCCCTCCACCTGCGGGCCCTTCGTGAAGATGGGGACGGACGGGGGGAGGATGGGGGGCGAAAGTATTAATGGAGGGGGAGGGAGGGGTCGGGCGGCAGTCAGGAGGACGGGAGAGAGGGAAGGAAGTGGCTACTTGAGATTGGTGCCCGCTCCTCTCCACTCATCCTTCCCTTCCCTCTGCCCCCCTTTCCCGCTCGAGCCGGTGACACCAGTCGATCATCCCGATAGGGGATGATTATGGCCAAGTTAACAAAGGTCCCGCCCTCGTTCCCAGCCAACAGAGAATGCAAGCGGAACCACACACACACATATATTTAGGTAATCTACCGGTTAATGTAGGTTTTTGGATGGACACAACTATCAAATAAATATTGTGTTCCTCCAAACAAAACCCGATCCAGCAACCTACTCTGCATCAGGTCCCTCTTCATCTTGTGTACTTCTTTCCTCCCTTCATCCCGTCCAACATCCCTATCCTGTTCCTGCCCTTTCCTCGTTTGCCTAACATGCTCCCTTCTTTTACAGTCTTCAAGATCCCACCACCGCTCAATACGCCTTTCATATATTTTTCCTGCCTCCATAGGATTTCTCTCAACTATCTCCTAGGATTTCTCCCTTTCCTCATCCACCATCACCAGTACTTCCTCATTTGTTTTCCCTTAGGTCCATTTCACCTTCTCCATTCTTCTCCACACCCACAATTCAAAAGCCTCCAATCTATGTCTATCCTCATGCTTCAGCGACCACGTTCCCGCGCCGTACATAGCTACGCTCCATAACAGAGATTTTACGAGTCTTTTCTTTTACCTCCCTACTCAAAGTCCCTGTCATCCACTCCCTTCTCCTTGAGAAAACCACTTTGACAAGCGCAATTCTTCTCCTTACGTCCCTAATACATTGACCATATAGGTCCAACACACTGTTCAGCCTGCTCTATTTTTTCCCTCTTATGTATAGCTTAGCCTTTTTCTTTCTGGAAAATCGCCTAACCTTTACTTTATTTATTTTGATTCTCATCCCATATCTATCGCACTGAACCTCCAATTCATTCAGCAATGCTTGCAACCCTTTGGCTGACTGAGCAACTAATGGTTGGCCATCTGCATATATATCTACAAAAATACCCTGCGAACCACCAAAAAAGGTGGGTGGCAGGGTGTGTAGCACCACAAGGGAAGGGTAAGGGATGAGGGGGTTGTGGTTATCACATAGGTGAGAAAAGGTGGGAGGAACGTGTAAGAAAAAAAATATTTTTCTATATTATATATATATATTCTTCAGGTCTGACCTGAAGAAGGCCTCGGAGTAGGTCGAAAGCTCAAATCATCTACAGTGTGAGTGTCCTTTTACGAGTTATCTGTTTTATTCTGTGTTATATTGTGCCATCCAAAAGTTATATTGCTCTCGTGAGTACTTCCGCATCATCGATATATATATATATGTACATATATATATATATATATATATATATATATATATATATATATATATATATATATATATATATATATATATGTACATATATATATACATATATACACATACACACACATATATTTCCTATATATATATATATATAATATAAATATATATATAATTCCTCGCGCAGTCCCTAACCTGTGCGTTAATACTTATTGTAATGAAGTAACTCCTGAGGAATTTCGACTACAAGCATTCTGGTCTCTTATCGTTCTTGGAAAAAATGACATTCTAAACCTGTCATTCTTGCAGTCTATCTCTCTAATCTTACATTTCTGACCCCTTCGACCGTAATACGTTGGGGTTCGTATTATATTCTTTGTGTCATTGGAAAAGGGCCCATCTTTAAAATGTTTTTAATAAGTTTATTCTATATTGTAAACGCCGCTGCGTAAGAGAATCCCAACCTAAATTGTCTAGCAAAGTGGATACGCTGCTGCGTTGGTCATAACTATGTTTGACAAATCCCCCTCCGCTGAACCCATTCTAATTCCGATATCAAATTTATATTTTGAGGATCCCATATACTGGCACCATACTCTAGGTGGGGCCTGACCAAGGCAAGGAATCGTCTTTCAATCACTTTTTCGTCGCATTTACCTAACACTCTTTTTAGAAATCCCAATTGTTTATTAGCACGACCGCATATTTCTCGTATGTGTTTTCCCCAGGACAGATCGTGAGTAATTGTTACACCCAAGTATTTAAAGGAATCTACCCTCGCGATTTTGGTTTGTTTCACTTTGTAACTATAAGAGAGGGAATTAGTCTTTTCCCAAAAATGTATTGCTACTCATTTTTAAAAATTAAATTCTAATTTTCATGTGACGCACCAATTTTGAATTGCATCTAGGTTGTTGGCTAACACGACTCTGTCTTCGTGACTTTGAATGTCCCCATACATTACTGCATCATCGGCGAAAACACTGAGCTTGCTATTAATGATCATCAGCAAACCTAACCGATTCTACGAATTCTCTTCCGACTTTCATTCCTACCTCCAGTTCTTCCCATGCCTCTTTAATCATTTCCACCAAAAATACGTTAAACAGCATCGGTATTAATAAGCAACCCTGCCTTACATCTCTTCTTAAAACTGCCCATCCGGACTCTCCGTTCCCCATTCGCACCTGAGCAGTCTGAGACAGTCACAGGTTACGGATCAGTTTCCTGTTCCTCCAATACATTCTTATATCCTGCAATACACGCATTAATTTACCCCAATTCACTCTATCAAACGCTTTTTCGAAATCTACGAAACAGGCAAATACGTTCTGATTTTATTCTATATTCCTCTCGATTAGTGATCTCATTACTGCAATGGCATCACGCCTACCTCTTCCTTTCCTGAACCCAAACTGATCATCCCCTAAGTAATCATTTGCCTTACTCTCTATCCTTTTGTTGATGATCCTGAGAATAACTTTAGTTGCGTGCGATATCAAACTTATTGTTCTGTAGTCCTCACATAATGTAGCCTTTACCTTTTTCGGAATAGGAACTAACACTGATCTGATAAAGTCTTCCAGCCAGATTCCTTCTTCATAGATACTACGAATCAGTCCATATAGAGTCTTATTCCCACAATTTCCTAAACATTTCAACATTTCCACAGGAATGTTTTCTACCCCTACGGCTTTATTTGCTTTCATCTCTCTTAATGCTCTGTCTAACTCATCGTTGGATATGCCTGGACCTAAGCTTTCTTTATCTACATCATGTTCTTTTTCTATGTCTAAACTTGTTGGCCTAAGTTCCTTTCCATACAGTGTTTCTATATATTCCTACCATCTCTCTTGGATCATTTCTGTGTCAAGTATTATCTTACCCGACTTATCTCTAACAGTGAGCACAGGTCCTCCCTTCTTACTACCCGATAGTGATTGAACCTTGCTGTATGGTGACTCAATTTCACCCTTTCTCTGCAAACATTCCACATCCTTGCACTGCGGCCATGCTACTTCTGTTTTATTGGTGGCCCATCTCAAATTTATTATTTAGCTCTTCGTACATCCTTCTGCCTAATTCAGTGTTTACATTCTTCCATTTCCTTCTCGGATCTATCAATCCAATTCATCCGTGATCCATAGTTTCCTTGTCCTTTTCCCATTAACGGTTTCTATGGCTTCTTTTACAGTGTTCGATAACTATTTTTTGAAATCCTCTCTCCTCGTCCCCCGAGGTTCGCGCTAAGATCTGCTCCCTCCGCAACTCTTACCCCCGTCGTCATTTGCGAGTGGGGATGGGGACTCTCACGAGTGCATATGCGCACAATGGACCAAAGGGGGTCGCCAAACCACCCCTCCGCTCTCTCCTCCTTCACCCCCCGAAATGGGTGCCATGGGTGGCACTTCTTGCGATGGGGGCCCGAGCGGAGACAATGGCCCCCGGGGAAGGAAAGGCGCATTGTGCGATTCGCCACTTGGGGTCGTTTAAGTGTGTGGCGAGGTGAAGCAGCGACGACTTCCCCCCTCTCCCCCCGCAAGACCGTGGGGGACCACGCCCCCCTCCATAAGATGTAATTACTCGCTCTTAAAGGGGGAGGGGTGCGGCGGAGAGAATGTGGACGCAGAAAATTACGACGGGAAGTTAAATCCGTGCACGGGGCTGCGTTTTCATTCATGACCTCCGGGGGTTGGAGTCGAATGGAAATTGGAGAGTCCCTATTTGGATTCATGTGCATGTACCATTGCAAACAGCCCGTAGGCTGGCCTTTGGCCGGTGTGAGTAAGGCTATTAAGCTCCAAATTAAGCTCTGAAAGCTTATGGAATCCACGCATTTAGGTGAGATAATGTCAGTCAGCTTCCCTATGCCAACAGAACACAATTTGGATATTTTATATGCGGCTGCCCGAAGTCACCAGCCAGGGTTTTTCAACCTGTAATCCTCGGGTGTCTAGGCGAATTAGGAGAATGGGCGGTACTGACTAGATTCTTTTATGTTTGAGGGGGAAACTGAGGAGCCCCACTTTCTTTTTACCTCGCCCTCGATAAATTCAGATTGTTAGAACCACTCATATTAACCATACATAGATATCTCCAACACTGCTATACATGTATATATTTACTACCTATAAATTTGGTTATGTGTAGTGCTTTCCTTAATCCTTCGGTTTCATCGCGTGTAATTTTTCTCAATATGTGGATTTTTATAGCCTGATTTGAAGATACTTGTACGCACAGCTACGTAAAATGAATTCTTTTCATGTCTCTCTGATCCCACAAGGCTATCCTCAAATGAAGTAAAGCAAATTCTCTAGCGTGAAAATAATTATAAGATAAGTCAAGAAAACTTTGATTGCTGCAACGTAACAATGATAGGAAATGCAATAAAGGCACTACAAGTATAACAGTTAAACAGGAATAATTGTCATGCGGGTGATAATTTAAAAGTGTTCAACATTTGAGGTACTAATTAGGTACTAATACATGTAAAATAAAATTCCATTTCAGTAAAATATAGGTCGATCTTCATCCATTGAAAATGGCGATCGACTCCATGAAACATGGCACTTTTCATAAAATTAATATCTGCGAATGGTCTCTTTTGGAGTATATGGTTATACAGTGAAGTCTTAAAACCCGAATCGTATATCTTATGACTATGGAATTAAATAAAAAGCTTCAGAAAATTCAAATTTAAATTTCTGCAGACCTATTTAGACTATTCTTGCAACCATGGCTTTTGATTTATAATATCCAGCAGGGACATTTAAAATAGAAATATTATTCTTTTATTGTCTGTGTTTTGCTTGTTATATTAATGTCTAATGCAAGTATGTGACTGAAAATAAGACGTGCAATTCTTCATTGTTTATTGATAAATATTGTGGGAAAATAATATTATACAAGGTGTGGTAAAAAAACAGAACAGATTTTTTTCCTTGTTTATTTCGACTGATTCCGCTTAATCAAACTTGTAGCCCCCAAAATACATGCCTTGGCTGACGATAAACCTTTGCCAACATTTCTTCCAGCTCTCGAACCCTGGTAAGCCGCCTTAGGGATCCTCTTCAGATCCGCCGTACAATTAGTTTTGATGTCCATAATAGAGTAGAATCGGCGCCCTTTCAAGATTAATTTTAACTTTGGAAGAAAAGTCTGATAGAGCCAAGTCTGGAGAGTAGGGTTGCTGCTGGATCACGGAAGTTCCGTTTCTGGCGACAAACTCATGTAAAACTCTTGTAAAATATGTTATTTAATAGCCATATTTTAACAACAAATATTTCAAATCTTAATGTTCCATAAAACTTTGGCCGATACTATTCCAAGTTTTACCCTAGGTTTAGGAGGATAATCCCAGTAGTACCCGACCCAAAAAATTAAACAGAAACATTTTGGAAAAAAATGTATTTATTTTTCAACATAATCTCCTTCCAGTTCTACACACTTTACTCAGCGATGCTCAATATTTTCGTTACCATTTTTATGAGAAGAACTATCTTGCTCCTCAAAATAGCCATTAGTTACCGACATCACTTCTTCACGGTTGGATAATCTTTGAACACCAAGCCATTTTTTCAAGTTTGCGAACTGAAAATAATCCGAAGGGAATAAATTTGGCGAATAGGGTGCATAAGGTAGCAACTCAAACTTTAACTCATAAATTATGGCCATTGCAATAACGGATATGTGACCTGATGCATTTTCTTGATGAAAGAACGCTTTTTTCTTAGCCAAATGCGGCCGTTTTGTTTCATTTCTTCACTCAAACGTTGCAATACATTCCCCTTGGACTCGCCGTTGATAGTTTTTCATTTTTCAAGATAGTCTATGAAAATTATCTCACGCGCATCCCAAATAACGGACACCATGACCTGGCCTGCAGATGAAACGATCTTCGCCTTCTTCGGAGCAGGTTCTTCCGTTTAAATCCATTGTTTTGATTGTTCTTTTGTCTCGGGTGTGAAGTAATATGGACCCATGTTTCATCCATTGTTATAAAACGGCGCAAAAATTCTGCTTTGTTGCTATCAAACTTTGCTGAACACTCAATTGAAACATCTTCACGACACTGGTTTTGCTTGAGTTTGACCAAACGCGGCACCTATCTTGCACACAGCTTTCTCATGTCCAAATTTTCAGTTATCCTGATCAGTCCTATCCAGTTATCAGATGTACTGTACTTTTGGAAATACCAATTGTCTCTGCTAGCTCGCTCACTTTCAGTCGACGATCATCCAGTATCACTTTGTGGATTTTCTCCACTGTTTCTGGAGTCGTCACCTCATTCGGTAGACCAAAGCGATGCTCGTTTTAACAGCTCGTACGGCCTCGTTTAAACTCTGCTACCCAATATTTTAGTGTTGTAATCGAGGGAACAGACTCGCCCAAAGTAGAATCCATTTCAGCATTTGTATTGATTTGGCTGAGGCCTTTCAAATAAAAGTATGGTGTTTCATAACGATTTCCAATTTTCTCCATTTTCTCAAATCCACTGAAAACGTTCACTATTGATGGCTGCCAAAAAATACTAGCGTCTTCAAACTTGAAACCTATGCTTTATAGGTTGCATACTTTCTAATAGTGATTTTTCAAACAACTGCCGCCATCTCTAGGTCAGGTCGGCTAGTACTGGGATCACCATAGAATATTAGATGTTACTTACCATTAGTTTTTAAAAACTTATATCAAAGTCCACATTCAACATATTGATCAATTGAGTTGTTACGTTAATTTCTCTTAAAAATTTTCGTCATCCAACAGCCTTACGGCTAACTAAGAGCGTAAATGTGGCTTCAATTGCTCGCAAAATTAGCATCAGATTGTTTTTCTCTCTATACATATCTCTCTCTCTCTCGAAATGTTTTCTTTCATCCCACTGATGAAGATAACACCCTTCATGCCGTTTCCTATCGAAGTGGAAAAAGTCTTAAAAATGTGACTTTTAAGTTATTTTAGGAAACGTTCCCCACATTATTTGTTACATCTGTCACACTCACAAAACTTTCATAATCTGCTGGACAATTATAAGGTGACTTAAAATTGCAACTAATAATCACCTGGAATGACCTATCTAGGCCCGGTTTCAACTCGACCAACCAAAATCTCATTGGAGATCATATCTTGAGTTGACGGTCGACTCCCTTGATTGCGTTTCACCGTTTCAAAAATCAGAGCTGGTTAAGAGTCAAATCGACTCTAAAGTTGACCATAGATATAGTCAAATAGACAATCTCACCAAATGACAGATAAAGTTTACTCATCTAGCGATTAAAACGAAGGGTTAAACGTGTGTTAATATGGCGCTTAAGTCAATGTTAACAATCAAGGTTGTATGTTAGATACCACATATGCCCCCTGCCACACGCCTTTTTGGTGGCTCGCAGGGTATTTATGTAGATGTAGATAGGCAATTTGTTTTCTTTGTCAGTAGTTTAGCCATCGAATAAATTTTGACTGTCACCGTGCTTTAGAGCTGTTTGACCCCGTGGCAATCCACACTTCCCTGGACGATGCCATTCACAGAAAGATAATTTTGTACGTGGGAAAAACACGAGTTTCCTCGTAGTTTCCTCTCACCGTGCGTTTCGCCAGTATTTTCCTAATCTTTTACGTTCGTCTCACCAATCAATACAATGAGACGAGAATCCTCGAGAAAGGAGGAGATCCTTTGCCAACGCTTCATTCAAAGGATTGTAATCGCTCAAAATTGAAGTGGTGCAAATGCACTGGAAACATATTCATGGTTCCAGTTGGTACCAGACTATGGCCTTCCAATAATAACGTCAAGCATTTTGTGAATTCATAACGATTCTTCACGAAACGGTAAGCCTTTCTTCGTATCTTGTTTTGTTCCGGAGCTAAGTGCTCCTGAGAAGGGTCCCAACACCACGAGGGTCACCCAGACGTTTTGTTTCATCTGTTCATTTCTTCCATCCTCCTCTTTGGTTCCTTTCTCTCGAGTCGCCGCCTCCGGAAACAAGAGGCGTGGAGAGGAGAGAGCGAGGGGCCTCCGTAGCCGGGCGATGGACCCCAGGCGTCGATACCGCGCCGAGGCCGTATCATAACCTCCCCATGCACGCGAACATCAAGACCTTTTTCTCATTTGCACGGCTCCATTACGCACCGCCTGCCTCCGCGACCGTCCGTACCCACTCCGTCACCCGACGCGTTTCTGAACTCTCCGCCGCCCTCACCCCCCCGCGGTCGTGTCATCAGCGAGCGAGATTGGGCGGATGGAAGTTCCTTTGCCCGCGGCCCCGATTGATGAGAAAGAGAACACAAGGGGGGGTTTGGAAAGGGCGCGGATCTTCGGGAGGTGGTTGCTTCGCCACCACGGATCTTCTTCCCCCGCCCTGATCTCCAATTCCCCCTCCAAAATTCACTCGCCCAACTTCCAACAACAACTCCTCCCGCCGCCAATCTCCGCCGTCCCCATCTCTCCGCAGTATCACGCCCACCCCCGCGGCCACCCGAGCATCTCACGCTCGTTCTCCCACGCAAGCGGAGCCAGCCAGCATCGCCTCCGGCTCCATTTCATCTCTCGCACGGCGGCCCCCTATTCCCCCTTTCTCCTGCCCACCCGGCGCCCCGGCCTCTGCACCCACCCCGCCACATCCTCCCCCGACCGTCATCCACCCGGTCGTCCCCCCCACCGCGTGTCCCCTCCGCAGCTCACTTCCTGGAGAGGGAGGGAGGTCCCCCCCACCCTCCATCCTGCCCCCGAGGAGGAGGGACGACGTTCCCGTACTCCACCCCTTCGAAACACCCCCACCTCCTCACACACCCTCCCCTCCCCGCCCCTCTCTTCCTTTCCGACACGTACAACGCCCCCCCCCCCGGGGCCCTCCGTCGCCACCCTCCGAACGAGGGATTCTCTCCACGCTGCAGCCGGCCCGGCCTCACCGCGCTTGTCCCACGCCCCATTAATTGCTCCCCCCCGCCGACACCTCCCCACACGACCCCACCGCGGGCACAACCCCCCCCTAAACCCAGAACCCCCTCTCCCATCTCCTCCCTCCCGTCAACTCTTAAATCAACCCGTTCCTTCACCGATGATGGAGTCAATTTCGCCCGGGGAACCAACTCGCGTTTTTTCGATGTGGCCATCGGGACTTGGACGCCCTGGGTCTCTATTTTCTCTAAGCTACGAGTCCTTAAAAATTGACGAGTCAAATATTAACAATAGCCATGTAATAGAACGTATTCGAAACTACCTATTATCTGAAATGAGGACGTAATGAGGCATTTGAACCATTACTCCGCCCCTAGGGTCCTACTCAAGTAAAAACGAGGATTTGAATATGCACTCTTATTCGTGACTTTGGGAAGAGGGGCTCCGATCGCAGTGAGGGTGTAGCTGGAATAATGTGCGGGCGTCTAGTGGGGAGCGGGTGGAGCGAATCGGATCGGAAGGCGCGGGCTCGAATTCCGGTGGCGACCTCTAGGGCCCAAGGCTTCCGGCGTCCCGCGTGTGCACCAGATCGTCTTCATGAGAGTACGGGAGCTGGTGGTATGTTATAAACCTGATAATTACACTTGTAAGATTTGGTCACGTTTAACGAGGATACCTAGCAGTACACAAAAGAGGCAAGTCTTACAAGTTACCAGTTGTCTTGACCCCTGGGGGGGGGGTTGCGAATCGGACATATTTTTTTGCATCTTAAACTTGGCCGAGTAGTAAATGGGGATGTCAAGACCCTGTTTTGACCATTTTAAGACGATAATGGCGTGCCGATTCCGGAAACAGGGCCTGCAAAGTTGCAAACAAAATTGGGGAATCGGACATTTTTTTCGTCTTTAACTTGACTGAATGGTCAATGGGGATGCCAACACCCCGTTTGGACCATTTTAAGACGATAATGGTGTGCCGATTGCGGAAAACGGGGCCGCAAATTTCAAAAAAAAAATTGCGAATCGGACATTTTTTTCTTCTTAAACTCGGCCGAATAGTCAATGTGGATGCCAAGACCCCTTTTTGTTCATTTGAAGGTGGTCATGGTGGGCCAGGTCCGGAAAACGGGCCCGCAAAGTCGTAAAGTAAAATCCTTCTAAGTTCTATGAAATTCCAGAATTTCTGGAAGATTCCATGATTTGACCTCTGAACAACCCGCCTTTTCAGTTTTAAGTCACTCAGAGCATGCCCCAAATGACCTCGGTGGGCAGGGTATAAATGGCTGTGAAGGTGATTTACTTCTTCATAAGTCCTCCGAGAGTCATACCGGTCCCCGTCTATTTTGGGTCAATTATCTTTACCAGACCTTTTTTTGCTTGAAAATCACGCTACTTGTTATAAGCATACAGTGAAAGGTGGTAAAGTGAAAAAGCGCGTTGACCATAAATTGACCTGTCACGCTCATGAAGAAGCAGATACGAAAACCATTTATCATGTCTCTGCACTTCAAGAAGAAGCAAGCGTCAAAATCAGATGTTCAGATACGGGTAGAGTCATAATTTTACTTGCGAATATGTCACATCTCCAAGCTGACTTAAAAATAACAATAGAACTTGGAGTGGGTAACCATCAAAGACTTCTCAACATGAACCAATTGTACAGCGACCTGGGAAAAAGTGTATGCTATGCGTTACCCGCTCTTCGTGCTTTCACTGGCTGAGATTTTAATCCAGCTTTTTTCAAGAAAGGGAATAAGAGACCGCTGAAGATTATCTTGGAAAATAAGACATTTCAGCGGACATTCGATATTTTCGGCACGAAGGACGGTGCTAGAAAGGATCACCGATTTTTGAAAGCATTGAAGAATTTGTCTGTCGTTTGTACAGTACCCCAAAGAGGATAAAAGACGTTGACTAGGCGATGTTGCACCTATTCTCTGCGACATATCAACCAAAAAACCTGGAAGAATGTTTCAAGAAGAACGTGAGGAACAATGATGTTTCACACTTGCCACCATGCAAAGCTGAGTTGCGCCAACAGTTTTTGGGAGCGATATACACTATATATACTACACACTATATATATATATATATATATATATATATATATATATATAATATCTGGAGAAATGCTCACCAAAAAAATCCATCGCTTCTGAAACCCATTGACTATTGACCCAGGGCAGAAATCGGGCAACCCCTGGACCCCCGAAAATTCCCTGTACTAATTATGATATATTGAATTATATTGAAAAAATAAATTAAATCCTAAATCCCTTCGGTAAAGAAAAAGGCCTGTCAATCCGAGTATCAACATTGAAGCGTCATTCCATGCAGGAGTCCATTCACAAATCCCCCAAAATATCAGACAAGTGTTGGAAATTCATATCGCCAACAGTTTGAAATTCACCCTCGATTAATCGCATTTGTAACCTGCAAACCCTGTCCAGCATACATATTTTATTTCTTTCCTTGACTCCGTAAGGGTTCTGAACCCTCTGCTGGGTACTGATTTTTGCAGGCCTCTTACAAATAGAATCATTCAAATTTATGAACATTGGGGAAAAAGTTGGATCCTACTGTGATGAGAAATCAAAACCATGCGAAATTTCCTAATTTGAATAATACTTCACACTGGGTCAAAAATCGCTGCTTAACCCCCTCTCGCCTCGCTGACCTCAATTTCTCAGAAAATAAACTACCCTAACCCATAAACGCACCACCGGACGTAAACGGACACTCGAAAATAAAATTGGCTTATTCAGCTTATGGGAGGATGGAAATGCATTAGTAGGGGTAAAATTATCTGCTCTTTCCGATTTGAACATTAGTTTTAGGTGTGAACCCTTCCTAAGAGGTGAAAAACAGATCCAAAGCGGAAAAAATGACGGAAAACCTGATCCTATAATCGAGGTAATTGTCATGAATATAATTGTATTCCATATTTTCAGTGCAATCAGTAGGGTCCACAACCCCGAGGAATGTAAAAGGGGCAGGAAAAATGTTCGTAACTCGTACGTGATGGTCCTTAGGATTTTGCGGCGTCGATTTGATGAATCCCTGCTGTTTTCGGGAATTACCGGATTATTAGTTTAGTTGATGGACAACTGTTTCACCCCCAGTCCTGGAGGCGTCTTCAGATCGAAGTGATCTGCGTTTCAGTTTTAGTTTTATATGTTTTTATTTCTGTAAAGATGTAGACAGATGTACAAGAGATATATGTGTGTAAAATATTATCAAACGTAACAAATAATTACAATAGGCAATTTGGCCGCTATATATAGGAGACGCTGGCTGGCTAGTAGCTCTCTGATTGGCTCTTTCATGGCGGCAAATAGGAATCACCCTTTCCCAAGTGGAAGTCAGAATGAAGCCGTCCTCACAGTTGAAGTTGCTGGGATTTTTCATTATTTCCACCGCTTCTCTAATGAGTCGCGGAAAAAAAGTCTTTCTCTGGGCAACACTCTTGTCTGACCGAACAGGATCGAATGTCCGGGTCCCGACCATGCGTGTTCTGCAATTGCCGAAAGCCGGAACTGTTTCTTATCCGTGGCCCTTTGATGCTCCTTACTCCTGCATCTGATGGATCTTCCTGTTTGGCCGACATATGAATTCCCACACGTGCACTTAATCTTGTATACACCTTCGTGCATGAGATCGTGGATTCGGACCTTTGGCTTAGGCAATATTTCGCCGATTTACTTGGCTCTTGAGAACCTAGTTATTATGACGTGCTTCCGTAGTAACTAGCTTATTTTCTCGGCCGTTCCGGCGATATACGGTATGGTAGCATATGCCGTTGGCTTTTCCTTTTCAGGTTTCTCCTCCCTCTGTTTCTTGTCATGAATCCCGTGTTCCGCCAACTCCATTTCTTTCTTGGTGGTCCTTTTTTGGACCATATGTCGCGAGTATCCATTTTCCCTAGTGCTGCGACGAGGTATCTCTTTTCTGTTACGAGTGATTCGGCATCTGAGATGGTGTAGGCGCGATCAACTAGTGTATTTAAGAGTGATCTCTTCTGGGCGGGATGGTGATGTGATCGCGTATTCAAATACCGGTCGGTATGTGTTTTCTTTCGGTACGCACGCCACTGATCCAACTGAAAATATAAAATAGTTATATTATGATAATTTTTGAAAAACACTCTGGGTATTGGATCAGCTTTTGCCTCATGTGTCCGTGCTTTTTTTATATTCACTGTTTTTCAGTTATTTGTGACGTTTTCCGGCATTCCGGGCCCCTTTCTATGACGACCCCTCACAAACACGCATTCATCATCCTCATCAGCAAAGTTGTGCATGAGCGCCATGATCTCGGAATGGTTTTCGTACCTCGCTCAATTACAGGACCATGTTTAAAACCACTCCAGAAGGGTCCGTTGTGGTACTTTTTTTACATTCTGAGCCGGTCTTAACGGGCCTATGTCATTCTGAAGCCTCTTAAACTGGTCAAAAGGGGTTCTAGGCATCCCCATTGACTATTCGCCTATGTTTGAGACGAAAAAAAAAGATGTCCGATTCGCCAAATTTTTTTCAACTTTGCGGGCCTGTTTTCCGGAATCGGCAAACCATTATAGTCTTAAAATAATCAAAACGATATATTGGTATCCCCATTGACTATTCAGCCGAGTTTAAGACGAAAAAAAATATATCCGATTCGCAAATTTTTCATCCCCCCGGGGGGGAAGATAACAAAATACCCTATGAGGATCATATTTCCCGATTAATGGTAAGGTACTCATAGTATGTGTATAGTTTTTGTGAGTGTAAATATGACAATATGACCGTCGCAACATACCACCAGCTTCCGAACTATTAGAGCAGCGGGAGGCAGGCAGAGGTCTTGCATTTTCCATCCCTGCCCCGTCGATGCGGCATTTACAAATGTTGCTCTTTAAGCTCTAACTGAACCCTCGTTGGCTCCCTTGACTAAAATAAATGAAATGGTAAAGATACATGGGTTTCATGTTCACATCGGAAGACGAGTTTCTGAACTTGTATTTCAAGTTGGAAGGATTTAAACAGCCCAAGGTATTGATTTAACTTACTCATAATACTCTGTTTAAAAGAAAGTTTCAGCCGCCTCTGCTAATGTTGGTGCCGTTGACCAGCAGTTGTAATTCATGTGTAAACAGACCAGAAGCAAAGTAGTTAATAATATATTCGTCAGGATTTATGAATAATGGAATTCATTTGAAGGTTAGTGGGGAAGTGTTATGAAGAGAGAAGTATTACTGACTTTCATTAAGGCCACACTGGGAATACATGATGAATATTTGTGATCCACGAGTGAAAAGAAAAACGAATAGGATCAGGTTTCAAGAAAACCCGCTAGTTTTGCTGAAAATTGCTGCGAGAAGAAGGTTAGGGTCATGAATAATGTCGGAGGAATTAGCTTGGGAGCCTCATGATTCCGGAAGAGTTCAGGTAAATATTAGCCTTGTGGAAAGGAACGGAACGATTTAGTTTAATTGGGTCATTAAGGGAGTTATTACAACAAAACATTATATTCGTAGATTCTAACAATAAAATAAAGATAAAATAATATACTCGTAGTTCGTCCTAAAGTATTCGTCCTTCCTCGCACGCCATGAAATCATCAGAGAATCGAACCTAAGCATCCGAATATATTCACTGTAAAGCAGCCATTAAATATCTAGTTAATAAAACTAATGATTGCATGATGTGTATTGGAATAAATTTTTTGTATGTCTATGTATTCGAGCAAATGCACGTACACAAATACACGTTCAAAGTGCTTGCTTGGCTGGTGCTCTATCGTTGCCCCAATCCATTTTAAGCAAGCTACTGCCAGCATCAACGTCAATGAGACAGCATCGCCTCCAACGCTCCACTGTATTATCAGAGTGTGAATTAAAAAGTGACGTGTCGCCACAAATGTGACGACTATTAAAAATATCAAAATGAAACAATCAACTTCTGCGCAATCGGTTGCCCATCCAAACGACAGAAAACGTTAATAGTATCCAAAGGCATTTAACTCCAGCGAGATAACATTTCCCGCATTACAACCCCACGAAGTTAATTGGCGAGTTAGTGAAAACTCTGTGAAATTGACTTCAGCAGGTGAACCAAGTAATATGATGAGTCGCACGAAAAGTGAGATGTTTTATTTTTAACAATAAACTCGGAGTTAATAATTGAAAAGGTAACGGAAGGGCTGACTTAATTTTTCAGTGCGCAGCCCGCGCTTTTTCAGTTTCAGCACGCACGCACCGACGCATGCACGCGCGCACACCCGCGCGCACAGAGAAAAACAAACACAGACCTAACACACGCACACCCACGGACACACACACAGAAACACACACAGAGACATACACACACACAGACGCATCGGCCCGCGGAGCTCGGTGGAATAACGAAGGTATTGGAACAGCAGACCACAAGCAATTGCACATACCACATGTACACAGACCCAGCGCGAGCAGCAAAATGCACAGGAGAATTACATAGGGACCATGGAGATAAGGAACCTGAGAAGAGTCGGCGCTTAGTGATGACCAAGAATAGGAAAACTCAGCAGACGCCGCAGTCGGCGGATCAGAAGGAAAAGAGAAAGAAACCGCTAGAGGAGTGTCCGCGGCTTGAAGGGCTGGAGGACAGAGATGGGAATGGCAGGTACAGAGGAAGAAGAGGAGACCTCGTAACAAGGCCGAGCCAAAAAATCCGCAACAGCCTATCAATCAGAGTAGAATAGCTGCCATGCCGAATGCACTCATTGTTGAAGCGAAAGCCGATAGTATGAGCTATGTGGAAATCCTGAGTCATATTAAAAAGGATCTGGCGCTGAATGATGTGCGCTCTGTGCGAAGGATGCGCAGAACGAAAGCCGGGGGTTTGCTCTTCGTTCTCACGAAGGAGAGCACCGAAAAGACGCCCGAACTGCGAACTGCCATGGAGAAGGCGCTTGCTGGGAATGCGAATATAAAGAGCAAAGTCCAAGAGCTTGAAGTCGGAATTAAGGACATGGATGAAGTCAAGAAGAAGGAAAAAGTTGTGGAGGCCATCCATCGTGACCTTGGTGAAGACAGTGGCATGACACAGTCATCAATTAAGTCCCAGATATTCCCGGATTACAGAGATCGTGAGGCCTCTGAAGTGTTTCAAGCGCTTTGGACACCTATCTTGGGACTGCAAAAGTGAAGTGGACAAGTCAATGTGCTGCATCAAATGCGGCAAAAAAGGCCATAAAGTTGCAGAGTGTAATGCTGATGCGCACTGTGCACTATATGCTGTCAATGGTAATAAGTTACTCGGTAGTCATATAGCGGTCAGTAGTCGATGCCCGGAGTATGTTCGAGCACTCTAGGTGGCTGTTAAGCGTAGAAAACAAGGGTACTCCAACTCAGCCTCCAGCATTGTGGGGCAGTACAGGATCTGCTCATGCAGACGGTACGGGAGCTGAAGCTGGACTTGGCCATCCTCTCGAAGCCCTACAGACACTTGGTTGTTTGATGGAAGTGGCAAGACTGTTATCTGTGAGAGGTCTCCATTTCAGGATGCTGCCTACCAGACGGATCAAGGTTTTGTGAGAGTAAAGGTCCAGGGTGTGTATTACTATAGCTGCTTCGCACCATCAAGTTGGACGATGGACGAGTTCCTGGATTTTCTCAACACACTGGTTTCAGATGCAAAGGATTGTTTCCCAGTAGCCATTGCCGGCGATTTCAACGCATGGCCAGTGGACTGGGGCAACAGGACGAATGCATGGGGGCAAGCCTTGCATGAGGCTGGGTCCTCAATAGATGTGGTTCTGCTCAACACAGGCAGCGGGCCTACCTTCGTCAAAGGAGAATGTTCATCCATTGTAGACCCCACCTTTGTGAGTAGCAGTTTAGTGAGGAGAAACCGTTCCTCGTGGAAAGTGCAGGATATGTACACCCACAGTGATCATTAGGCCAAACTGTAGGAGATAAACCAGTATCCCAAGCGAGGTGTCAAACCACCAAAATCGAGTTTGAGGGGTTGGAGGACCAAGCTGTTCGGAGCCGATCTCTTTCGCGATACATTGGACACTCGTTCTATGAAAAATGGAGACGCGACGGCAAAAGTGGAGGTCATGCGAAAGCTAACCGAAGCATGCGACGTTACAGTACCGTGGAAAAAGGATAATGACCGTCGACCACCGGTACACTCTTAGAGCGAAGGGATTGCCGGTCTTCGAAAGTAGTACCACAGAAATAACACATGTCTTGAGGAATGAACATTCCTGGATAAGTGGAAATGGCAGAGATTGGTTCTACTGCCTAAAGTGAAAAATCTTCCGGACGAACCATCAACCTATCGTCCACTCTATACAGCCGGCAAAGTCTTCGAACGGATCATCCATAACAGGATCGAGGAGGTCATGGATCCTTTGCTGGCAGAAGCCCAGTATGTCATCAGAAAATTGCGCTCTACCTAGGATGCGATAACCAAGGTGATCAATACAGCAAGAGAAGCTATATCAGGGAAAATATATGAAAAGGATCCAAGCAGTACTGCTTGATCGCTAATCTTGATATAAAAAATTCCTTCAATTCTGCGAAATGGAAGTGTATCTTGGAGGCTCTAAAGAAGTTAAATGTCCCATGGTGCCTTCGGAAGATGGTGGCGAGTTAGCTGCGTGACAGTTTTTTAGTGTACAACACAGAAGACGGACCGAACACGTATGGAGTGATTGGAGGGGTTCCTCAGGGCTCCATATTGGAGCCACTCCTGTGGATCATCCTGTACAATTCGCTATTGTTGCTGAGACCTCCACGTTAGGTGCGCCTCGTGGCATTCTCAGATTACCTAGCGGTGGTAATTACCGCTAGGCTTGTGGAGCAAATCATCGGGGCGGTTTTCTTTGAGATCAAGGAATGGATGCCCTCTGTTGGACTGCAATCGGCAGAACATAAAACAGAGGCGCTCCTTGTTTCCATCTGATCGAGAAAGTGATACTTTACGCCGGCGATACCGAGATCACACCTCGGCCGTCCATTCGATATCTTGGTGTGACCCTGGACGCCAGACTAAATTTCAAGGAGCAAGTGGAGCATATTAACACCAAAGCCTCTGTCGTGGCGACCACTCTGCAACGGCTTATGCCCATTGTTGGTGGCCCCAAGCAGAAAAGGAGATAACTGCTGGCATCGGTAACTGCCTCCGTGCTCACCTATGGTATATCTATATGGACTGATGCACTGCTGAGGAAAGGGTATCGCAAGAAGGTAGAAGCACCCTACCGGATCAGTGCTTTGCGGGTGGCCAGCGCATTTCGCACAGTTTCCGAGGTAGCCATTAACTTCATTTCGGGAATGTCACCAGTGAAGCTTCTGGCCAAGGAGAGGAGGAAGTGGTATCTGCAGGAGGATTCGGCCGAGACGAAGATCGACGTGAGAAAAGAAAGTGTCAAGGATTGGCAGGAGATGTGGGATACCTCAATGAAAGGAAGATGGACACACCGGCTCATCCCGAACATGGAGAAATAGGTAAACCGGTCACACGGAGACCTCAACTTCTACCTCACTCGGGTGCTATCGGAACATGGGCGTTTTCGGGCCAATCTTCATAAATTTAATTATGAGGACGCCCCGTACTGCCTAACGTGGCCAGGAATTGAGAAGAATGCTGAGCACATATTCTTTGAGTGCCCACGTTTTAGTGCATCGCGAGACGCCCTTGAAAAGAAGGTTAACATTCGTCTGACGCCGGAAAACCTGGCGCAGCGGATGCACTCGCTTGAGGCGACCTGGAGCGTGATTTGTGACTACATTACTGTCATCATAAAGGAGTTGCGCCGAACAGAGCTCGCGAGAAAAATCGCAACATCGGAAGAATAGGCATCAGAAGTAAGCCTGCGATGTGAAGCCGTAATCCACTCAATGAGCGAGACCGAGGATGAAACGCCGTTTCGAGATGCTGGAGGAACAGCGGCGGCTAATGTCCTCCCCCGCGAAGTAATGAGCCACCAGCAGTACCGCGGGAGGAAAGACAAGACCACAAAGGAGAGACCGGGCGTTTTAGTCGGTGGTAGTCCAACACGTGGGACAGGAAATCTAAAAAGCTTCCTGTCTATCAGTGCATAATGCATTTCCCCTTAACTCTTAAAAAACACACAGGCACATCCACACACAGACACACACGCAGACACACAGACACACATACACGTGCACAAGCACACGCACGGACATAGGCACGCGCACATACGCACCACGCACGCACAAACACAGACACACACAGACACACACAGACACACACACAGACACAAAACACAGACACAAAACACAGACACACACGCACACTGACACACACGCACACTGACACAGACACACACACAGACACGCATACACGCGCACACGCATAGACATAGGCACGCGCACGTACGCACCACGCACGCACACACACTTGGCACGCACGCACAAGCACGCGTACACACACACGCATACACACATGCACAGACACACACAGACACATACAGACACACATTCACACACAGACACACACACAGACACAGACGCACACCCCTAGACATACACAGAGGCGTGGACGCACGGGCGAGATTACGACCGACGCTTCCGACTCACCCTCGCTGCCCGCCCCTCCCCGCACAGCGGAAAACTCTCCTCGCCCCCTCCGAAGAAAAGGCCGAGGAGGCCACTGCTAGCACCGTTGGCGCCCGCCCGCCCGCACAGCGGTGGGGCCAGTGGTGGGCCGCCCGTGCCCAGAGTGGCATTGGCTAGCACTCGAGCTGTGCAGAGGTGGGGTGTAAGAGGGAGGGGGAGTTGGTGGTAGCGGTGGTGGTGGGCGCGGTGGTGTCGGGTGCGTTGGGTGAGGGCCGGGGGTGTGGGCGGGTGTGGGATATGGCCGTCCCATGGCCGCAGCCCCAGCATCGATCCGGAGTCGCGGGCAGGAATTTTTGGCGATGCTGCAACTCCGACAGATGGGAAGAGGAGATGGGGAGGGGGCGGGGTGGAGGCCGCGAGGGGAGGAGAGCGGGGGGCGGAGAGACTCCTTGGCAATGGGGCAGGGGGCGGCGGGGGAGGAATGATGTGGGGCGGGTGGGGGCTGGGACGGATGAGGAGAGTACCGCGGGTGATGGAGAGGGGCTGTGTGTGCGGGGCCGAGAGGAGAGAGATGGGGGTGGGTCCGTAGACAAAAGGAGAGGGGAGATGAGAAAGGAAGGGTAGAGGTTGTGTGCTGGGGTGGAGGGCGGAAGCGAGAGGGCAATGGAGCAAGTGAAGTGGAGGGTGTGTGTGGTGCGTGGGGTGAGGGAGGCCACTTGGAGAAGAAGATGGGACGGGTAGGGGGGCGGAGAGGGGGGAGGGGCAGTGGAATGCTTTGCTTTATCCCCCTTCCGTTTGATCCGACGTCTTCGGGGTGCCGGCCAAAGCGAACCCTCCCACACCCGTCCCCCCGTTCATCTTCGCAGCCAAGTTCCGAGGGGATTCGGTTTGCCCAGCGGGATGAGCGGTCGGTTCGGGTCGGGCGGAATTGGGATCGCCATCGGAGCCAGAGAGTGGAGGGGGAAAAAGGTAAAATGGAGCGCCGCTCAAGAGACAAGAGCAAAATGGAGCGGGAGGCACCATGGGTTTGTTATGAAGAATGTGCAACGGTGGGCTGGAGGAAAGGAAGTCCGAGGAAGACCGAGGGAGGAAAATCCGTTGAACAAAGAAAAAAAGGATGCGAGACGGAAAGGAGTCAGCAGGATGTGGAGTCCTGTTGTCAATGAATGTAGGAATAAAAACTTCAAGAAAGTAAAGTTCAGCGTCCAATGTGATCACAACGCTCCGTGTGAACGGAACTTTAAAAAATATGTCTACGCTCACAATTTTAAGTTACGTCGTCTCGTTACCCAGTCAGGAGATGGAGCGTGGTGCAAAGTTCACCGATCACGAGCGATGCAAATAAAGGGCAACGAATCTCAAGATATAAAATTTATCACTCAAACAAATAAAGATGCACTCCAAAGTTTAGTTAGGCACTAAATACACTAATATTTCGAACAATATGAGAACATTGGATTCAGCAATTCATTTCATAGTTAGATGCTTTCATCCATTTTAATTGGTCTTAAGAGAACTGGGATAAATATAGCATAGTGAAGTGCTGTAGTCCAAAAATTGTTGATTGGAAATAGGTGGATATTGGACAACGGGACGTCTCAAGATAATGTTCTAAACTGATTAACAATCTCCTGGATAACATGCTGCAAGTCGATTTGTTAATCGAATGTATATAAAATATCGTCAAGGTGGTTCTATTCGAACTTTCACTTGAAGCAAATGGCAACTCTATAAGTTGGAAAGAGGTTTTAACATTTTTTATACCTCATGTATCATTTACTGGATTTTCCGGAAAAAATCAATTCATATTCCATTTTTTCCATTGTGTTGGGGGGAAGTATTTAAGATTTACCCCCATGTAATAAATTTGAACAAAAGTGGTGATACCGTGAAATTAATTTTGATCTATCGTGGAATAAGAAACTTGCATCACTGTCCTAGAGTGAAGGCGTTGCTTGACGCGGCGAGGGTTTACGGCAATCGCGTGTCCGGGCACGATCGGAAAGTAGCAAAGATGCCAGGATTGCAGTGCAGACGAAGGCCCAAAGCAAGGCACCGACGACTGTCAAAGGGCTCGGACTTCTGCCTTGGACTTCGAACCCCTCCCAGGGAAAGGATGTTTTTCATTTTCATTGGATATCCTGTTCCAATTATTGACCCTAGTCGGCTATTATCAGTTCTTCGACCGCCATGCGCCTTGGCCATTTACCGAAGCATCAAAGATAGCTAGCTAGTGGTTGCTCTCGACTTTGCAAATCTCCGACACTTTTAATTAGCTGAAAATTAATGTACAACTCGTTTAAAAGAAGTTATAAATGCAACTAGAGCATTAACAAATAAATAGCATGGGAATATCAGATATGATACCTCTTGTAAATTCAGAATCAATAAATTCATAACCCCTGTACATTCATCGAGGAAATTTGAGTTATAGATATGAGAAAAAAAATTCTTATTCACTAATTAGTACAAAAACTGTTTTACATTAACCAGACAAAAATGTAGGGAAAAATGGTCTGTTTAAGATTAGAACTAAACCCTAAGGCGTTATACCAGGGAATTAAAGAGGAAACTACTGCTAAGAAAGGAATGAATCAGAGGATGCATCACATATGCTAGTATATCGATTCCTTCTTTGTAGACCTTTAGTCGGCAAATCCATTTCGTAAGATCCCTATATTCTTCACTTGTGTGTACTACATGTAGAGGCCGCCAGGATTGAGAAGTGCAGTTTATTTGAGCACGAGGTGGCTTTCTAGGTTATAGTGTATGCAAGTACGTAGATTAAACACTCGTTTAGCCGCCAAACATGGAAGTCTTAACATAAAGGAACTGAATATAATATTAACAAAAGCACAGATGAAGAGAGAATTAGATATACTAAAACTAGGTTATTCAATGAAATTCGGCCCGTTAAATTTTTCAAAAGTGCTCTTACGGGTACAGGAATGACAAAGATATACTAATTCTAGGGCAGTGCTGACCTGAGAAGCAGGGCTGATATAATTCCAAATAATTGCTTGGAAAGTGTTTGGTGTTCAATTCAAAGTCCTTAATCTAAAATAACCGACTCATCCGGGCTTTACAAGTCAGCAGAAGATAGCCTTAATTCAACATCGATGTAAAGGAGCGGACCAATATCTTCTCATCCGAACACAACGAACGAGACAAAATGTAGATTTCAATGTTCCGTCTATTGATTGGACACATAGCGTTCTCAAACAGGAGAGAAAGGGAAGTATCTCTACGAGTCGCTTTTAAATTCTTTTACGTGTAATTCTATGCATTAACTTGTAACTTATAGATAGATAGATAAAGGACTTTATATGGGCGAAATTGAGACTTAATGGTCCTTTCTTCCATTTAACCCATTGTCATATACATATTATACAAGGTATAAAATTTATAAAATACATGCAGATATACAAAAAATACATATTGACAGACACAACTTTTAACATCGAAAAGGAAAGGAAAGGAATATATATATATATATATATATATATATATATATATATATATATATATATAGATGATTTCTTCGAAGTAACACGGAAGTGTTGAATAAAAAACTTAGACAGTAACACACAGCACGAGAACACATAAAAAGAACACTCACAATATTATCTTGATAATTTCGACGGACTTGAGCTCCGTCTTATCTTATCTTCCGAAGAAGACGGAGCTGAAGTCCGTCGAAATTATCAAGATAATATTGTGAGTGTTCTTTTTATGTGTTCTCGTGCTGTGTGTTACTGTCTAAGTTATATATATATATATATATATATATATATATATATATATATATATCATAACCATAAACACAGTAATCAACCCGAAGGTCGGTTTAGTAGGTGATGGTAGAGCTCATGTACCAAGCCCGACGGCGTGTGAATATTCACACATCAGGGTAGGGGGGCCAGTTCTTTTCCCTGTGCCGGTTATGGTTTCCCAGGAAGACCTGGTACCCGAAAAATCAACTAGCTTGGGTGGAGCTGCAGGTGCCCAAAGTGCCTTGCCCGGGAATCGAACCTGGGACCCTCCGGTCAGCAGTCCAACGCTCTACCCGCTAGACCACCGCGACCCGCTATATATATATATATATATATATATATATATATATATATATATATTTATATATATATATACACACACACATACATATATACATGCATATCCATAAATAGATTAGGGATACACCAACACATACAAACATACACAAAGTAAAAGACAGTGATTAGAGAGAAACACCAGGATAACAAAAGTGTAAGCAAAGAATGAGATTTGTCTGAATGATGATGTTTGGGTAACTTCACCAGGACGGGGAAAATGTTAAAGATCTTGAAGATGAACATGGAACTCAAAAGAAATATTTACTAGCTTAAAAAAGAAGAGTGGAATGGCTTAATCTGCGTGTTAAACAGTTCATTTGAAAATATTAAGCAAGTGCGAAAACACCGAAATACTGAGGAAATGTAAAACCATTTCCTCCGCAAAACGCGTTCAGTAGGCAACACGTTAATTTCAAATAAATTTTTAAAATATAACTTGAAACCTAGCTGATGGGACGGGGAAGCTAGGTAATCGCTAAGGTGTCAAAGGTTAAGTCATGCGAAGATTAAAAAAAATATACGTACTTAAATCTCTAGAGGTAGACGGAATAAGATTATTCACTATTTTAAGGTATCCATGCCGAGAAAGAATGGTGGCAAGCACAAAGGAAATAAAAAATTAATTAAAACTGACCAGCAACACAAACGTATTTTGTTCCACTTATTGAAATTAATATTTCACCGAAAAAATAGAACGTTTTCTAAGAGCACACTGACCCAGAAAATCCTCGCATCATCAAACATCAGCTCTCATATTTTACAACTAACGTCGGGAACAGTGTCGTACCTAGTGTAAGGAGTAATTTAAGAAGTAATTTTAGACTTTTAGAAAGACTCAGAACCAACGAGTTTAACAATGACACTAAAGCAATTATAACGGCCCCACACTACTTAGGTAGATCAGACCACAAAGATAGAATAAGGGATTCCAATACAGATAATAGATTCAATACAGATAATAATAGATTCCAATACAGATAGATTCAAATCGGCATCTTGTAATTTCTCATTAAAATTGGTTCAAAGAAACTCGCTCCATCAAGTAGTACGCATGGAAGAACGTATTGGACTCATTTCTTATGAACACAACGGAACGTATTATTAGTGTATCAACTGACGAGGGCTTAAGTGACCATAAATCAAATCTAAAAGACCAGTTAATCTCCACTTGGACGTAGGAATAAAAAAGATTGTTAAACCAAAAAGAAAAAATTATAATTGTCATAAAGCAGGCTTTGAAACGTTTGCCAGTCAATTAAACTCACCACTACCCGAGGTCAAAAAGCGCTTAAGACCCGTGGAAGAAACTTGGACTCAGTTTGTCAATATTATGCAAAACGGCATCACAGATTTCATCCATATAAAATACGTTAAAGCACATCGTGACCACAGGTGGTACAATAAAGGCGTTAAACAGCCCTTCGAAAGCAGAGAATTTTACCCTATAAGGCAAAGAAATCAGGCCTGAACATATCCATGACGAAGAAAGAGTTATTGGAAAAACATAGATCCTCTAAAATAGAAACCAAAACAAAATTACGTAGCGCCTTACAAGACTTTAAAGGTAAAGTACTTTGAGAGTATTTGGTCACTGACCCTAAACCTTTCTGGTCATATCTTAGGGAAGTAAGTGGGGTTAAGCAAACCGTGGCTTGCTTAAGGGATGGCAACAATATTATTCATACTGACAGTGAGGGAAAAGCTAACATTTTAAATACATTCTTCCAAATCGAACAAAGTTCATACCGCGTATCTCCAAGAACCATACATACTCACCCCTTTTTTACGTGTCTTTTCATAAGATCCTTACTCAACGTCCCTGCCATCAACTCCTTCCTCCTTGTGAAAGCCACTTTGCCTACAGAATTCTTCTCCTTACGTCCCTACCGTTTTCACGTGTTGGTCCAAAAAAAATTCCAAGACACGTAAACTGTTCTACCTGCTCTAATTTTTCCTCTTCTATTTTAATGTTCAGCTTAGCATTATTCTTTCTGGAAAATTGCATAACCCTTGTTTTATTTATATTGATTCTCATCACATACATATCTCACTGAACCTACTCACTCAGCAATGCTTGCAACCCCAAGGCTGTCTGACATATTAACGCATGGTCATTCGCAAGCCAAACTGATTTTACGATTTCCCCGCCGACTTTCATATCTCCCTTCTGCTCTTTCAATGCCTCTTTAACCATTTCCTCCAAACATACGTTGAACAGCACCGGTGATAATGGGCAACCCTAGCATACACCTCATCCTAACACTGCCCATCCGGACTCTCCGTAACCCACTCGCACCTGAGCAGTCTGAGACATGTAAAGGTTGCGGATCAGTCTCCTGTCCCTCCAATGTATTCCTAATTTCTGAAATATACGCATAAGTTTTTTTCAATTCATTCTATCACACGCTTTGTAGAAATCTTCGAAATAGGCAAATGCGTCCTGATTGTATTCTATATTCCTCTCGATTAGTGATCTCATTACTGCAATGGCATCACGCCTACCTCTCCCCTTCCTAAAACCAAACTGATCATCCTCTAAGTAATCATTTGCCTTACTCTCTATTCTTTCGTTGATGATCCTGAGAATAAATTTAGCTGCGTGGGATATCAAACTCATTGTTGTGTAGTCCTCACATGATGTAGCCTTTACCTTTTTCAGAATAGGAACTAACACTGACATCACAAACTCTTCCGGCCAGATTCCTTCCTCATAGATACTACGAATCAGTCCATATAGAGCCTTATTCCCACATTTTCCTAAACATGTCAACATTTCCACAGGAATGTTGTCTACCCCCACGGCCTTATTTGCTTTCATCTCCTTTAATGCCCTCTCATATTCATCATCGAGTATGCCTGGACCTAATCTATCTTCTTCTACGTCATGTTCCTTTTCTATGTCTAAACTTGTCGGCCTTAGTTCTCTACCGTACAGTGTTTCTATATATTCCTTCCATCTTACTTTAATCTTTTCTGTGTCAACTATTATCTTATCCCACTTAACTTTAACTGTCAGCAGAGATCTTGCCCTCTTACTTCCCGATAATAACTTATCCTTGCTGTACAGAGCACCAATTTCACCCTTCCACTGTAAACTTTCCATATCCTCGCATTCCCACAACAAGCTTCTTTTGCTTTATTTTTGGCCCATCTCAATTAATTGTTTAACTCTATGTTCTTCGTTTTGCCTAACTCTGAGTTTATATTCTTCCATCTTTATCTCTCAACCATCTTTGCAATCAACTCATCCGTGACTCATTGTTTCCTTATCCTTTTCTCGTTAACGGTTCCTATAGTGTATTCTGCGGTGTTGATATACCTTTCTTGATAAATTCCTATTTTTTCGTCCGTAGTGCTCAGCTCTTTACCGTCGTCCATGATTTTCTCTACAGTCTGCTGATAATGTTTCCTTGTTACTCCATTTAATACTTCTACATTCCAGTTCCTAACCCGCCGCCTCTGCCTTATCTTTTTGAAACAGTCGCAAAATGTTCTAACAACTAAATTGTGGTCAGAGTCCGCATCTGCTCCCGGGAAGCTGTGTGAATTTATTTTTAATACTGCTCCTAAACTTGTACCTAACCATAATATAGTATAATCTAACTTATACCTTTCTGAGTCACATGACATTTTCCATGTATACCTATGCCTTTGGTGGTGTCTGAACCATACGTTGGTGATGGCTAACCCCTGTCTTCTGCAGGACTCAATTGCTTTCCCCCTGCGTTCATTCCCCGTGCATAAACTGTAGTTCCCCACCTCCTCACCATATCTTCCTTCACCTACCGTCACATTCCAATCCTCTATCACTACCAAATGTTTCTCTGCAGGGATACACGCGATTATATCCTCTAACTCATCGCACACCGTATCGACTTCTTCCTCCTTTTGGTTGCTCGGTGGCATGTATACCTGAACAATGACCAAATTGTACGAGTATATTATTTAAAAATTATCACTCCAGTAATTCCCGCCATCCTTCCATCTCACCTCGTGTTGACCTAAAATATCTATACTACCTCTCCATCTCTCTCGTAATATTCTCTAATTTTCATTTCCTCAACACTATCCAAGTACTCTATGCTCTTATTCTAACAAATTTCGTCTCCTTATCTGCATCTTCTGTCCTGCTGTTGTCGGTTTTCCTTTGTAAGGTTTTCATGGGAAGACGACCGCGGTAGTCTTGTTTTATTTGGATTTAATTTACATATTTATTTGTAACTATCAGTGATAGGAACTTGCCATGTACGTTTACACTCGTGTGCATATTTGTCCTTTATAAATATTATTAGTACATAAAAACCTAAAATAACCAATAGGAGAGACATCGTATCAACATATCGATTCGTCAAAGAAGCCAATTGATGGCGAATATTGATTTTCTATTGATTGTTTAATTCACTACTCATGGCTGTTGATTACTGAAAAATAAAGTTGTTTTTTCTGAATTTGTGATTGTTAGAGGATCTGTGCAGAGCATATTTTAAAGAATTAATTCAAATAAAAACACAAAAAATTATGGTTCCACTATGGCATTTGAATAATGAACATGAACCTAAGAAAACATGTCAGAGATGCATAAATAAATTCAAAATATGTAACAGTTGATTGAGTCTAAAGTCATCACCAGTTAAGTGGAAAGGATTAGTGATTTGCTCAACCCTACGAAAATGCAGACTTATCACAACAGAATCAGTTCAAAAAGAGCAATCAATAAGCTGATTCCATGGCTAAGGATTCCCTACGAAACTCCACTACACCAGCCAGGATTTTTATTTCGTAACCAGGCATTATGAATATGGAAATTGGAAGGCGTTAGTAATGCGACTCGTACGAAGGCTTTTTCTGAAATTCAATGCAATTTTCTCAACACGTACATCTGTTCCATCTGTATCTAACAGGAAATATGTGGTTTCAAAGCGAAATTAATCAATATTTTCCGTAAAAGCAATACACTTCAACAGTATTCTCCCCGTTAATACGTTATTTTGAATGAAGTCATTACTAATAAAATTATTATCATATGCCGCCCTAAATAACAGCACGAAGGAATTTTTTCCTTGAAAGTTTTAGGAATGTATAAAAGTGTCTTGAATACACATTTTTAGCCGTGTATCTAAGTCAATCATGGATAACAACAAAAGGTGGAAACCAAGTCAAAGAATCGGATTATATCAATTTCCTGCGACGGGACCTTTGATCGATCTTTCAACGAGCTCCACATTCAGCACTATCCGTTTCTAAGGACAAGTAACTAGATTCTACCACCTCGTATTTACACTTGTAACAAAACAACAGACAATATCTAATTATTTATGGACGATGCTGGTCATCTATTAAGACGGAAGTAGTAGTTGTAAATGAGACCGAGGGAATTTTTTAGGCATTCACCAAAATAACACTACTTTTTTATCACATGGTAACCTTCAAGCCAACTCTAAAAATGATATGCACATTTGAATTTTCAGAATTTAATATCTCTCTTAACACAGAATATACCTATTCACATATCCAATTTAATGTAAAACCAATCCCTTTATTTCCTGAAACAGTACCAATCAGCAAAATGCAAGCTATACACTCGCAATATTGTGTTTACGATGAACATTGGAGTTAATTGAATTGTGCCTATTAAGGAATAAAATAATACACATGATTGTAATCTTGCATTTTCCTTGATAACGCTCTTGCATGCATGCCTTTATATTAGAATATGTACAAAATTGTTCCTTCCTTAGTGTGGAGAGGAGCAAATTTGAAGGAGTGCTCCTGATGGGTAAAGTAGTAAACTGAAGGGACATATGAGTTACTAGTGATCTCTACATGAGTAAAACGGTACGCTAAAGGAAAACGAAGGTGTAGATTCGAAATGAGCTGCATTATGTATTGAGGGAAATGGACAAGAAGGGCAAATACTTATTTGAATTATATACCGAGTGCATGCAATGGGAGGGAGGGTCCTGAGTTGGAAATGGAAGAAGGGGACGAGATGATCCATTCTGTAAAATTTTCAGATAATAAAGAGCCAGTTATTCACGTGTGTTGGAATTGAATTGATTTTGGAGTGTTTTGTGGTGTTAGTCAACAAGGTAGGTGACCCATGGCTACGGTGATTTATGCTATATGATCACAATTGAGGTGACTCTCTGGATTGCTCATTGCTCGTATTTCATTCCCATTGATCCCTTGAGTTTCTGCCGGAGTAGATACTAAGCAAAATTCCTTTCTACTGAAGTTACTTGTCCTTTCCAAAGGTCTCCCCTGCCGTAATTTTGCTTTGCGCGTCACTGATTGTTCTTGGTAATTGTGATTATTTTCATCACCCTTAGTTTGCATGTAGATTACAGAAGCCTAGCCTTAATAGTCAGGTTCGACCAGACAAAAAAAAACACAGAAGGGAAATAAAAGAAGCGTTTTGTATCAAATGTTGTAGTTGAAAAATATGATGATGTACAAGGAAGTTCTAAGGGGTTTAACGGTGAAATAATGAAGTCTCTTCGAGGGATAATTAAGGATATTATTTAAGAAATAATGAAAGTTAATTAAGGAAAGTGGAGTGTTGCTGGTTGAATCGGGCCATATTATAATTGCAAGTCATTGAATTACCACAGTGGACAAGAAAAGGCATCTGTGAGGTGAGCCATGTGCTTAAATTAGATGTCCCGCAGATATGAAGTACTAAACCATACAGCGAAGTGTAGAAAGAAAATGGGAGACAACCAATCGTAAAATGTATAGAGATTTAGAATGCAAAAAAGGATCGAGATAAGCCACATTCACGCTTAGGAGTACTAGTAGAAAAAACTGATCCAAAGGTTTGTATCTGATATTAGTGGATCACTAGGCCCCCGAAAACGCTGAGTGGAAACAAGTCAACTTGCTCGAAAAAAGACGACGGAATAATCGATCAGATCCAAACAACCAATTTGCAGCGAAACCATAACGAGTAAGAAAGTGCTATGTGTAGGAGACAAAGGCAATCTTTTATGACATTAACCATATAATGAAGACTAGTGTACAAGGAAAAATAAATATAAATTACAGATTCAGGTGTGGAAGTGTTCCATAACAACAGAATGAAATATTTATTTTCGACTAGTTTCAATAAATTACATACTTTTCAAGTGTTAACCTGATATGCTATGCTAGCACTTAAAATATAATTACAGATTCAGGAATGATGTGGTGGAAGTGTTTCATAATAACAGAGATGAACACTCTCGCAATGTTTCGCTAAATAAGATTTATTTTCTAATGCATTAAAATTCAAGAGGAAGAAGTGGAAATTAGTTATATTGAAAATTACTTAACACTCGGCGCGGAAATTAAAGACAATATGAAGGCATCCTTAAATTAATGGCTATACATTGAATCAAGTTCTGTAAAAATGCAGAAATCAAAACCAAGAGTAAAGATACTAAAATGACAGTATGTGAAAGAGATGCTGTGGCGCGAAGGAAGGAATGATAAGAGGTTGAATCTTTCATCTATTTAGGAACCAGCAAGACAGAGATTGGGAGAATCTCGAAGTAAGGGTAAGAATATAAAGTCAAGAAGGCACATGGTGTAGGATATTTAATCCCCTCCAATACCCCGTAAAAGAAAACAAGTACGCAAAATAAGATTGAAAATGTGACAATTACATGAAACACTTGAAAATTGGGTCGGGAAGAGAATAGAAGGATTCGAAATTTGGTGCTGAAAGGGAATGCTGAAATCAATTGGGCGAATGAAATGAAGAATAACCAAACGAAAGAATGGAGAGAAACAGTTCATGTAATACCCGAGGAGGAGGACTCGAGCCAGATCACTTGGGCACTACTAGAGGCACAACAGAGTTTTGAGAAACGTAATATAAGGACAAACACGGAGATAAAATAAGTGACTTTGCATTGAATGGATAAGAATGGACGGCTCCATTTTTCCCACTTTAGAACTAATAGACAATCCTCTTTCGTGACTCAGAGACAGCTGAGCGAGAAAGAGATGCTGGTATGGTGTCTTTGAGAGGCAAGTGGGCTGGAGAAAGAAGAGCTCACGAAATGGGAATTGCCATTCCACCAAGAGGAGTAAAGATGAAAGAGAAAATGAATTACCAAGGCCTGCTCGAAGTTATCTTCAGTATCACTATTCACCTTTCCTACTCTACTCAATAAATCTATTCGTCTTATTCACAATAGTGTGATCATAAACAATCAATTTCACAACGATCATACACAAAACGTACGTGATCTTCTTGTGAGTCGAAATCCTCTTTCCCTTTTGGAATGAAGAGGGACTGCAATACAATTTCATCAGCCTTATAACACATTGGCCACAACTCTGTTATAGACAAGGGATTTAATGCCCTTCTATTGTCTTTCTTCCTTTGGCTGTGGCTACAGCTACCAAAATCCATTGACTCACGCCAATGCCATGCAAGTGGTACATCGCTGAAGAGCCTTTGTATCAGAATAAATATGTCCAGTTGGTTTCCATATTCTTCAAATTTCTTCGGCATGAGATTCCATGGAATAGAACTCATTGAAGATATGAAGGGTCGACCTTGTTACATGCAAACCTGTAATTAGTATTATTTGTGTTGTGACATAGGAACTACCGTTCCTTAAATCCATAAATTACATCAACTATGATGCAAAAAGCAAAATTAGATATTTCCTCAGCAATACTGTAATTTATGGAGGAATTACGATTTATTTAGTTAAGGAAACGCGTAATTCAATCCTATAATACAGTGCTCAAAGTTTGGAAGAAAATTAATTAAATGGACTCGATAATCAAATACTGAAAATATATGGAAATTCAATTCTTAAAAAATTTCAGAGAAACCAAATTTCGCTTACACCTTCGGGGGAGCTCAAATTGCGGCTACTTATCTCTTGAAATACTCAGGAGTGAGCAGTTCATTTCATCAAACTCTGAGCAGGCAGACGTAGCTCGCGCAGACATACCGCCGAGAAACCTACGTTTTTTAAGTCCATTAATGGAAAATGTATAGCGATAAGAAGTGCACGATACACACTCATCATTTACCATTCATTAAAAGTTACATTGAATATGCAGCGAGCGTTTGGAGCCCATTTCAGAAAACTCTGATTCAATAATTGTAAAAAAACACGAAAAAATCTTCAAATTCCGTAAAACTGCCAGGAAACACCATACTGTACTACGTAAACTGATATAATTTTCAAGATTTGCTGTTCAACATTGAATACAACAGACTTCCTCCATTTAACGACTTCGGTTGCAATCTACAAACATTATCTTCGTATGAAGACCAGAAAAGAGTATGGAGTGACATCAACATGGTCAAGAGGACAATAACACACCCCTCCCACATTCCCGCGGCCAATAATGTCATTTATGGTGAAATTACGAGTCTCGAGCGTGTTGTCTGACGCGGCACGGTTGTGTGCCGGCTGGTAGAATCCGTCCCAGGGGGAAAAACTCACCTCTACCGGCATTCAGCAAAAAAATATAGTTGAAGTTTACAAGTGAATTATGTTATGTACGCAGTGTTGTTTGTGTGAAAAGAGAAGCTTACTGACTGAACTTAACCTAATGTAAATAAGAGGTTGATCACAAACATCGTGATTTACAAATGTTATACAGATAAAATTAAGAAATAACTACTTTTTTATATGCATATTTATTTTCTCTTCTTCTTTTTTATTTTCTTTTTCTTCAATGGCTTTCCTCATCCTTTACTATTTCCCTTTTTTCATAATATTTTACTTTATTGTAAATTGTAACTATATTACTTTATATTCTATTTAATATTTTTTATTTTACTTATTTATTTTTTTTGATTCCTGCCGCCAGGTCAAACGGTCATTAAGAAGTACTACCTGCAAGTTCAATGCCGTTTGCGTGAAGCAATCCGAAAAAAATGCCCAGATCAGTGGAAAAACAGTTCATGGCTTTCGTACCACGATAACGCACCAGCTCACACTTCATTGCTTTTTCGTGAAGTTTTGGGCAAAAACAATATTGTAACGATGCCCCAGCCTTCATATTCGCCAGATACGGGTGACTTTTTCCAATTTCCAAAAATTAAGCGAACCTTGAAGGGCAGTCGTTTTACAGCCGTAGATGACATTAAAAACGCCTTGCTGAAAGAACTAAAAGCTATCTCAAAAATCGAGTTTGAGAAGTGTTTCGGGGATTGGAAGAAGCGCTGGCACAAGTGACTAATCTCCATAGGGGACTACTTTGAAGGTGACAACATCAATGTATGAGAATAAATAAATATTATTCTCCGAAAAATTAATATTCTCATTATTTTTAACACACCTCATATGCCCTTAAGTAGTCCCGGGTAGAAAAAAGTTGATTGCTTGTATGATCAATTAGAAATGATGGAGTGAGCTTTTGGAAGAAAACAATTGATATTTACTTTAAGTAAGTTCTAGGAAAAAGGAAGTATGCTTGGAAATTAAGGGTTTGGATTAAAGACTGATTATGGAAAAAAATTCCATTTCACAAAACAAAATGTTTAATAATGCATACCACCTGATACGAATAATTCTGGTTGTTACGGAAAGCCACCATAGTATATTAAGACATTTAGAACTTTCAATATATACGTGTACATGGCCATTGTTTCGTTGCAATGAAATGTAATTTAAAATTTAAATGGATTTAATCGGATAGAAGAGGGCTGTTGAGACAATAAAAATGAATGAATACCAAATGGTACTTTATAACTTGTAAGTAAAGATAAAGAGATCGGCACTTTGGAGGACAGGTGGATATACCTTAATGATGGGATTTTGAGAGTTTCGAGTTAATTAGTGGAAAGGTAAATACGAAAAGAAATTGTGGACTATACGAGAAATGAGTACATATATGGAAGATAGGTGAGTGTGGAAGGAAATGTCACGGAATTGGCGCGAGTGAAATGGAGACTACTAAACGATTAACTGAGATGCGAAAACAAGACAACAAGACAACAAAATGGTAATCACACACAAGTAAACAAACAAAGACAGCCAAAACCCCAAGGAAAAGATGAGAAGCAAAGTGTGATGAGATGGAGGAATTTCAGTCACTGGGGAATGCTAAATAGATCGATAAGAAGATGAATAGATTTTCAATGCTTAAAGAATGAGTAACCTTCACGGCCAAACAAATAGAATATAGTCCAAGAACATAAAATAGGTTGAGAGAGTGTCATTTAGAAAAAGTTAATGACCGATATCTGATGAAAAATTAGTCGAATAATAGTGAAACTTGATACAAACGTCACTACATATGCAAGAAACCAAATTACAGTACTTAACAAAGACGTAGAACGTTTTCCATGACGACTAGATCGATATTATTTTTTTTAAGGCAACTTCAAATCTAATATAGATACTGACATTCAGCATAATGGTACGGATAATAGTGACGAAATGGAAGATATTTTTGACATCGCTATCCTTTATAAATATCGTCACATCAATGAATACTAAACATTTCGATTTTTCCTTCATATCTTAGGTTGACACTGTAAAATAAACATCGTACAAGCATCTTTCACATTTGAACCCGTTACACCTGAAAACTTATAAAAGCCTTGGTCACCTAGGTGAAAACTGAAAGAAAAAAATATATCATATCCATAACATGGTATGGCCTACTGGTATCGTGGATAATGAGGCCTTCGTGTTCTTCACTACACAAAACCCCTGCATAACCAAGTCGACCGCATTACAAAAGAAGACACAGGAGTGGATGGCAGCACATAGAATAGGAACGTTTCAGCAAGTGTGGAGATCAAGAAAGTTAGAACATCAGACGGGAAATGGTGAACTAATGCTTAGGTATTTTGGACTAGTGTGCAGTGAAGTGGAAGAGACAGCGTAGTATTCGCCAGAAATTGTGGATTAGGATACTGAATCCATAGCTGGAAAATAATATATTTGATAGAATACTGTAATTAAGGATTAGAGCAGATCAAACATAGCCAGCGGTCACGCATGCAAACACATTGAGGAGTAGTTGACAGGAGGACTAAACGTTATTATTTTAGAAGGCCAATAGGAGGAAATAATAGTGAGCGATATTGGCAGGAACACTTTAGAGCGCCTGGGGATTTGTAGGGCGTGGTGGGGGAAAGCGGAGCCGAGGTGGAGGAGCATTTCCTAAGGGATTTGAGAAATTAAGTGGGCAGGCAGAAAGCTTCTGCAAAACATTTTTTATTAATAACCAGCCTCCAGTCTCAACATCATCGCAGGTAAAACCACGCAGGAAAAATGTCAGAGTTTAAAGTAAGGTTTATAGAGTGCGTAATAATGGAAATTTTTAGGCATGGCGGCATCAATTTGTACACTAACCGTGGTCGGGGTCTGACTCAGATCCTAATTTGCTTATTAGTTATGAAATGTATGCTGACATTCAAAATAATTATAAGGGAAAGCTTCCGTGAAATTTGGATATAAGAGCTTTAAAGAAAATGGAAAGGAAGGAATAACATGGAACACTTAATAGAGTTATAAGTGGGAAAAAGGGGAAGGAAGACACGCAGGAGAGTGGGAATTTTTTTCAATGAAAAGTGATAAAAAGAGCGACAGAGGATAAAATATCAATCATAAAAAATAAAGTGAATGAAGAAGTCATATATATCCGGGTTATGATTAGGAGAATAGAGAGAACAATGAAATGTGAAAACATTAGTATGAAGAAAGAAAATGATTAAAGAGGCAATTATATAATAAAGACAATACAGCAGAATACGAGAAACATAATAAAACGTGTGGTGCGATGATAAGAAGAAATATTTTGGCCGAGAAAAGCTTACGCTGCACAAAAGAAGCCGAAAGAAATGCCATAAGGTATTCAAAAAAGGCAACAACTAAGTGATATAAGGAAGGACATTTATGGATGCATTAAAAACAGATTCTGAGTTTGCGAAAAGAATATTTATGTCTTAGGTAATTTACCACTTAAGGTAGGTTTTTGGATGGACACAACTATCAAATAAATATTTTGTAACTCCAACAAAACCCAATCCAACAACCTACTCTACATCAGGTCTATCTTCATCTCTGTGTACTTCTTTCCTCCATTCATCCCGTCCAATCCCAATCCTGTTTCGACCCTTTCCTCGTTGGCCTAACATGCTCCCCTCTATTACCTTCTTCAACATCCCACTGCCGCTCAATACGTCCTTCATCCATTTTTCCTGTATCCATAGGATATATCCCAGCAAACCCTACTCCTCACCCACCGTCCCTAGTACTTCCTCATTTGTTTTTCTTTCGGTCCATTTCACCTTCTCCATTCATCTCCACACCCACATTTCAAAAGCCTCCAATCTACGTCTATCCTCCTGCTTCAGCGACCACGTTTCCGCACCTTCTATATCAAGGTTTTTACTAGTCTTTTCTTAACCTCCCTACTCAAAGTCCCCGTCATCAACTCCCTCCTCCTTGGGAAAGCCTCCATGTCTAGCCCAATTCTTCTCCTTACATCCCTACTACTTTGACCGTGTTGGTCCAATACAGATACGTCCGAGATACGTAAACTGTTCTACTGGCTCTAAAATGGATTTTGATCGCAGCGTCTTTCCAGACTCTTAGGCTACTAAGGCGGGAAGAATTCTACTGCGTCGTCAGGCGTTTATATTCTTCCCTCTCAGAGTAGCCTTGGCTTTTTCTTTGCTAAAAGGGAGTCTTCTGTTCCTAGGGAGGCTATGGGGCGCTTGTAACGGTCCCATGGCCAGGCCCTTATTTCGGCGACCCTTTGAATTAGGGTCGCTTATGCCTCAGCCACTTTCAGGAAAAATTTACTGGGATTCTCGGCAGAAGGACGTCCAGGAGTTCCAGCTTCCCGTCCTCGTGCATCTCGGAAACGCGGGCGTAACGGCCGCGTCCCATGATGTCACGAAGAGCAGAATTCTGTACCACTTGAATTCAAGCGAGATTCGTTCCCGACACTCCTGACCATGCCGGAGCAGCGTACGAGATGACTGGCAGCACGCACGCTTGGTACAGTCTACGCTTCGTGTCCATGCTCAGGACCTGCGGGCGAATAATCGGCTGGAGCCGACTAAGCGCCGCACATGCCTTTGCACGAACCCGAAGCGCTTGGGCATTCCAAAGGAGGTTCCGGTCCATCAGCACTCCGAGGTAGGTAACTTCGGATTCCCACGGTGGGGGCGACTCCGTTCACGGATGTATTCACTCATGGCGGCCGACCATTGTCCCGGCGGAAGATGATCGCCTTCGTTTTCTGTGCGTTAACTGCAAAACGCCATCGGCTGTACCAATGTAGGAGTTCCGCCACGGCGGTTTGCAGTCTTTGCACCGCAGTCACCTTCTGCCAGGAACGGCACAGGAATGCCGTGTCGTCGACATAGAGAGACAGGATCTCGCGATTCCCACAACGAGTTGGGATGTCGCGGGAATAAATGTTGAAGAGCAGTGATCCAATAGAAAGAAATCAAGAGCTCTACGGCCCCAGGTTAAAATAATAAGGGGGAAAACTCCAATGGCCGTAATAAACAGTCGCAACTCTCGTCAGACTAATTGCTGTGTTGGTTTTCGCGGGAACCACGAAAGAGACCAAACACAACCTCTCAACCAAGAATACCCTCTGTGGTGGTTTACGGGAAATTAATCCACACCAGGAACCGCACACTCACTATCCTGTCTGGAATCCTTCCCGAGGCTGTGAGACCCCGTTAAGGATTCTAGGTGGAAATATAATCCTTCACGAAGCTGTAGGGAAGACCCCGTTAAAGGTACCAGGATGTTCTACAAATACACACACTCTGCCTATCCACGAAAGACGAGCACAGACCATTCACACACACTAGCACTCAATAAACACACACTCACACACTCAAAAGGGCCCAATTTCTGGGAGAATCTGAAAACAAAGAGCTCAGACGAAGATATGCGTCATATGCGACGCATATCTGCGTCCCTAAGGCACGCCGGCGGTGATCCGGCGCACACCAGAGTCCGCCCCAAGCCACTGCAGAGTGAATGCTCTGTCTCTCAGGTAAGAGTGAACCATCGTTATTATCCAAGGTGGGAAATGGAGTCGCCTCATCTTCAACAGGAGAGCCGGATGCCAGACGCGATCGAACGCCTTGCTGACGTCGAAGAAGGCCCCGCCTACCACCATGTTCCTGTTGAAGCTGTCGGTGATGAAATCCGTTGTTCGAACCAGCTGATGAACTGTGGAATGCTGCTCTTGGAAGCCGAACTGCTCCTCCGGGAGGATGTCATTCTTCCTGACGAAGTTGGTCAGCGGCCAATGCGGGGGGATTTCGAATATCTTACCGAAGCCGTCGAGCTAGGAGATGGACCGGAATTCTCCGGGATCCACTTCTAATTTCTTTCTCGCTCTGTCCCATCCTCTTCACCTTGGAGGCTTGGCAATTCCTTATTAACTTCGTCTTCCGGCCTAGGGTTCCTCCCCGATGCCTTCTTTCGTTTGACGCCGCTTGCAGCCTCCTTCACCATCTAGTCTTGCAAAGGGCAGAGAACCGCTCTCGCCTCATTCGTCTTGCCTCTGGTCTCCGTCATCACCGAGCCCTGTGAAGGGCTGAGAGCCAGAGCTTTTCCTCCTGATGAAGGCTTAGGCCCCCCCGGCAGGGCTGCCGGTGGTCCTTCGCCTTGAGGGTGAGGGTTCCCTCGTTGGACAATTTCCTTCGTTGACACAAGGTCCCCAAAGGATTTGAAACGGCGGTAGGTTTTCCTCGTCGACTCTGCCACCGGAAACGCAGATTTACTTAATGACATCATACGATAGTCTCGGTTGCTCCTTCCTTGCTCTACTTTTTCCCCTCCTTTTTTAATGTATAGCTTAGCTTTTTCTTTCTGGAAAAACGCGTAACCTTTGTTTTATTGATATTGATTCTCATCCCATTTCTATCGCACTAAAACTCCAATTTATACGGCAACGCTTGCAACTCCTTGGTTGTCTGAGCAACTAATGCTTGGTCATCGGCCAACCTAACCGATTTTACGAATTCCCCTTCGACTCTCATTTTTACCTCCAGTTCTTCCAATGTCTCTTTAATCATTTCCTCCACATACACATTGAGCAGCACCGGTGATAATGGGCAACCCTAGCATACACCTCTTCCTAAAACTGCCTATCCGGACTCAACTTTCTCCACTCGCACCTGAGCAGTCTCAGACATGTACAGGCTGCGGATCTGTCTCCTGTCCCTCCAATCCATTGCTATTTTCTGCAATACACGCATTAATTTTTCTCAATTCACTTTATCAAACTCTTTTTCGAAATCTACGAAACAGGCAAATACGTTCTGATTTTATTCTATATTCCTCTCGATTAGTGATCTCATTACTGCAATGGCATCACGCCTACCTCTCCCCTTCCTAAAACCAATCTGATCATCCACTAAGTAATAATTTGCGTTACTCTCAATCCTTTTGTTGATCATCCTCAGAATAACTTAAGCTACGTGGGATATCCAACCTATTGTTCTGTAATCCTCACATGATGTAGCCTTTACCTTTTTCGGAATAGGAACTAACACTGATTTCACAAAATCTTCCGGCCAGATTCCTTCCTCATAGATACTACGAATCAGTCCATATAGAATCTTCTTCCCACATTTTCCTAAACATTTCAACAGTTCCACAGGAATGTTATCTACCCCCACGGCATTATTTGCTTTCATCTCCTTTAATGCCCTTTCTATTTAATCGTCGAGTATGCCCGGACCTAAGCAATCTTCTTCTACGTCATGTTCCTTTTCTATGTCTAACCTTGTTGCCCTAACTTTTCTACCATACAGTGTTTCTATATATTCCTTCGGTCTCTCTTGGATTTTTTCTGGTTCAATTTTATCTTACTCCACTTATCTTTAACTGTTAGCAAAGATCTTAACTCCTTACTTCCCGATAATACCTTAACCTTGCTGTAAAGCGCACCACTTTCACTCTTCCTCGGTAAACTTGCCATATCCTCGTATTGCGTTTTCCACTATTCTTCTTTTGCTTTATTTGTGGCATGTCTCAACTTATTGTTTAACTTTTTGTACTTCATTTTGTTTAACTCTGTGTTTACATTCTTCCATCTTCTTCTCTCATCCATCTTTGCAATCATTTTATCAGTGTTCCACGGTATTCTTGTCATTTTCCCGTTAACGTTTCCTTAAGTTTCTTTTGTGGCTTTCGATATCACTTTCTTGATACATTCCCATTTTTCTTCAATAGTACTCAGCTGTTTACCGTCATCCATGATTTTCTCTACAGCCTCCTGATACTCCTCCCTTGTCAAACCATTTAACGCATCTACATTCCATTTCCTCTCCGGCCGCCCCTGCCTTATCTTTATAAAACGGACGCTACATTTTATAACAACAAAAGAATATAAAAAGAATTAAAAGAATATGTGGATAGCATATGGACTATTTTCAGCCGGTAACCTTTAGTGTATGAAGGCAAAACGACGAAGAGTAATAAATCTGTGTTCATAGCTACCGTACAGATAATCCTTAAGAACGGAAAATGGAGGGAAATAAGACCGTTGAAAATTGGAGGAAAAAGTTTTTCCAGCTTTTTTTGTGGAATAATTTAGAAAGGAACTTAACGAAGGAGTAAATTGTTCAAATTTTAATTTGCATTCCAAAAATTGGTGAAGGAGAAGTCATATGAATGGATTATGTGGGTTATCAGTAGAGAACAGCACATTGAGGGAACTGCCCTCTAGGTCAAGCTAAGTTTTGGTTTAAGAAATTGAGGCGAACGCGTGATACCATAGTCGAGACGATTATTTATTCAAGAGTTCTAGTGCTTAACGTGGTATTAATTAATTTTCATAATTAATAACGTGGTGTTACTTTCATTTTTTGCACCAAGAGTAGTAGTTCATCTACTCATAAGGTTCTCCGTCAGAGGCCTATTTGAGAAAATTTCATATTTATTTTGTTATAAATCAAACAACTTTGTAAGTAGCTTCTCCTCCCCAACTTCCTTCCGTAACATACGTGTGTATAAGTACTCGAAATATTCATAAAATATACCTTGATATTTGAAAATTTTCAAGATCATGTTTGATTAAATTAAAAATAAAGTGTTTCTATTTACAAATTTGTTTTGACTGATATCACATTCACGTATTTTTGTATATTTTTTAGAAAAATGATGGCAATATGTGAGAAGGTGACCAATTGCATTGACAATAGAGACAGCCCTAAGGAGGAGAACTGATTGCCATCGATTCAGGGGAGAAAGAGTGGAAATTATGTTGAATACAGCCGAAGAACAGTTTTAACGGTTCCAAAACTATTTTTTATAGGGTTAATTAGGGAATAAGGAATTTAGTTTGTAATGATATTGGGCGTGGCCATGGAAAAAGGCGGGAAAGCAACTGTGAAAGACAGGGACACAGACGGTGATATGTTCCGTATGGTCAAGGAAGAGAGGAGTTTGCTGGAAGAAATTCGAAGAGACAGAAAATGTGGATGGAAAAGCAATTGAGGGGCAGTGATAAGATGACAGCTGTGATAGAAGGTAGAAGACTTCTTCGGTATAGAAGTGTAAGGATGAAAAAACGAATTTTCGGCAATATGAAGGAAAAGATGGAAGTGATCTTGGTCAATCAAGTCGAACTTATGGGCAACATTAGAAAAGTTATAGAAATCCTCGGTAAAAATAGAAATTGACTCTCTCATTATTTTATTGAATTATTTGGTTACTCTAATAGCAAAGAAAAGGTATTCAAATTAAACTAATCTATGCTTTCTATTGTTTTAAACTCAACTTTGTGGAAGTTCATATTCATTAAATAAGGAAACACAATGTATACATCCACTATGGATGTATACATTGTGTTTCCTTATTTAATAAACTAATCTACATCAGCTACACATTATCTTATGTTAATCATCGTAAATGACAAAATTATATGGAATTATAGTATTTTTTAAAATACAAAAAATGAGGATCAATGGTCACTGGCCCCATGAAAAGTGACGGAGGGCTTAAAATGGATTAGCACTGGTTCATAGTGTGTAGAGAGCAGGAGGAAGAAAATTAATTAGGGAGGATAGACGGAGTGAGGGACGTGACTTTCAATTTATACTTAGGACAACAAATGTAGGTCTCATCGTTGAACTTCGGTTTGTTATGATGATGAGCACAAAAAAACTTTCCACAAGTTCCAGGCTTTTTAATGTCCATAATTCCATAACTGATTTAAGAATTTTCACCCAGCATATAAAACGAAATCAAATATTTCGAAAGTTTCGTTTTGAAAATGAAATATCTCCGAATGAAATGTTCTTTCTGAAACACTTCACCTAGAAAATGATCTATACTCCAAGGGTATCGGCACAGTAAGCCCCAAATGCTAAAAAGGGAATGGCCGAAGTGTTGTACTTCCAATGCAAAGCGAATAACACTAACAGCGCAAGATGTATCTTGAGATATTTTCTCGAAATACACTATGAAGTAAGGGATCATAAACGAAGCCAGCGATGCCTTTGCTGGCCATACAAAGAGTTCACTGGTTGCGGTAGTGGTGAACCATTTACTACTTTAAAATGCTACCTTCCACGTGTGCTGCTCTTATATAAGGTTTAGATTTACTCCTCCTCGTTTCCAGAACATTATCATAAAGATTTTCAAAGGACGGATATCACGTGCAAGGAGACTACTGATGTCAAATGTAGCAATTATCTGCCTATCGAGCAATAGGCCGAACTTGACACTGAAATTACCTTTCTTTTAATATTTGAAGTGAAGAGATTCCGGAACAAACACTCAGGGGAGTGATTGTGGATCTTCATACGCATGATAACTATCGAAAACTCATAACGTGATTTTCTTCTGCAGGTTATATCGTAACCGGACTCTAATAATTCAATACAGTTTCATGAAAATTTTCACGTAGGCTTCCGTGGCGCGAAATATAGAAAAAACAGAGTTAGCGTTGTCATCACGCATCGTGCTGACAACGGTAGCGAGTGGTGCTCACACGAAGAGCCATCGTCGCATCACAGGACCATCCTGACTAGTAAATCTGTCGAGGTAGTTGCGGGAGCAGCGGGAGTAGAATGTCGCAAAGAAGGTGATTAAAGCGGTTCAAATCGTCTACGTTTCAAGTCCTATCGGTTAGGCTACAGCATAACAGAGGGTGAGTCAGCGCTAACTGATGGTTTTTTGGGCTTTTTACGATGGTTAACTTTAGGTAACGCTGACTCACCCTCGAGTATCTTGTATTGCTTCCCGATGTGGAATTAGCTTCATTAGTACGCGTAGAACTTTAAATTTGCGAAATACACTGACTTCTGAGAGATTTCATTAACAAAATACAACGCTATTAATACATTTTTAATGGCATTTTTCCCTAATTTTTTAAAGAGTCTCCGTAATGTCACCTCAATTAACATAGAGCTTAATGCTACTCAATCGCAGATCAGATCGGTGGAAACTACGAATGAAGATAGATGGACCAAAGAAGAAAAGAAAGAATGATTTAGGAAAGAATTAACAGCATTGAAGAGAGTAGGATTGCTATTAGATGCTACAGAAGAGAAAAAAGCAGGAAAGTACTCGTGGCAAATATTTATTACAGTGAGGAAATCAGGAAATATGAAAAAAATTATGGCAGTAAGCATAAAATGGGAGAAAGATGGCAGGCGAATATTCTTTGAGTATTGATGGGATTAAGACTTCATGGTAAGAGCTTAATTTCTCGTTAGGGTTTTGGATATTCAGGAAAGTTAGACATTAGGCAACGTAATCTCATTTGTCTGAAAGTATTAGTCTAACAGTTTCGTTATCGATTTGGAAAAAATGGTTTGCTGATACTTATTTATTTATTATTAGTCCGAAAACAGCACTTTTTGGCCTTTTCCATTGGACTGTTAGTAGTGATAACAATTGACACGATTATGAACACTCAAGCCCTAAGTGGGATCCAAATCCACCCAGGAGAGAATCGATTCCGCGACCCTTTTGGCAGACGAGGGCGTTACTCCACCACCACCGGGGCCGGCGACACATATTGAAAAGACCATTTGTATTGCAATTTGTATTGTATTGGAAAGACGATAGTTGTATTGAAGATGTTAATAATTTTTACAGATATCAGAGTATGTGTAAAGTAGATCATTAAATATGGGAAAAATCACGAGGGCAAAGTAAATGTGACGAATTCTTAAACCTGCCATTGCAATTTATTCTAACTTGAACAAAGATATGTACGTGACGCTCAAGTTTTTTGCTGACTTCAGTAGAGTTTTACGAACCTCCACAATAGGTCAGATCTGATGACTGGAGTCAACATAAGATAAGCTAAATTTTAAATATTCTTCCCCCAGCGAAATTTTGACACCATTTTAATCAACTGTACAAAAATGATCGTAACTCCGACCTGTGAACGGATATTCTTCTGGACCATCAAAATCAACCGTCATTGAATATTAACGGGCGGTTTCTTAGACAACACCTGCCAAACTTAAACGTAAGGTACATAGACAAGATACAGAGATAATATCCCCGTTTGGTTAAAAATTGTTGTGGATTACTCAAGAGGTCCACATGGTCATCGGAAAACAGAATAAGATACTCTGGAAGCATAAGGGTTCTGAGACAAATTAATCCATTGATAGAATACTTATCGACTAACTTAAAATCCAACTATGAGGGACATATTTGATCTCAACCTTAAATTGTTAGGTTATATAATAGGGGTTCAGGAGAGAGAGACGAAACCTAAGTATTTCTCCTTTCTTCGCATGAATCATGATCGCAACAATAGAAAGCGATTGTAAAACTCGGGAATAAAAGTTTACCCTTTGCATGATAGAGTATTAGACACTAAAGACAACCGGAAAAAAAACAAAAACAAGACAAAGAAAAACCGGTGGTCTGTCTCTCCCTGAGTCCTTCGTCCTTCATCTATTTCTACATAATATCTTGCAAGCCGCTGCAAGGGCGTGTAGCTGGGGGTGTTAGGTTATCGCCCGTAACAGAGAATAAAACCACATACAAAACTAATTATTTCATTCCAATTCACACTAAAACAGACGTATGTATTCTTTCAAAAACTGTTTAAAAGTACACGCATTCAAATAAGTGCAATTTGTCAGAAAGAGATTTTTCCATACAGAATTCATCGTCCTTATCTTACTTGATATTTTATGAGGAGTCTTAGAAGCATCGGAGGATATTGTAATGATCGATATGGAGTACTTTGATGATCGATTTCGTTTCATTTTTAACTTTAAAATACCCCTCGAATCTTCAAGGCATTGATATATGATGTTTTGAAGTTCGAGATTATATGCTGGTCCTTGGGTTGTGCAACAGGAGTGATAATGAGGGGGGGGGGTAATTACTTTATCATGAGGAAGCTACTATATTCGCCAGTTAAATCATTTTACAATGCTGGAAAGTGCACAAGAGCATTGTCCTGGACAAGGAAAGCCTAAACGCCAGATTTTTATTCCTTAGTTAAGCGTTTATGGAAGGAGCAAACTCCTAGTGTATTCGTACATTCAGTGAAAAACTGCCTGACTCATGACCACCTGATAATCCATGCTTTTATATACGATTCTTATATAACATTAAGATTGCTCTGAATAATACTGTTCTCTTTAAAGACTGCTGGATCCTCTGAGTGGTACATGAGCAGAGCTTTCATGTTGAAGTTCTTCCTTGTATTACCCCGCAGCATGACAGTAAGCATTGACTGTCATTGGCTTATGGACCGGTACAGGCTGTCATTCGAGTAAGATGTACGCTCGCCTGGAAATATTTCCTAAAGATGCTTGGTTCATCACAATTGAAAACTTAATTCGGAAGATATCATTCGATGTTCACGAGCTCCTTAAAACTCAACGCAACGCTATGAATCTGTCGCCGGGAAAAACCCAAAACCAGCGACATGACATGAAGTGGGTGCCAGCCAGCGCTATCAAGCATTGGTCACCCGGCCTTCCCAATCAACTCCCGCCCCACCCTAGCCTACTCCGTCGTTCGGGCAGTGACCGAGACTGCCCTTTGTACCCGAGCCAAGCCTTAAAAGCTCGCGGGTCTGAGTGTCGACACTTTGTCCTTCCCTTGTCTTGCCCTGGCTCTCTGCGGTCTCCCTCACAGGAGACCAGAAGCGGCAAACCACCTTGTGCACCCCTTCTCTTCCCCTTGTCTTCCCCGCGCCATCGCCGGTCTCTCTGGGAGTCCAGGTTGCGTGCCCCCGTGCCTATCCTGCCTGGGTTCTGATCTCATCGACACCGGCCCGCTCAGTCAGTAAGTTACCCTCGTAATCCAATTGTTAGTAATAAACCTGGTGTATTCACTCAGGGGCTCTGAACTCTGTGTCGCCCACCCCTACGACAAATCTAACACCAGTCGTTCCGCGCGTAATACACTTCGAATCCAAGTCACTCTCATAGAGTTCTCAAACCACCCTCTATTGTTTCAATTCCTCTTTTTACATGCATTTCTTTCATTGAATCACCATGGAACACCTTGGCTTTTTCACACAAAGTCATACCTCATAAATTACATCACCATTTAGCAGTTTTTGTTAATCCAAATAAGGGGAGTTTTCTCCCCTCTCTATTCCATGTTTGTCAACCTCTGTATGTCAGTGTTGTGACCCTTTTTGGCACATCAGTCACTTTCATACCGATTGTATTTTTCTAAGTCGCACAAACAGTCGATTGATATCCTGAACATAGTGGTGAGAAAAGCGAAATGTGTACCACTTCTATACTTATCAATAAAATCATTCTCAGCCTCAATCGTAGCTCCATCAGCTTTCCTTGTTCTTAATATTCCACACTGCGTACCATATCGCTAATGGCGAAAACATACGAGGTGTCTTAACATAACGGGAATTTTTTCATTTCGCGGGCTTGGAGAGTCCGATTGTCAAGCTTTTTTCTATTATGTTGGTATACATGCCCCTAAAGTATGATAAAACTTTCAGCTGTTTTCATTGTGGACTTCATCTGTGACAGCCACTAAGGTTAGACGTGCTTTATGAGCTCGACGATTTTCGTTTGTTAAAAGAAATGGATCAAAGAATTTATATTAAATTTTGCGTAAAAAAATAAATAAAGTGTAACAAAGTGTGTGAAATGTTAAAAAAAAGCCTTTAGTGAGTCTGCTATGAGTAAATCAAGAGTTTGCGAGTGGTATAAGCGTTTCCCAGAAGGCCGTGAAGACCTTAAAGATGACGAACGCTCTGGACGCCCCAGCACATCAACAATCGATGAAAAAGTGTAAAAAGTGAAAGAAATGGTTATGATCGATCGCTGAATCACAATTAGAGAGGTCGCTGATGATGTTGGCATATCGATTGGATCATGTCATGACATTTTTTCCAATTTTTTGGGCATGAAACGCGTGGCAGCAAAATTCGTTCCAAAATGGCTTTTGCACCACGATAATGTACCAGCTCACACTACATTGCTTGTTCGTGAATTTTTTGCCAAAAACAATACTTTAACGATGCCCCAGCCTCCATATTCGCCAGATATGGCTCCGTGTGACTTTTTCCTTTTCCAAAAATTAAGAGAACCTTGAAGGGCCGTCGTTTTACAGCCGTAGATGACGTTAAAAACGCATTGCTGAAAGAACTAAAGGCTGTCTCAAAAATCGAGTTTGAGAAGTGTTTCGGGGATTGGAAGAAACGCTGGCACAAGTGCATGATCTCCAATGGGGATTACTTTGAAGGTGGCAGCATCAATGTATAAGAATAAATAAATGTTATTTTCCGAAAATTCCCGTTAATTTTTTAACACACTTCGTATAGTTACTTAATCGGATAAAAAAACTTATAGCAGCCACATAAGGATCACATTAAAAGGAAATATCGCAAGAGAGTTTTTTACTGCAGCTTCCGCCGACCAACTGAACGACAAAGCGTTCGTGTGGCCAGAGCGCCGAGAAAACGCAACGCACAAATTCGCACGTACTAGTGCTGGGATAAATTGCATGAGGCAATATTTGGTGGAACTGTCCATTCCGATACGAAGTTAGAGAGATGAATCTTTCCTTTTCAAACCTTCCACTCTTCCCACCGCTCCCATCAAACACTAACGGTGTCTCACCTTTGCATTTTTGTCCACCGGATTGTTTTGATGGACAACGAAACCTTGGGATAATGGAATAATGTGGAATCCACTAGTGACTATTTCGTTATTTCAAAGTAGACTTTGTGTCAAACGTTCGGATTTCAGTGAAGCAGTTCGATTCCGAGGCTGTTCAACTCGAAGTTATCCTTTGGATTCCAAGATGATCGAGCTCTGGGACGTTCGAATCCTGGCGGCAATTCTTTATTTCAGTAAACGAATTCTCATGCGTAAGGAGGTATAGTTATGAAATCTCGCTCCATTTAACCGAAGACTTATTTATACACATATATGTATTCGTTTATTTACGCATTAGCAAAGGAAAACGATGTTTGAAGGAGATTTTAATTACTGTAGAAGAACGTGTATGGATTCGGGTGAGCGCAAATATGTATATTTAATCTGGCGGCGTCCCTATTTATTCTGCAGGGCGCGTACGAATGTTTACAAAAACATCGTGCGTCACAGATCCCGCGAGTAATATACACTTTGCTTTCCAATTTAACAAAATACACGCTCCCGTGGGGGAAGGAGAGAGATGGGAGGGTTAAGAGCGGTTGAGGAAGCGGGGGATGGGACGGAAAATACAAATGAGAGGGTCTCCAAAGAGATTCGAAATTCCATTCGAAAAGACTAACAGGGCTCCCCAAGACGGTTATTTTCCGGCCGCACTCGCCGCCCCACCTGCCCCGCCGGGTATATATCATAGAGAGGAGTAATGATATCCGAGGCGCTCTGCGGTCTCTCTCCCCGCTCCCTCAGTGTGGGTGGGGTCGCGTGGTGTGGGCGGGATTGGGGGGAGGTTTCCAGGAGGCAGGGATGTGCCTCGAGGGAGAGGTTTCTCGTTTCGGATGAAGGGGCGGCACGCAAGCGACCTCTCCTCCGTACCCTTCCGCCGCCCGGGCGGAATTCGGAGCGCTCTCCTCCTCCACTCCCTCTCTACCCTCCGTCCACCACCCCTCAGAATCCCGCCATCCCTCTCCCCGGGGGGTTTTTGGGAGTGATTGAACCCGGGAGGGAGCTATGTGACCGAGAGACGGTTCCAGTGACGAAAAATATGGAGCACTTTCGTCCGGCAGCTATCGCGGATTCGGGTCGAAATGCGATCTCTATAAAAACACCCTTTGCCGTACACCCTAAGGTATCGTGCTGATGGCGAGTTGTTCAGACGTTAATGCTTGCGTCATGGGCACGGGTTTTTGTAATTAGTTTGCACTTAATTAAATGTTTTCCCTTTGGTAAATGACGTAAGTGGATTCACACTTATCTACGGAGCTGCGTCTCATTTGCCATGGTCTCAAGCTGTTCTGCAGAAAAGTTACATTATGGGTAACGATAGTCGTTTCGCCACAAAAAAGAAACGTGAAGGCATCTCATAAGGGGTCATATGTTATTATTCAAATCCTGCCTCGATGCTTGTAGGTCACCGATTGATGTTGGTGATTTTGTAGATATGTGCTTACAATTCAATTTGATTCTTGGCATTAGAGTGGATGTAGCCCTAAGCATTATTATCCAAAACTGGCTTTTATATTTACACTAGGAGCTTGTGTAGCAGTGGAATTGGTTAGAATTTTGACTACTGGGCTTCACATTCAAATATCGGGCGATTTCTTAGGACAATATATAAAAATATAAGGTTAGTGATCTTATGTTATACGTGTGCGGTGCAATTTTCGGGTTATGACACTTCAGTGAAAAGAAAGTGAAGTGAAGTTAAGTGCGCCAGGAAAGGGGGTGAACCTGGGATGTAAATGAAGTTTTAAGAGTGGCTCTTTTAGAATCTAATAACTACATGGGAATTCGTGTCACGTGCATTCTCATTCAAACTTAACTTGACGTGAGCTATAATTTTAATGTATTACTACCAATCAAATGATGATTGGAATAATGAAAATGGTTAATTAGGCATCGAAAAAAATGTACGAAGTTTTGTTTTGGACGTCCAATAATTTATCCTACATTCTACGTATCGCGTGAAAATCCTTTCGTTTATCCTTCGCCAATTTCTTCTTCAGTTATTAGCCCTTTCTATCGAAATTCACTCCATCTACACATAATTGTCCACGTTATTCAACCTCACGGAAATAGTATTCTGCACTCTTATACGGCCTCTAATAATCCAACCACCTCTGAATATCATCTTCAATCACCCTTTCTACCCTCAAATTCCACATAGCACTTCCCTAATACATCAGCAATATTTAAAACTTTGTTTTTAGCCTTACTTTTTGACCAATACAATATTTTTCATAACCATTTCTCCAGATTCTATAATCTGGGCTGCTGGCCTCCTACTTCGAAAACTAGGCTCTAATTATTGCTCAAAACCGAGCTGAACTTCCATCTTGAAATATTTTATAATATTTTCTTTGTTAGTATGCACTTTTTTCTCCCAATTACTGTATATTAAGTGAACTGCTCCGTCTGCTCCATTATACTACTTCTATTTTCACTGCCTAACTTTGCTTTCATGCTCCTTAAAAATCTCAAAACTTCGATATATTTTTATTTCAAACGCCGTATCTTGGACAACCTTTAATTTGTAATGAAATGCTTTTTAATTTAATTAATCTTCGTTAAATGTGTTATGATGACATTGCTCAATCTATTATTTACACTTATACCCTGATCGTGAATCCTTGGAGAGCACTAGAAGCGGGGGAAAGTCCCCGGTGCGGTCAAAGAACTAAGAGGCCTCATAGTAGAGCGTCCGGAGCTTCTGTTGCGCGCCACCAGAGGCGCGAGTCGTAATTCTCTCGGTAGCGCTTAGGTGGCCCCGGGGGGACGGGCAGGGGGGAGGGGGATGGTGTACGGACCACGAAAGGGGGCCACTCCTTTCCCTCCACCCTCTCCCCCCGACCGCTCGCCTCGGGGGAAGAGAAGATGATGATGTTTTAAACTTCGGATATAGCGTTGATTTGAGAAAATGAATTAGGTGTTCCCCACGTCTGTTCCACCCCATAGTTTCAAACGCGGTAGCTTTCAGCCGCTCAGGCGTTCAGGGTGATCCCCTTAACTCCCTCCGGAGAGTTCAACGAGCCACATGAGTGATTCGATGCCTTCTTGGACCGAAATCGATAAGAATATGCAGACGACGTGAATAGGTGAAATGGAATAGACCCTCTATTTTCGTTGACAATCCAATGCCGCTCAATTCTCCCTCCTCTCTCCTCAGCCTCCTCCTTGTGGCGATTTTTTTTAAAGATAATCGATATATTCTGGGCGATGAATTGCAGGAGGCATCGATCATATGAAGAGAAATTATTTGATATTTTTCCTTTGCCTTCAACTTGGAACTCTTTTGTTTCCTTTGTATAATGGGAAGAAATATCTTAGAAAGGAATAGGGTCAAACATACCAAGATTTTGCAAGAGGCCATGGAGTATAAAGCCATTTTTATGTGCACTTGATCGGAAGTGAAAACTATGACAGTTGTGTAAGCTTCTAAAAACTTTTTTGGACTAGTTATCTCAAATTTGGCTGATAATCCTTTTATTTTGTTGAACGGCGTACTTACTGGTATCAAACCCGTTCCTTGCTGGAAGTACCCTATTAAAGAGGTTTTCACTGGTGGAAATACTGTAACTAATTAGGTATGTGAAAGAATCTACTTTTAAATGGCGTATTTAAGATGACAAAAACCATTACTAAGCACTTCCTCTGAACTATAATATTTAATGCAACGCATAATCGAGCAACAAGCATTATCAATTTATCTGTTGATATCTTGGAGCTGAGTACATTGGTATTTCTTGAGGTCACGGGGAAGAAAATTCACACAAACACGTAGTTACTATTTAGTCAATGATATCAATTATCAATTAATTTTTCAATTAATTTGACCAATTAAGCAGTGATATCAATCAATATATGAAAATATTCATTTGAATTCATATTGACTCCATACTTATTTCTACATCATAATGTCAGTGAAAGTATTAGCTGATTAAAATATATTAGACGACTGCTTTTCACATAACAGCTTGAAATGTCGAACATTTTTCACTTCAAGCAAACCTTCAATTACTATGCTGACGAGTCTTTCGTGCAACGGTATGCTGAGAACAGGAAACAACAACGGGGAGGTCCCAAACCTTTACACACAGCGACGGGATCTTTTGATTTTGATATGCAAAATTCTCAAGAAATATAGTATCTTAAGAATAAATGTTAATTTTGAGGTTACATAACTGTTCATGCATAAAAAAGACTCGTCTTTCAGTAGTAACAATGTAACCCTCAACCGAGGACTACATTGTAACCATGATGACAATAAGTTAAAATAATGAGCGATAATGACGACGGAGTCTATTCCTAAGGACTCTTAACTGCAAGTGCTCAATAAAATCAAGATCGTATATCACGGGCTAAGTTTCCGTATACGTACAATGCATTTCTTTTGAGAAAACTTCCGATGCAGTCTTCTATAAGATTTCCCTTTGGCTTCTCTGTTTCACTCAATTCGACTTGAGTAGGACTCATTGCACTATTATTTTCTTCTCGGTTGGTTGAATATTCCTCCCATTCTTGTTGATTAAAACTCCAATGGAGAAACTACTCCAATTTCAAATAAAAAATATTTTACATTTGACGAAGTTTCATGCTCGTCATTCATAATATTGCGCATATTTTGAAATAATTTCTCCAAATGGTGATTAATATCCAGGAGGTGGAATTCACTCAGATTCCTTAATGTAACCCAAAGGGTAAAATTATCGTTTTATTTATAAATATTTATCCTTGATGTCGCTCGATAATGATGTCTGTGGAGATGAAATACTCGCATTTGAATTTCTTTTAGGCCTTGATAACATCAATCGTCAGGGAATAAGTCAAATTCATGGTTCCATTCAATTACTTAGGTTGAGCGAGAACATGGCGTAACGTGACTCGGTATCATTTAAGCAATAGTCATAAGTCAGCGACGAAAAAAGATCAAATCTTTTCACGAAGCCACTCTGGACGATAATTTCCGGTCTCCGTTTGTGAAAAATCTCCCGACGGGAAGGAAATAAAAATAACCTTGCATTTCAGCCACAAATCCCCCTTTCCCGACCCCATCGCCAATTTGCTCCGGCGCCTTTACGGCCTACAGCCGAGGTTTCATCTCTCCGGGGGAGAGAGGGGGAGGAGACGAGAGAGAAGCTAAGCGGTAAGAGGGTCAACACGTTTTTATTCGTAGGGCGCCTCGGAAACCGAGCGACCTCGTCGTCTGAGGAGGAAAGCTCTTTAATGGTACGGACCAAACGAGAAAAAGCGGAAGAAGGACCCGAGATGATGAGCCTGCGACAGTATTTCTGATGAAAACTCGCACACAAGATCATTTGGTCTTTTTCTTCTCTTCCCATCGCGTCTAGGGAGAACGGTTGCTGAGGGAGGAGGGTGAGCTTGGAAAAAACGCGAACCGCACGCTGGGCTCCTCGCAATCGGCCTTTTACGCAGCCATCCGTTCACACAACATGATGCCCACGTTGGGCCACACGAACCAGCGCCGCAGACCAAAGAGATTTTCTCTTCGTTGACACGGGAGTTCTTCTCGACGTTTTGGGGAAGATGGGAGGTAAAGGGTGAGGGGGAAATGGGAATGAAAGGGCGGAAGGAGAAATGAGTTTTTCAGAAACTTGGCTGAGGTATATGTGGGAGTTAGTGCGAGAGAGCCCACAGAATGTACCGTCGCAATTTGACGCGCACCCGTATCACAAGTTTGGGGATCTCGACTCGAGGGAAAGTTTGCCTTCGGGGTAGAGGTTTCCCACGCGGCGGAGGGGGAGGGCGGGGACGACGACCGGAAAGTGATCGGGGACGAAGAGGGGGAGGGATGCCGGCTGGCAGACTGAGGGACCTCAAGAACCCTTTCAGAGTTGGGGGAGGAGGTGGGACAGCAAGACGGCGCCTCAGCCCACGCTCGCTACTATTAGGCCCACGACTCGACGCCTCGAACCGAGAGCGGCTTTTCTCCGGGCGTGGGTGCGACAATCGGAAGCGCATTCTGATGTTCAGTATGTCCCCTTGCACGCAGCGTGAACGGGGTCATTCTTTCCCCCCGGACCTCACTCCACCGCCACGCAGCCACAATCTCCGCTCTGAAAGATTACCTCCACACTCAAAACGCCTCCTCCAGCACCTGCTCACGCGGACTCCACGGCGAAGGATTCCAAACGACCCACACTGCTTATGAACCCGCAATGCTGTGTTTTCTCCCTCTAGAGCTAGCTCTTCATCACGCCCAATGAGGAACTCAGCAGGACTGCGGCCGGATGAATTCTCCGATGAGATGAACGCTGATGTTTGGCACTGCATTAGATTGCTGCCGTTCGCTCCCAATGAAACGGAGTTTATTTGACGAACAAGGTCTACACGACAGGAGGGGATAAATCATGAATTGCGATTGAAATTTAATTAAATACCGATTCACGCTAAAATTTTCCTTACCGTGTTTCACGGAATACATGCTTAACACGAATTGATTTAAATATACCGTTTGACCGGCGGTTCTCACGACTGCGATCGGTAACTTCAATTATTCTTTTTCCTCAGTATTTAAGGTATAAAATAATCAGTAACAAGACGCAAAGAATAATAATTGATGGTATAACGAAGCTTTTTTTCGGTAACCCAGTGAGTATTTTTATTAGCTTTAATAGTATGCGAGGCTTTCGCTGACTATTCTAAAGGCTTCATCGTGCCTAAAAATAAAAATATTCATTGATTCAGTTCTTTTATACAGAAAGAATAACAAAACACAGTAAAACTTGATAGTTCTTAAGCATTGTTATTCATCAGAATGAATATTATCATTAGTATTCTCTATCTCCCTCTCTTGTGAGAAATATCAGAATTTATGATATTCCCGAGCTATTAGACTGAGAAAACTCACTCTTTTAAACGGTAAAAAGTAAAAAGGAAACGAATAAAATTTCCTTATAAGAATACATTTTTTGCAATTACCACTGTTTGTGCAAGTGTCATTGAGAATAAGTCGGTAGGTTAACATTGGCGAATCATCAGCTAAGCTTTGTACCGATTAACATCCGCATAAACATGGGAGTGTGGTAATGGCGAAAAAGAATAAATTCAATAAAAATGATAAAGGATCCAGCAGAATCGCAATGTTATGAGTTCATTGAGAAAATCTCTCCTTCAAATGATGGCGGAGGAGACGCGTTTAAAAGCGGAGGTGAGTGAGGAGCAAGAGCCTGCGACGAGACTTGGTCTCGCATGAGACTTGGACAAATGAGACTGGAATTGAACAAGAGAGACGGATAGGGTCGTCTCGCGGGAGCAGCAGCAGTGAGGAGGAGGCAACGGAATCGCTCTCACGACGGGATGCTCCGCGAGGGCAGAGCACGGGTGGCTGGTGCCCTAAAGGTTTGGAAGGCGACATTTGGGAAACTCGTCGCTCTAATCTCTCGGTCAAGCGGCGATGGCTGAGGGAGTGGAGCGATGAGTTTGCGAACCCCCGGGTCACGTGTCCCGCCCATCCACCGCATCACCATCCTCTCTCCCAGCAGGCCTTCGTCCCCCACCTGCCGTCGTTCACTCTTCCATTTTACGCCGTCGATGCTAAGAACACCGCAGTGATCCCAGTGAAGTTTGGTTTAATAGGAAAGGGCGAACCTAGCCCACTTCGAGCCCAAGCTGTGTAAAATCCAAAAGGCAGTGGGAATGTGGGGGAGAGTGGCGAGTTGCTTGCCCTGTGGCGTCTTTCAGTTCCAATGCGGATGAGTTGCTTGAGAAAACAAACGCTTTGAATGAAGCTAGGGAAGTGGGGTGCACAAAGATTACATGATAGTGTGCTGGGTTTCCCTACGTGAAATATTTTCATTTCCAGGATGGAGAAATAATAAAAGAGGGTATGTGTTTTAACTTGACTTAAATCGTCATTCATAAAGTATATTTACGAATAGTCCAGCTTTGCTCAAGCATCTTGATTATGCCACTTTTTAAAACTTTGGTAAGTTTAAAATTAGCTAGAATATGTATGTAACATTATCTGATTATGTTCCATTAGTCCAAAGAACTTTCAACAATACTGGGTATGATTGTTTTGCGTTAAGGACTAGTCCATGTACTTTTCCACGCTGAACTGTGAAAAATACTTGATTTGATAGCTCCGAATATAGAGATTAACCCCCAGAGGTTTAATTTCCCAAAAGATGCATTGAGTCGCCGACAAAATTCGAGCCTCTCCTAATTACAGCAGACAGATGAACACAAAATTAAACTCAAGTCTGTCAGGAACTGTTTCAGCGAGATAAAGAGGATGAAAACTTCTTGTCCACGATCATAATAAATGATTATAGCGGGTGGCATCGAAACAAAAGTGCAATCTGCTCAATGAATTGGTGAAATGAAATCTGGAATCCCGCACCAGAAAGGCTCGACATAATCGCTGGAAAGTCAAGGTAACATGACACTTTTTTCGATGCAAAGGTTGTTGTGCATCAGGTCTTAAGGCCAGACGGTCAACACGGAGTACTAAATGTGGGTTATGAGACACCTAAGAGAGAAAAGGATGAAAGTATTAAGGGAGATGAAGCCAAATAAGGCCGTGGGGCATTCTTGAGGAACTACTGAAATGTTTAGGAAAATATGGGAGGAAGACTCTACATGGACTTATTCGTAGTAACTGTGAGGAAGGAATCTGACCGGAAGACTTTGTGAGGGCAGTGTTAGTTCCTATTCCAACAAAGGTACCGGCTACGTCATGTGAGGACTACAGGACAATACGTTTGATATCTCACGCAGCTAAAGTTGTTCTCGGGGTCATCCACAAAAGGATAGAGAAGATAATAGAAATAAGATTGGAGGGACAGGAAGCTAATCCGCAACCTGTAAATGTCACAGACTGCTCAGGTGCGACTGGAGAACAGAGAGTCCGGATGGGCAGTGTTAGGAAGACGTGTAAGGCAGGGTTGGTCATTATTACCGCCGCTGTTCAACGTTTAAGTGGAGGAAATGATTAAAGAGGCATGGCAAGAACTAGAGGTAGGAATGAAAGTCGGCGGGGAATTCGTAAAATCAGTTACGTTTGCTGATGACCAAGCTTTGGTTTTTCAGTCAGCGAAGGGGTTGCGAGCATTGCTGAGTGAATTGGAGGTTCAGTGTGATAGATATGAGATCAGAATCAATAATAATAAAACAAAGGTTATGCGATTGTCCAGGAAGAAAAGGGGAACGCTAAACATTAAAAAAGGAGAGGAAAAAATAGAGCAGATAGAAAAGTTTACATATCTCGGAAGTGTTTTGGACCAATACAGTCAAAGTAGTAGGGACGAAGGAGAAGAATTGAAATAGGCAAGGAGGCTTTCTGAAGGAGGTGGGAGTTGATGACGGGGACTTTGAGCAGGGAGGTTAAGAAAAGACTCGTAAAAACTCTGATATGGAGCGTAGGTATGTACGGCGCGGAAACGTGGTTTCTGAAGTAAGAGCTTAGACTCAGAATGGAGGATTTTGAAATGTGGGTGTGGAGAAGAATGGAGAAGGTGGAATGGACCGAAAGGGAAAAATTGAGCATGTACTGGAGATGGCGGGTGAGGAGAGGGCTTTGTTGGGAGAAATTCTATGGAGGCAGGAAAAATGGATGAAAGGCGTATTGATCAGCAGTGGGATGTTGAAGGCTGTAATAGAGGGGCGAATTTTAGGCAAACGAGGAAAGGGTAGGAACAGGATAGGCATATTTGATGTGCTGAAGGGAGGAAGAAAGTACACAGAGATGAAGGGAGACCTGATGTAGAGTAGGTTCCTGGATTGTATTTTTTTAGAAGTCACAAAATATTTATTTGGTGGTTGTGTCCATCCATAAACCTACCTTAACCGGTAGGTTACCTAATAATAAGTGTATTGTGTCTTATCCATGAAATCATTAATCATCATCTTTAAGAATATTTATAAACTTTACAATAATAAATTACAAAGATGTGGAAAATAATTCGTTCATTGAAGTCACTCACCTGAGTAACTAGCAAGTGATATGATTTCTAAAATATCCACATAGCAAGATGAACCTCTGGAATATATCTAGCAGGCCACCTTTCAAGTAATTATGACATAACACTTTGCATTCCACCTCTTAAGTGGACAGAGCATTTAAATTGTTCATGCTGCTATCAAAAAGATGATATTTACTGATAAAGATGAAAATTATCAAATAATTCAAGCAATCAATATACCTAAAGCCCGTGACAATTGTACAAAATACGTGAATTGTGGAGGATTGTTTAATCGTGTTCATACAAATTGAATATGCTTTCTTGATCCACTTTAAACTTAAATAAGAAGGTACCATTGATGGAAACGAAACAGCTAGCAGAAACCAAACGATATATCGTTGTGCCACAAACCCTTGCTCTAAAAACGAACTGTCCAGGCGTTTACTGGAGAGGCCACTGCGTGGCCTCAGCTTCCTGAGCAACTCTCTTATTTCGCTAGATGTGGCACGGGGGACGACGGGAGGCACCAGGAGTCCAGGGTGGCGAAAATACTGCCACCGGATGACCCTAAATATAGCCCGCAGGGACTAAAGGACTGCTGTGGCTGACAGGACACGCTCAACCTTGTTATATTTGGACTCAAAAAATCGTTACGAAATGCGGTGGGTCCACTTTGTGTCCCCTTTACTCAATGACCAGACGGGAATAACAACAATCTTACTACCACAGCCAGCAATACGGTATTCAAGTTTACGTTTGGGGCAGCAATTTCTGGAATAATACTGGCTCGAGCATCCAATGCGAATGAAGCCATGGCACGCGGTGGGCAGTCATGGAAATTCATTTCACGAATTTCCACAAGGCTCCAAAGTTCTGCGAGAAAATATTGTAGGTTGATACGGATAAACTCATGTTTGGACCAACTCCATGTGAAGTTCACGTGTTAGGGAAACACAATGCTTCCCGTTCCGAATGCGGTAACTCAGGGGTGATCTGTCACACAAAAATCCCATATCCTCTGTGAAGCTTGATGCTGGCAACAACTGGGTGTCCTGCCAGTTTACAAACGCTTTACTTTATGAACTACGAGACTATCCTGAGAAACCTCTTGTTGGCATTACCATAGCAAAATGCTCTTAGGGATTAAGATTTCCCGACTCAGCTTATAGATTGATTTTCTTTCGTGGCCATCCAACGCTCGGCATTCAACTGGTGATATCCAATGTGATTCACTCCGATACACCCGACGCCATTATTTGAATTCGAAAAATTAGAGCACGCACGCGATATTATTGTTTTTTTTCCCCAGCATTTGAATGAAATTTTTATCTGTTTGATTGTAAAATTGGTCCAAATAATTAAATAGGTAAACGATTGATTTTTTGTGAGAGTGGGGGGGTCATAACTTCTTGATGAAAGGTCGCATTGGCGGGAAGGGGGTACTATAAGAATTCAAAAAAGAGTATGACGTAATACATGGAGAGTAGACGTGGGGATTTCACTATTAGACGTTAATTGTAGAATAATAATACATTTACCTTTGTTGACTTCTTATCCTGGTATTTATGCCAGATAACTATCTTGAATTGGGATGCATATTGAGGTCCAATTAAAGGGAGCTTAAATAATTATAGCTAAAACTACACAGGAACTCTGCCAACAACTAAAGTATAAAAAAGAGTGAGAACATATTGAATACAAAAACTAGTATAAAACTGCCAATTACGAAAATAAGTGTCACACGATTACTTTTAAGCGTAAGCTGTAATAATGGTATTCAAAGGTGATGTTCTCAATAGTTTCACCGTGCGTACCACTTCGTCCACTCAAAACATACGAGTTTTATTCAAAGACAAGTGATCATAAATTTCTAATTTACATAATAAAATAAAAATAAATTCAATTTTTTTATATAAAAATGTTTATTCATTAAAATTAAATCATTAATTAAAATCATTTCGATGGCAAAAGCTAATCCGCCTTTCGATATTCAGGGAATTGTTTGTAAGTACACCGTACGAAAACTCGAAATTTTAAATGTTATAAGCTTTAGGGAAGTGATGAGAATTCTTCAAGGCCATATCAATCGTAAGAGGCTAAATTTCAAAGCAACAGGCCAGATGCTGCACCAAGATAATCCATTGCCGCATACCGCAAATTTTGTTGACTAATATCTCACTAAAAGCAATTTGAAGTGCTTCCCTCATCCTCTGTATAGGCCAGATGTAGCGCCATGCGACCTTTCATACGATATGATGAAACATTCGCGGAAAGAGTTTTTCTAAATCAGAAGCAGGCGAAGGCAAACTTCACTTTTTTCAACTGGAAACAACCTCCACTGATGCAATGCTGGAGACAAGCAATGAAGCTTGTATTTGGCATTAATAAATGGACGGCCATCATATTGCTCATGATTTTCCTCGGCAATACGTACTTATGGCCATTTATATAAGATTCGCTTTTTTACTTCTGATAATCTGACAATCATGACTTGGTTGCACCTATCGCGATAATTGATAATTTTGTACGTTTAGAGAATTATTCTTAAGTTACACATCTCAATCTACATATTACTCACCGATAATGCCACCGCAAAGGCGTGTGGCGGGGGGTGTTAGGTCACCACCCGTAAAAGGGAAAAAACCGCATTCAAAACCTACACATACACATGTTAAACCATGCCCACAGTGGTGCATACATTCAAGCCAAAATCGTATCATTTTACACGCATGCAAATAAATATATATGCCTCATTTCATTCTACAAGCATGCATACTATCATCTAACAAATAATCGCACCTTAGGATACAGTAAGAAATTTATTCATTACCTACATCTATTTAATGCCCCGCAAGCTACCGCATGGGCGTGAAGCGGGGGGTGTTAGGGCACCTACCGTAAATAAGAAAGAAAAAATCCGCATACAAGAGCCACAAAATTATAAAAGTCACAAAAAAACATTGTATACCTTGTGTACAAAATCCCTTATAAACCTTACAACCCCCACACACACGGAAACACAAAATCTACCAGCCAACATAAACATGCACCTACAATATATACCTGATGGCTTTGCAATGTTTAATTTTGTTCCGAATTGAAAATTAAATGTTTTTAATATTTCTAAAATGACTTTGGTTTCTTACAATTATAATTTCAGATTTTTTTTGGAAAGAATGAGTATATGAATCTAACTGTATTGGAATCTATCTCCCTTATTTTATCTTTGTGGTCTGATCTGCCAAAGTAGTGCGGGGCCATTATAATACCTTTAGTGTCATCGTTAAACTCACCAGTTTTGAATCTTTCTAAAAGTTAAGTCTCACTTGTTCTCTTCGTATTTCAAGTGGCTCTTAGCCTATATCCCCTAACAGCCTGTCACACTTGTGTTCTAATTATAACAATTTTTAAATAATCTGGCAGCATTTCTCTGGACTTAATCTAATTGTTTTGCCAGATTTTCCCCCAAGGATCTCAAATACTTGCGGCATATTCCACATGTAGTCTAACTAGAGCAAAATAACACCTCTCTTTAACTTTCTCATTAAATTTCCCCACCACCCGTTTTAGCCCAGTTTCTTTAAGGCGGACCCGCATACTGTCCTGATATGTGCTCCCCATGAAAGGCGTGGTTTGAGAACTACCCCCGAATATTTAATTTGTTTGGCCGTAGTTAGTACTTAACACTCTGTTTCGTAGTTTATGTCCTATTCGCCACTTCATTTTTTCCATAGTTTCAAAACTGCGCATTTGTTCATATTAAGCATAATCCCCATTCCTTACACCAATCCGAGATTGTGTCTAAGTCTCTAGAGAGTAGTACGCGATCTAGTTGGCTCCTTATTTCCCTGTATACCACAGTGTCATCAGAAAATAATCTGAGATTGCTACTAATGTGTTCCCTTAAGTCTTTGGTTTATATTTAGAACAGAAGAGGCCCTAGTACACTTCCCTGGGGGACACCCAAGGTTACATTTCTTTCCGTTGAGCAAAACCCATCGATGACTACTATTTCTTTGCGATTCTACAAGAAGAAGAAAAAGGAAGAGAAAGAATTTTGCAAGAGAAAGAAGTCAAAGAAATGGGTCGTAATCGATTGATTTATCCCTACCCCCGCCGTAATAAATGGGAATTATATGGGACATCTTCCAGTCGCGAGGTACTGCGCCATCTATCGATTTTAGGAGAACAATTTCTAAAAACGGTGCAATGACTTCGGCTAATTCCTTTAATATTCTAGCATGTATTTTTTCCGGAACAGGTGCTTTGTTCGCTTAAACTCTACAAAAATAGCCTTATGTTCACTGATTCCGTCCATTATTTCAATGTTTGTTACGATTTCGGGTGTGGAATTTGGATTAGTAGATTTGTGTCACCAGCGATTTTAATAATACTGTTGCATGTTTATTACTGAGAGTTGGTCGTCGAGCATGTGTGGAACATCTGTATTAGAATCTGGGGGTCTATAAAATGAGCACATGAATAGGCTTCTGTCGTTGTCGTCCATTATGTTGCACCGAACGCTTTCTATGCCATTTTCGTTGCATTTGTATCTTTGGTTTCTAAGATGTGACTTTACAGCAATGAATACTCCGCCACCCAATCTATTAGGTCTTTCCCTTCTGTAAATTGTGAAACCGCTTGGAAAAACTTCGATGTTTGCTGTATCTCCGGTGAGCCAACTCTCCGTTCCAACAACTATGCCTGCGTTGGTACTCACAAGGATATGTTTAATATCCGATATTTTGTTTCTAAGGCTGCGGCAATTTAATGTTATAGTTTTTATTTGGTCAATCAACCTTTTACGGTTTCATGTATGCTCAGAAAACTGTTTCGTGACGATTCGTGGTTAACATAGGCAAAAGTTATACATTCGCTCGCATTCTTATCTTGCAAGATGGTGTAACTTTATATTCCAAAGCAATGCGCCTGGTGAATCTCGTTTATGAAGAAGGATTACTTAGAAGATATGCCAAACATATGCTCAAAATATATGCAGATTCACGTCGCACTTAACGTTTCAATAGGAAAATTGGAAAAGTGATTCTGTCGAGGGCATGCATTACTCATACCCTCGTGCCATGCATCCGCCGAACAAGGGACGCTTTGCGCACCATCTGATTCGTGGAAATTAGATACCGGGCACCGCTCCGCAGAGGCAGGATTAGTTCTCATTATCGGTCCTGCAAGGGCCAGTGACGTTGGCCGGGACGTCTGGCGGCGCACGTCAAAGGACAAGGGTCCTTCCTATGGGCGGGTATAACCGCTAGGGTCAGTGATGTAGGCCGGGAAAGCCATGATCCCTGAGTACGACGTCTGGCGGCACCCGGCAGAGGACAAGTGTCCTTCCCAGGAGCGGATATTAACTCGGCTACCGGCAAGGCCAGCCCAGTTGGGTCATGCTTGTGATCGCGTCTAGTACGAGGGTTTTACGCTCGGTGTGACTTCGGCTAGGCGAGTGGACCACCCCCGCCATCCGCCCTCGAGAGGCGAAGTCTCCACCGGGGCAACGTTCGCGTCAGCGCCCGCGTTTCTCACTCACTTATCTTCCCCTCCGGTCCTGCCACGTACCACGGCTGACGATTAGGGATACGTACGCCGTTCCCGCATCTGCCGCCGTTCCGCCGTCGCCTAGTCGTGCCATCTTCAAAGAGTGTTCGCATCCCGGTGCCTGGCTCTCTCTCTTTCTCTCCCAACGATTGCCTCTAGTGATAGAAACGCATATATCCACAGTCGCACTCCCAAATCTCCCTCTCTCTCACGCAAATCTCCCTTGTTTTCCAAATCTCTTTGTGCAGCGCAGTTCTATGCCAAAAACCCCCGTGATAGACTTTATTATCAGCAGAAGTATACCGATCGAGGAAGTTTATTGATGGACTTGGTGAATCATCACTTTTGTGCTGTTATTCCTCACCCCAAAAGAAACCAAATATCTAAAAGCACTCCCATGCGAGGAGCATTACTTGGCGAAAGTTTCCAACAAATGTGAACCGGCTTCATTTTACATTGACAATACTGCAACATGCACAGGTCACACTTCAGTCTAGTGGTCAAGTGAATCAATTTGGACAAACCCACTTGCAGGCGGAAGAAGCGACATTCCAGTTGTGTCCGATTGGATGGGGAAGAGGGTGAAGCCTAAGGGGATGGTCGAGAGGGACGGAACGAATTCAAGGGAGGGGCGCAAAAGAGCCGATATTAGCGCAGGGATATGGAAGGAAGAGGGCCAAGGGACGAGCAGCATATATTCGAGAGAAATGCAGACTTTGGGGTATTTTTTTCAAAGCCATGGGCGGCTCAAGAAAGAGAAAAGGAGAGTGGGAACGTTCGAGATATTGTCTTGGAAATATTTAGAAGGGCAGAGTAGAATTGCGACGCAGCCTATATGACTCATGGGGCAAACAAAAGGAAGCCAAAGCGGGAAGAGGCCGAAGGTGAATTCCATCCGACGAATATATGGGGTACGGGGAAATGGTCTCCTGTTGTAGCATGATTTGATGTAACTTCTATAAAGGAGATCAGTTAGTGGTAAATACCTCATAAAGAAACTCCTTACACATGATTTGATCATAATATTTTCAGGAAAATTCGTAGTAAGCTCCACCGCGATGGAAAATTTTTTGTTCAGTTTTGGTGGCAGCTCATTTTCCGTTGGCGCCTGCGGTCTCCCCGGAAGATTTCGAGTCAGAAAATCACGCAAATTAGGGGTAGCCGATTGTGTCGAGTGGTGTCCGTAAAATTTAAACGCGGGTGCTTTTGTCGATTGTCGATCACTATATCCACTAGTCCACAGAGCCTCAGAATTGTGCGCTTAAATATTTCATGTCAGTTCCAAGATGTTATGAGAAGACGCCCGCGAAGCGATGCGGCACACATGGAGGAGAGGGGATCCGCATGGACCACTAAACCTCTCCATCTACAAACGGTGAGGGCAAAATGGCAATGGTACAAGAAGAGGAAGTTATCGGGGGGGACCTAGGGGAAAGAATCCTGGAGCGCGACTGGGGGAATGGGAAAACAAGAGCGTCGTGGGGAGGCGAGGAATTTGCGGACGTGCCGAGGGAAGCGGAGGAGGGTGCCTCTCGAAGGGAGGAGAGAGAGTAGAGGATCGGAGGGAGGAACGGGGCCGATGGGGGTTGAGGGTGCCTTACGTTGCACGAGGAGAAAGAGAAACCCGAGGAGGGAGGGGAGAGGACGACGAGGAGCGCACGCGGGGGTGAAGCGGGGCGAAATTGAGAGCGGGGAGGGGAGGGGATGGCACACCGAGATTCTCCGCCACCGGAATGCAAAGGAAGGAGGCGGAGGCCCGGCGGGACTGGGGGGGCTGGCGAGGGGGGGGCGAGGCGAGGGAGGGGGGTTACGTGACGGCGTTACGTGAGCGACAGCCCCGAGGGACCGCTCGGATGAAAAACAGCGCCATCGGGGGAGACGGGAACAAGGAAAGGGAGGGGACGCGGGGGCCGGGGGGCGTCGGGAGGGGTGTGGCAGGCCCCCGCTAAACCCTGCCATCCCCGCCCCCTCCCCCGTCATCGGCTGAAGAAGACAGTGGCTTTGTCGGATGGGGGGTGCAGGGTACGGCGGCCTGGTTGAGCCGTGTTCATTTTCGCCCCCGAGACGCCGCTCCTTCTCCCTCCCACTGGGGGCACACCCTACGCCCCCACCCCCTCATTAGCGGCGGCGGCGAAGTATCCGGCAGGGTCCCGAAACCCCTCCCCCCCACGACCCCGAATCCCGAACCACCCCTCTCGGAAGCCGGGGTGGGGATTGGCGGGAGGTGCGGTGGAGTGCGCCGAGGGTGCCAGGGGGCGGACGTGGAGGGATTTGGAAGAGGGGGAGGGGGCGACGGAGGAGGGCGGCGTATTTATTTGGAGAATAATTGATGGAAATGGAGCGAGTGTCGGATTCCCTCTCCTTGTCGAGCCGAACCATCCCTCCTTCCGCCTGGCGACCCGCTTCCCTTGGTGCGGGGCGCTTGCACGTGGAGTGTTCTTTTTTCTTTCCGCGCCGCCTCGCGCGTCCACCCACTTCCGAGGAGAACGGGAAGAAAGACATTTGAGGGGCGAATCCGTGGGAGGCCTTTTAAAATGAGGATGTATTATTTCGTCGCCAGGGATTGGGAGACCTTCGGTGGTATTCCCACTGGACGAAATTACTAGGGAAAAAGGGGATAAGCGTGCTTTGCCCCAGCTCATCTCTCTCGAGTGCTCCCCCCCGCGCGGGCGGCTGACGATGCCGTGTCCGACGAGAAGGCATTAGTTTCGCCGACCGGCTGGAGGGATGCGCAATGGTTCCTGATGGGCACTCTCCTGAGTGCCACGAAGAAAGCTCGGTGAAAGCATTTGGAAAAAAGACCTTTAGAAGTAAACAATAAGTGTGATGATGGTGCATGTGAATCTTGGCATCGCACACTATTGTGTCGCGGGTAGCGTTCATTCCTGGTGCTCCAGGGGTCGAGGGTTCGAACCCCACCTAGGGGTATATATATTTCCACCTCTTTCTCTTTTTACAATGTTAATAATCCAATGTAGAACCCCATATGGTCTTCCAAATGGATTTCACTACCGGCATTGTATTGGACATTTACGTATATTACGTCCATTAATTTACATGCCATTTTGCAATATGTGACAGTGCGAAAAAATATTATTTGGTCACGAGATTCACAAAGTCGAACGTGATATGGTCAGTGCTGTGAAACGTAACACAGGAAATGACGATGCGTATCATTCACAAAAGTCACAATTTTAATATGATCCTGGCGGAAAATTCCACCATGGTGCTGAGTGATATTTGCTCCGTCCTTATCTCAATCATCTTTACATTCTCCAACAGGCAGAGATTGGGACAATAGGGTCACAAATATTAGTTATACCCTCCTTAATATTACAACTTTGGATATTAATTCTGGCTGTTTACGAGATGAAAAAAATTCTCAAATTGTTTATGGGACCCTGTTTTCATTAGTTGAATGCTTGCACTCATATTAATACACTACTTGCTCGTCTCGATGAATAAAAAACGCGAGCTTGGTCATTTTTATAGCATATAAAAAAAAACAAAATTTGCTGAAAGTTTTAAAAATGAATGCTTTATAAAATTCCTTAAATTCTGAAGAAAATATCTTAACCAGATTTAAAAACAGTTTCATAATTACTTTACATAGATATTTCAACTTTTCTTCGTCAATTCTAAAGTAAAAAAGGCATGAGAATGGAATTAACGGGAAAATAAACATTGACCCATTAAATTATGCTGTACAGAAGATGGAAACTGTCTTAATGCAGAATTGATTATTCAATGGTTCAAAGGTTTCCTCCGGCTCTTATGCTGGTCACTCAATGTCCGTAAAGTCAGGGAAATCAAGCAAAATTAAATGTGTTCTGTTTAAATTACTAATTGCTTTGTTGACCATCACATGGACGACTGTTTCCATTGCATTTGATGATATTAAAACACCATATTCTATTATTATCATTACTGGTAATCTACCGGTTAAGGTATGTCTTCTATGGACACAACCTAAACAGGGGTACAACCATACATTTATTTGCCTCTCCTGCCAAATACACACCCTGAAATCCGATAACATAATTAAACCCTCTTTAATTCTGTATCCATCTTTCTTTCTTTCATTTCGTTCAACAGGAATATCCTATTCCCACCCCTCACCTTCCTCACCTGCATAATGTTATTCCCGCTATCTCAGTCGTAAATATCCCATTTCCCATCAAAACGCTCTGCATTGATCATTCCATCCTTCTTCAGATTTCACAAACACTCCCCTCACATCCACCACCATACTTCCGTTTTTGTTTTCCTTTCAGTCCACTTCCCCTCATCCATCCTTCTTCACACCCACATTTCATAAACCTCCAATTTACGCTTATTATCCTGCTTTAATATCCATGTTTACGCACCACACAAAACTACACTCCATGTCAAGGTTTTCACGAGCCTTTTCGTAACACCGTAACTCAACGTCCCTGCCGTCAATCTCTCCTCCTTGTGAAATTCTTCTTTGCCTAACGCAATTTTTCTCCTTATATAATAAGGATACAATCAGGACGTATTTGCCTGTTTCGTAGATTTCGGAAAAGCGTTCGATAGAGTGAATTGGAAAAAATAATGCGTGTATTACAGAAAATAGGAATGGATTGGAGGGACAGGAGACAGAACCGCAACCTGTACATGTCTCAGGCTGCTCAGGTCCGAGTGGGGAACAGAGAGTCCGGATGGGCTGTGTTAGGAAGAGGTGTAAGGCAGAGTTGCCCATTATCACCGGTGATTTTCAACGCATATGTGGAGGAAATGATTAAAGAGGCATGGGGAGAACTGGAGGTAGGAATGAAAGTCGAAGGGGAATTCTTAAAATTGGTTAGGTTGGCTGATGACCAAGTATTAGTTGCTCAGTCAGCCCAGGGGCTTCAAGCATTGCTGGGTGAGTTGGTGGTTCAGTGCGATAGATATGGGATGAGAATCAAAATAAATAAAACAAAGGTTATGCGATTTTCCAGGAAAAAAAGACTAAGCTAAACATTAAAATAGGAGGGGAAAAAATAGAGCAGGTAGAACAGTTTATGTATTTTGGAAGTGTTTTGGACCAGCACGGTGAAAGTAGTAGGGACGCAAGGAGAAGAATTGCCCTAGGCAAGGAGACTTTCTAAAGGAGGAGGGAGTTGATGACGGGGACTTTGAGTAAGGAGGTTAAGACAACACTCGTAAAAACTATGATATGGAGCGTAGCGCGGAGACGTACGGCGCGGAAACGTGGTCGCTGAAGCAGGAGGATAGACGTAGATTGGAGGCTTTTGAAATGTGGGTGTGGAGAAGAATGGAGAAGGTGAAAAGGACCGAAAGAAAAACAAATGAGGAAGTACTGGAGATGGTCGGTGAGGAGAGGGATTTGTTGAGATAAATCCTATGGAGGCAGGAAAAATGGATTAAGGGCGTATTGAGCGGTAGTGGAATGTTGCAGATGGTAATAGAGAGGAGAATATTGGGCAATCGAGGAAAGGGCAGGAACAGGATAGGGGTATTGGACGGGATGAAGGAAGGAAAGAATAACACAGAGATGAAGGGGGACCTGATGTAGAGTAGGTTGCTGGATTCATTTTTGTTTGGAAGTACAAAGTATTTATTTGATAGTTGTGTCCATCCAAAAACCTACCTTAACCGGTAGATTGCCTAATAAATATTATAAGGAGATATTATTCTCATTACTGAGAACATATTGGTCTAATACTAGCGAGTTGAACTATTCCAAATCCTTTAAAGTGCGAACATATATTTTTATGCTAATCTTAGCATTTTTCTTTATCGCAATTTGGGTAAAATTTGTTTGTTTACTATGATTTTCTTCCCACACAAATGACACTGACTTTCCAATGCACTCAGAAATGACTGTATCGTCTTGGCTGGCTTGCTAACCAAAGCCTGATTGTCGTTACTCCAACTAGTTTTATTGATTTCCCGATTTCATTCCTCTCTCCAAAATTCCCCATTTCCCTTTTAGCATTTCTTTCATACATGCATTGCAAAGCACGTCTGATAACGGAAACCCCTGTGCTTTTCCTATTCCTGACTATCCATCCCGGCTCTTCCTCCGCCGCTCGCACCTGAGTAGTCTGAGATTTGCATTGGGTGCAGAAAAGTCTACTTTAACTCACATCTACTCCTATTTTCTGTAATACATTCATAAACTATACCAATTTATTCCATCGAATGCCATCTCGAAATAAACGAAACAAAAAATTTAATGATTTCATTCTATGTTCCAGTCGGATGATGATTTTATCAATATTATACTACACCAGCAATCGAAGCTGGAGTTCTTAACCTGGAGAACATATAAGGGCTCGCCTGTCTACGTAGTGTTGTGATGAAGACCCAATTTGGTAAGCCCAGTTAAATATGTAATTATGTAATTCAAGGAAGCTTTTGTAAAGACAGAGGTGATAACAAGAACCTTAAGTTAAAAACATAGAAGAAATTTGAAGTATTTGATGAGGAAGCTGGTTTTTTCTGGTTTAACCCTTGGTTAGAGCTCTACGACTTGGGATTTGAGATAAGTTGTTAAGCATTGACGGGGGCTTTGATGTTTTATTTTATTTGTGGTGGTTGGAAAAAGTGAAGGCTATCCAGTGATGAAAACAAACGAAAAAGTTAGAGAGAATCCTGGAAGACAAGAGAAATATATTGGCGGGATATCAAGTATATCATGGAAAGAGGATGCTAGATTGTGGCATCTTACAAGAGGCAACAGAATGCACTAGAGTGACAGAAGGGAAAATACTGGGAAGGCACGGTACTTGGAGGAAAGAACTAGAAATGTTGGAAGGATGCCAAGTCTCCAGTATCATCAGATGAAGAATAGTTAATACTACTGCAAGGTGTTATGTTGTTTAGTGTTTGTTTAGGTGGGACTAAAACGTTTCGCAGTGATTTATTTTACTCTCCAGTGTCGGTGATTAGGACAACGGTTTTGTCTTTCGACGGTTAAATTTCACGACCTAAAATATCCAATAGTTTTGCATATTTCGTAGCATAGACGTTTATTGTATATTAAGTATGTACGAGTTCAACTTTTTGATACGTATGGTATAAGGCATTAAATATAAACTTAAAATTATATGAAATCACTGCTCAGCCAAATAAAAGGAGAAACTTCCTTTATTTGTAATGTGGAGAAAGATTTTGTTAAACTACGTTCAGCTCAGTTTTATCAACAATCCTGACCGATTTATTCATTTTTTCCTTTTTTGGGTTACCGATAAATGCCAACTGATACGAACGGCGGAAAGCGTAAGCTCCTCTAATACCGATGTATCTAATTTCGTGACCAGTAAGAACTTCCTTCGTTCTACTCGACCCCCTGTTAATGAGTGACAATCATGTGGCCACAGATTTTTCTGAGAGTCTGTCAGGACAACCCAATAATGTATGTGGTTATTTTATACGCCTATAACAGAGCAGCCCTAACTGTAAATGGAGTTGTGTTGTAAAAACTAACGTTCTCATATTGGATTTGGGCATGGTGTTAAGGATTTTTCCGATGCCCATGCGGCGTCACATCGGAGATGAGATTAGTGGTTTTTGCAGGTGGACGGACGTTGAAGGGCTCGATCGATGCGGGATACCTTTCGGTACACAATGAATGAATTGCTTTGATCCTCGTTATTGGCTTTCGTGTCATCGTTCAGGCGGCCACAAAAAATATACGAGTCGAGTATCCAAGTTTAGCCATAAGAGCGTCGCGGTGAAATGTTTCTTTATTTGCATTTTGTTCACCATGAAAGAGATAGCAATCTCGAAATCAATTTTGGAGAGAGCACAAAGGGGAGCCTAGCTCCTCTTTGTCATTATTTCCGCGTCAATTATCATACTCTCATGACTTCTTACCCGTCATAAATGCCTTTCCTTTTTACAAATTTCTATTCCAAATGCCTTTGGTGGGCAAAATGAGTAAGCAAATGAAACATAGCTTTTTCTTAGCAGTTTTTCCGGAATTTTGTGCAGATGATTCCGCTTAAAATACCATCATGGTTTATTTCGCTAGTTATTTAACAATGTAGGTGATTCCTGTGTAAACTGTTACGTACCTTAAAAGCAGTAAGCTCATTCGAACCAGGCGAAATTTTTTATTTTTTTTTCGCATCTGGCAAAAAAGAAAACATCGTTATTTTTTTAATGAATGTCAGCAAAATCTGTTAAGCCCCTATCAAATAAAACAAGCATTTCAAAGTATTTAATCACGTAATTTATCCCATTCAATGTGAATAAAAAAAAACCATAAACACAGTAATCAACCCGAAGGTCGGTTTAGTAGGTGATGGTAGAGGTCACCCATGTACCAAGCCCGACGGCGTGTGAATACTCACACATCAGGGTAGGGGGGCCAGTTCCTTTCCCTGTGCCGGTTATGGTTTCCCAGGAAGATCTGGTACCCGAAAAATCAACTAGCTTGGGTGGAGCTGCAGGTGCCCAAAGTGCCTTGCCCGGGAATCGAACCTGGGACCCTCCGGTCAGTAAACCAACGCTCTACCCACTAGACCACCGCGACCCGCTCAATGTGAATGTGAGAAGAAAAAAAAGAATTAATACTTCATACTCGTCCTATATCTTGCCGATAGAATCTTTCAGTGACTTGAAATTGAAGCGTGATCGACATCAATACATTGTCTTCACTTATACGTAAGTCGGCATGAAAGAATGGGTTGCCCCCCAAATATTCGACAACCAAGTCCAAAAGTCATAAGAATTCTAAACATATGCTTTTATTATATTTGTTTCCTCAATTCATGTTTTTAGGCAAAGAAGAAATTTTAAATGGTCACCTCGGAATTTATCCGCGGTTCTATCCTTTCACTCCCGAGAGAGAGGGAGTCAAAGAATAGCATAAAACCGATGGAGAATTCATTATTGCCAAATCAATGGATGGAATGGGTATCACTTTGGACTCAAAGAGAGCAAGTGAGTTTTAAAAACTACTCGCGAGGGTCAAAATTACGTGCGGGAAATAGTGTTCCATCGTGAATCAAGGGAATTATTAGTTCCAAAAGCTACATCGGAGACTTAAATGGGAGAGATGAACTCCAACGCCGAAAACTCTCCTCCATCGCATAACTCGTAGCCACAACATTTTAGCCTCTAATTTTATGCATCACACAATTTCGGAAACGGTGAACCTATGTGTATGCTTCCATTCCTATTATGTGAACAACGCATCCAAACGGAATAAATTCAACGGCTGGTGTACTTATTTCCCATAACATGCTCACGTTGCGGCTGGATCGGAATAGCTTGAGATATTATTACACTTTATCCATTATTATGTCAGTTAATTTTTACATTAGTTTCCGTACATTAACTACTCTGTTAATCTAGTTATGGCAATAATTTAGATAAATAATAAATATAATATTTTATGGTACGAAATGCATCGATATTCGTGCGGCTAAACTCTGTATAAAACATAATTACACTTCCATATTCCTAACTTATGTTCCTTCTGATAAAACTATTTACGGTTTATAAAATCCTATTCCACGTATTTCTAAAATTCGAAGCTAGAATATGATGCACGTGAACGATATTAATTGTGAAGGAACTGCTATTAGTGATTCAAGAATTTTTCTCGGGTTTCCCACCGGGTCAGGTTGCAGTGCACCGACGTTTCGAAGGCTGACTCTGCCATCGTCTTCAGGGTGAAGAGAGTGGATTGAAGTGTGTTCCTTGCCATTGCGATGAATTCATTCAAGTGTGACCATGAGAGATTGGGCTGTCTCCTGACCATTCGCATGTTCATGCCACTCCGAGGATTCTTAGACAGACGCGTGAAATGATGTGGTTATGATTCCCCAGGGAGGAGAAGCGCCCGGTAAACGCGGGCGGGGTAAGCACGCTCAAGTGAAACCGTCACAATCATTACGAAAATCGGAGTATTTATCTGGACGCATTGAAACGACGCGGAAATGAACCAAAATCACCCGAGGCGGGCGCACGCTCATGCGCGGCCCTCGGATTTGACGGCGGTCAATTCTAGGGCAGTGATCACCAACGCACGTGGGCTCTGGAGGCTCATCCAGCTATTGAGCAGCCCCACATAAATAAATACCTATTACCCCTATTCTTAGTAATAGATCGAGGTAATGTTTACAGCACACTCACCGAGAAAGAGAATGTTTACACTACGTGGAAATCACCCGAGAAAATAACCTTTTTCCGAAAATTTAAAAAAACTGCATTTTTATAAACAATAAGGTTCTAAGACTGGGGGAAGCTGAAAAATCCCTGAAGCGGTGGTGTCTCTTAACATTTCAATACTGGAAGATGACAGCCGAACTGATTTTCAAACACGCGGGTTCATAACATTTAAAGCCAAACCATTATTAAGATCATCCCTAAATTTCCCTCGGCAATAACAACCTTGAAAACATTTATCACCTGACATCTATGGCTAGCCGATACTAGAAAATTCCATCCTATGACCTATCGATGTATTTCAAATCTATCGTTTGGTCAGATAGGAACATTGCAAATAAATACGTTATATCGATTTATTGGAGGGGAAGATTTTCCAGGAATATTATTTCTCTCTTGTTTGGTTTTAAAAATTCAATTGATATATTAAAGCGTGAGCAGATATAGTGACTGTGAGGTTCATATATATATATATATATATATATATATATATATATATATATATATATCCACTCCCATGAACTACTACCTTGACCTAGTGGAAGGGCTTGTGCGTTCCGATGACCCCTAGAACTGTGCTGGCGGGAGTAATAATCATTGCTGCTGGTAGGGTCAACCATGCCAGATAGGTCGAAGGTAAGGAGCCAGACGAAAGGTAGTCCACGCAGCGTCCGTTCTTCAGAGAGGCGGCTGTAAAGGCGTCTGACCCCAGTGGGACGGACATTAAACGATAGTGTCACTTTTACAACACTATTGAGGAAGGCAACGGAAAACCACCTCAATTATTGTTCCCAAGAAAATAATGATGGAAAACATAGAGAAATTCAGTCCTGGCAACTGCGGGACTCGGCCCAAGCGGCGGTGTGTCGTGCATGGCAGCGGGGGACGCAAGGATTCCGCGGTCGTCATCCCAAGATACCCTTGCCGGGGAAAAATAACAGTAGGAGGACAGAAAACGCAGATAAAGAAGAAGAAATTAACATAGTAACATTGAAAGCAAGGACAATGTTGAGGAAAGTCAAATTAGAGAATATTAAGCGAGAGATGGAAAGAGGTAATATAGTTATTTTAGGTCTATGCGAGGTGAGAAGAAAGGATAGCGGGAATTACTGGAGTGATAATTATATAATATAATGCGGCGGGGACAAGAGCCAACGAGGGGTTGCCGTAATATTAAAAAAGGAGGTAGGAGTGTAAGAAAAGGAGTGTAGTCAACATAGAGCAAGAAACGGATTGAATGTTACACGTAGAGATTAAAGCAGAACCGACGAACTTAGTGAATGTTCAGGTATACCTAACACCCAGCAAACAAAAGTAGAAAGAAGTCTTTCTGTGAAATTACAAAGTTATCATCCTTTCATTTCCAAGAGGATGAGGGTGATAGGATGTACGATGAGTTAGAGGATATAATCCCGTGTTCTCCTGCGGAGTAATATTTAATAGTGATGAGTGATTGGAATGCGACGGTAGGCGAAGTAAGAATTGGTGATGAGGTGCAGGAGTAAGGTTTAGGTACTAGGAATGGCCGGGGGGGGAAAGAAATTGAGTTCTGAAAGAGACAGGGGTTAGTCGCCACCAACACAAGGTTTAGACACCACAAAAGGCGTAGGTATACATGGAGAATGCCAGGTGACTCGGAAAGGTATCAGCTAGATTATATTATGGTTAGACACAGGTTTAGGAACAGTCTAATTAGCACAGTTTCCTAGGAATGGATGCGGACACTGACCACAATTTAGCTGTTATGAAATTTAACGTCCGTTTGAAAAAATAAGGTACGGGCGCCGGGTTAGGAAATGGAATGCAGAAGCATTAAATAGATTAAAAACGAAGGTGTATCAGCAGACGGTAGAGAAAATAATGGATGACGGTAAAATGTTGAGTACTATCGAAGAAAAATGGGAATGAATCAAGAAAGTGATATGTTAAGATACAAATTACACTACAGCAGCCGTAAACGGGAAAAGGATAAGAAAATAATGGGTCACGGATGAGATGGTAGCAGAGATGGATGAGAGAAAATGATGGAAGAATGTAAACACAGAGTTAGGCAAAACGAAGTACAAGGAACTAAACAATAAATTGAGAAGGGCCACAAATAAAGCAAAAAAAGAATAGTGGAAAACTCAATGCGAGGATATGGAAAGGTTACAGAGGAAGGAAGGGCTATACAGCAAGGTTAAGTTATCATCGGGAAGTAAGAAGGCAAGATCTGTGCTAGCAGTTAAAGATAAATGGGGTAAGATAATAGTTGAAAAAGAAAAAATCCAAGAGAGATGGAAGGAATATATAGAAACACTGTATGGTAGGGAACTTAGGCCGACAAGGTTAGACATTGAAAAGGAACATGACGCAGAAGCGCGATAGGCATGGCATTAGGTCCAGGCATACTAGACGATGAAATAGAAAGGGCATTAAAGGAGATGAAAGCAAATAAGGCCGTGGGGGTAGACAACATTCCGGTGGAACTGTTGAAAAGTTCAAAAAATGTGGGAAGGAGACTCTATATAGAATGATTCGTAGTATCTATGAAGAAGGATTCTGGCCGGAAGATTTTGTGAGATCAGTGTTAGTTCCTATTCCGAAAAAGGTAAAGGCTACATCATGTAAGGATTACAGAACAGTGAGTTTGATATCCCACGAAACTCATGCTATTCTGAGGATCATCAACAAAAGGATAGAGAGTAAGGGAAGTGATTACTAAGGCAATGGTCAGTTTGGGTTTAAGAAAGGAAGAGGTACGCGTGATGCCATTGCAGTAATGAGATCACTAATCGAGAGGAATAAAGAATACAATCAAGACGTAGTTGCAATTCTTCTCCTTAAGTCCCTACTACTTTGACCGTATTGGTCCAAAACACTTCCGAGATATGTAAACTTTTCTACCTGCTCTATTTTTTCCCATCCTATTTCAATGTTTAGCTTAGTCATTTTCTTTCTGAAAAATCGCATGACCTTTGTTTTATTATTATTGATTCTGATCTCATATCTACCGCACTGAACCTCCAATTCACTCAGCAATGCTTGCATTCCGTTGGCTGACTGAAATACAAAAGCTTGCTCATCAGCAAACCTAACTGATTTTACGAATTCCCCGCCGACTTTCATTCCTACCTCCAGTTCTTCCCATGCCTCTTTAATCATTTCCCCCACATATATGTTGAACAGCACCGGTGATAATGGCCAACCCTGCCTTACACCTCTTCCTAACACTGCCCATCCGGACTCTCCGTTCCCCACTCGCACCTGAGCTGTCTGAGACATGTACTGGTTGCGGATCTGTCTCATGTCCCTCCAATGCATTACTATTTTCTGTAAAACACGCATCCTGAACTAATATTAATAATAAATTACATGGTTCGCGATCACGGGTGCGAGATGTAACGCTATTGCTGCCCCAATCTACACCAGGGAGTTTAAAGTCACCACCAAATATGTTGAAGCTATTGTTAATTCTAAGTGTAAATTTATATAATTGTTCATTGAGGGTATGAAGTGTTTTAAAATCTGAATCTCGAGGTCTATAGAAAGATAAATTAATTAATATTCACATTAGGTGCACCAAACTCTTTCTATGTTATTATTTTCAAATGCAACTTGTCTGCTTTCAAGTTTACTTTTCACAGCCGCGAAAACTCCTCCTCCGGGTACTGTACGTCCAACGTATCGCTAAACTGTGAAATCTAACGGCAATATCAAGATGTCACTAGCGAAAAAAAAGTTCCAAAAATTTTTAAAGGTCAAGTCACCATTTTCAAGGGAGAAAAGGAAGAAGTTCCTTTCTTCTGTATGTTTGTTCGCCAACGCAATCTTGATATAGCACTAGCAATAAGCATTTGCGTATACACTTGTATGTTAGTGTGTATACATATTTATGTATATTAAAAGGCCGTCTTCCAGTTAGGGCAGGTTTTTGCATGGGAATCACTACCAAATAAGTATTTTGTGACTCCCACATAAACACAATCCAGAAACCTACTCTACATCAAGTCAATTTTCATATCTGTGTTCTTCCTTCCTCCCTTCATCCCGTCCAACATGCCTATCCTGATCCTGCTTGTTCCTCGTTTGTCCGATAGCAGATATTACTGGAATGATTGTTATTGAGGAATAATCAGCACAGAGGAAGACAACCAACAAAGATTTGCCAAAAAAATAAAATCTGCCAAAAAAATAGTGTCTGTTCCTCAGTGAGGCGGCAGCAAAGGCGTTTGACAGCAGTGGGGCGGCCATTGAGTGATGGTGTCACGTTAAAAGCACTATTGAGGAACACAACAGGAAACCACCTATACATTGTCATTCCCAAGACTCTGATGATGGGCAATATAGATATAATTTCTGGCGACTGCTTAACTTAGGAATTCTGAAGGCGAAAGATATTTTCAATGGTCTCCCGATCCCTACATGAGGTGCTTTGGGGACACCACTTTGAGTGAGTACCACGTCTGTCAGATTAGACGTTCAACTACAGACCCCTTGGTGCCAATCGTTATAATCAGCCTGATGCCGATACCAGATTTCTCTCCACTACTCCTTTCCCAAACATTTCTAATGGCGCACATGACCGTAGCTTTCGGTTGCCTCCCCTAAAACAATTACTACTGAACACGGGTCGCGGCCGTGCGTCGTAAGCGGCAGCGGGAGAGACAAGGCTGCAGCGGTCGTCATCTGACGAAACCCTTGCCAATAAAACCCGGCGACAGCAAGGCAGGAGACGCAGAAGAAGAAAAACGATAGAGTTAGAAGAGGAATTTGGAAATTTTGGACAACAAAAAGGACAGAAAAATTAGAAAATATAAAGCGAGAGATGGAAAGAGGTAATATAGACGTTTAAGACCTATGCCAGGTGATACGGAAGGATAGCGGAGAATACTGGAGTGATTGTTATTGAGGAATAATCAGCGCAGAGGAAGACAACCAACAAAGATTTGCCAAAAAATAAATAGAAAGGTAGGAAGAAGCGTAGTAAACACAGAGGAAGCAACAGACAGCATATTTTTAATGCAAGTAAAAGCAGAACCAACGAACTTGGTTATTGTTCTGGTATACATGCCAACAAGCAATCATAAGGAGGAAGAAGTCGACACGATACACTATCAGTTAGAGGATATAATCAGATCTTATCCTACAGGGAAAGATTTGATAGTGATGGGGCTTTGGAACGCGACGATAGGCGAAGGAAGAGGAAGTGATGAAGTGGGTGACTACAGTTTAGGTACGAGGAATGACAGCGGTGGAAAAGCATTTGAAATCTTTAGGAGACAGGGGTCATTAATAAACAACACTTCGTTTATACACACAAAAGGCGTAGGTGTACGTGGAAAATGCCAGTTGACTCAGAGAGGTATCAGATAGATTATATTCTGGTAAGGCATAGGTTTAGGTACAGTGTAAAAAATTCGCACAACTTCCCGGAAGCTGACTTGGACTTGGACCACAATTTAAGTGTTACTAAGTGTAGCGTCCTTTTTAAAAAGATAAGGCAGGGGCGACTGGTTAGGAAATGGAATGAAAAAGAATTAAATTGTTTTCCAAGGAGGGAGTATCTGAAGCAAGTATAGAAAATCATGGATGAGGGAAAAGCGATGAGTACTCTCGAGGAAAATGGAAAAATATCAAAAAAGAGGTATCGAAAGCCGCCAAGGAAACTAGAAAAACTGTTTATGGGAAATGGACCTCACAAACCACGGATCCATGAATCAAGGTATCAAGGATGAGATGATTAGAAAGATGGATGAGGGAAGGAAATACAAGAATGTAGACACAGAGGTATGCAAAAGAAAGTACAAAAAGTTAAATAATAATTTCAGACGGGCAACAAATAAAGCTGAAGGAGCATGGTCGAAGACGCAGTGCGAGGATGTGGTAATTCTGCAGGGGAAGGGTGATATTGGTGCGCTATACTGCACTATCGGGGAGTGAGAACAGAAAACCTGTGCTAGCTGATAGAGATACGTCGGGGAAGATAATAGTTGATACAGAAAACGGACAAGAGAGATGGAAGGAGAATATGGAAAAACTGTATGGTAAAGAACATTGACCAAAAAGGTTATACATAAAAGGAGAACATGACGTAGTGAAAGATGGCTTAGGTGCACGCATATTCGATGATGAAAGAGAAAGGGCATTAATGCAGATAAAATAAGGCCGTGGGGGTAGACAACATGCCTGTCGAACAACTTAAACCTTTAGGAAAATATGAGAGGAAGAGTCCGTTCGAACTGATTCGTAGCATCTATGAGGAAGGAATCTGGAGGATCAGGACGTATTTGCTTCTTTCTTAGATTTCCAAAAGGCGTTCTAAAGAGCGAATTGGGAAAAACTAATGAGTATACTGCAGAAAATATAAATAGATTGGAGGGACCGGAGGCACATCCGCAACCTGTACATGTCTCAGACTGCTCAGGTGCACGTGGGGAACGAAGAGTCCTGATAAGCAGTGTTATGAAGAGGTTTAAGGCATATTTGTTGATGGAGTTTTTCAGCAATGTGGAAAAAATGGTTAAAGAGGCCTGGGAAGACCTCAGGGATAGGAATGAAAGTCGCAGGGCAGTGTTAAGGAGAGGTGCCCATTATCACCGGTAATGCTCAGCGTACTTGTGGAGAAAATGAGAAAAGAGGGATCTTTTCGGAGAATTCCCTTGGCGGCAGGAAATATGGATGCAAGGCGTATTTAGCGGCAGTGGAATGTTGAAGACTGTAAAAGAGGAGAGTATGTTAGGCAAACGAGGAGAGGGCAGGAACAGGATAGGAATGTTGGACGGGATGAAGTGAGGAAGGGAGTGGTGATAGATGAAGAGGGACTTCCTGTGGAGTGTGATATCGGGTTGCCTTTTGTTAGGAAATAAATATTTGGTAGTTTTACCAACCCGAACCTACCTTAACTATACTTAATAATATAAATTTTTGTTAGCGGATATATTATTTTGCGCATGTTTTTTTACATTTGTTTAAAACGTTTAACTATATGAAAAATAATTTAATAATCTGAAAAAAATTTTTTGTATCACTGCCTTTCATGAGAGAAGTTCCGCAAAACTCTTCAGTTTTCAAATTTTGCAGCCCGAGGTCTTAGACCCGAGAGGTAGACAAGTATTGTCGGTGGTATGAAATCGAGGAAGCCGTTTCATTCATTGTCACAAAAGTATTATGAAAAAAGTCGGTAATAGAGATACTCTTATTTCTAAGCAAATAGTGATGATTCCAATTTAAAAATAACATAGTTTTATTAGCCATTGAAGCTTAGTCGATGCAGCTTAGTCATGAAATCGTCCCACGATAACCATAGTCGGATCTTCATTTGAGCACAATGATTGTATGCGTTGAACACCCCGGAACCATGTGACAGATGCTGATGTTAGCTCTATAGATCATAGCCATGTTGGCTCTAATTTTACCAGTCAACGGAAATTCATCTATGTGGAAATATAATTCATTTGAACATAATTGTGTCCGTCATTGTTTTACGTGTGTTTTCGGCTGCAAAACTCATGCATTGATGTCGAGAAAACAAAGTGCATGTATCTCGCCTACGCAGGCATTTCGTGGATGGATAATTATTCATTCTTTTTCTAGCCACTTTTAGTTTTCCTTATTTCAAAATTTTAATATTTGTAAAGGATTACGTCATGTCCAGCCTAAAATAAAACTAAACTTTCGATGAATTTTGTTTGCATTCATTTCGTATGTTCGTGCTTTGGTGATGTTATGATTCTTTCATATGCTCGTGGTAAGGTCGTCATTTGCGTAAAATTGTCTATGAAACCTCAAATTCTCTTTAATTTCTGTGAATATCTTTCAACGTGTCTCATTTGGCAACTTCCTCCGTAGTTTTCTCCGTTCTTATCCCCCTCATGTCGTAGCTCCTTAATATGTTATCGATAAGGTTATCCATCCTTCCCAGAATTGCTTAGTTCTCTCTACTCTTAACATCGTATGTCATCTTCAAACCATTCGGGAAATATGAGAGGGAGAGTCCATTCGGACTGTTTCGTAACTTCTATGAGGAAGGAATCTGGGCGGAATACTTTGTGATTTCAGTTTTAGTTCCTATTCCGAAAAATGTAAAGGCTACATTATTTGAGGGCATTATTTTTAGTAATTGATAAAGAAAAAAACCTAACATAGGAAATGTGGACCCGGCACACTTTCTCTGATGTAAAGTTTAATTATTTAGCGTAAGTATATTACAAGTATCTGTTTACATTACAAGCATATTACAAGCTCACATGAGGAATATCTAGTAATATATAAACGTGGCGTAGTAATATGGGTCGCAATTTTTTAAATTTCTACAGTCGCAAATTTCAATTATTTTCCTATAATCTGGCTGCAATGCCATAACATAACGTCTGAATGCTCAGAGTTTGTTCAAAAGGATCATTTTTATTAAAATCCAATTTTCTCTTGCCCTTTGCTTTAATTGCGATTGTAAAAAAAGAAGATATATCCATAACTATGATCGTTTTCGAATTTAATTACCCATTACAGTTAAAAACACGCACAGCAATTGTCGGTAATAACATCGTTGAAATCTGGTCTCCGTAATAGTCCCTTCCGCACGTCCCCGTGCGTGTACAGAGGGTACCTCCCGGAAATACTCCGGAATCCCCCTACCTCCCAGGCCACTTTTTTCCTCCACCCCACCCTCGTACATCACCGTGGCGAGAATGAGGCGACAGCACGAGGGGCCCAATTTGTTACTTCCCCATAGAAGTGTTGAGTGTGGTGGGTATTAGTCGGTGTATCGATCAGTGCCGCTTTGCCTACTCGTGGTATGGAGTTAATTACAGATTTACGGGCTCAAGGCGGGGGATGGATCCGGGTGTGGGGGACAGGGGCACTAGGGGCACTTCTCTTTGGGAAACTCCTGATGAAGCCGTAAGTATGGCCTTTTTTTTAAAGTAATAGACTCTTACGAGACCGGGTACGATGAATATACTTTGTTCGACCTTCGAGTGTTACTTCGGAGCCTTCGATTGGAATCACGACGTCAGGTTATTGAGAGTAATTATATTATGTCCCACAAGGTGCAAGTGCATGAAGTAATAAAATGGTGTAAGTAGTGAAATATAAAAAAAAATCTGGCGTAGTAATGGTTTATTTGGTAATCGTGTTGACGTTGAAAAAAAATCACTTAATAGGTTTGCAGGAAAATTAACCAATAACATTTTTTTGTTGTTTTCGCCTTGAACGAGGTAAATGCGACCTGAGTTTGCTCGGAATACACCCTCATACCAAAAATATAGGAATGGATTCCAGTTTGAACAATCAGTCTACACGTGGTGTTTGTAAAATGCCTAATTCCCAAATACAAGGAAAGGAACACTATATATAGTATGTGCTCAGAGGATGAAAACCATCACCTACTTTCCAACGATGAAACAGACGGACATATTCTCTAAACCGCCAGCCGCAGAACTTCGTGGCTTCATGGGTTAGTAAGTGTGTCACTGTTGCAGCAGGTTTACGTGCTGCAAAGCGTGTGTAAAATGAAATTTGACGAGATGGTAAATAAGGTTAAATCAAATGTCATGAAGGTGCACCGTATCTCTAAAATATGGTACAATGGAATTGGGGATATAGTATTTATCATTCACTAGGCATTGATCAGGTGGCGAGAAATATGTAAATGACAATAATCGTAATTTCCATATTTTTATAATGTAAGACATTTCAATATTGTATTATATATTTTAATATTTAGCTTAGCCTTTTTCTTTCCGGAAAATCGCATAACCTTTGTTTTATTAATATTGATTCTCATCCCATATTTATCGCACTGAACCTCCAATTCCCTCAGCAATGCTTGCAACCCCTTGGCTGACTGAGCAACTAATGCTTGGTCATCAGCAAACCTAACCGATTTTACGAATTCCCCTCCGGCAATCATTCCTACCTCCAGTTCTTCCCATGCCCCTTTAATCATTTCCTCCACACATACGTTGAACAGCCCCGGTGACAATAAGCAACCCTGCATTACACCTCTTCCTAACACTGCCCATCCGGGCTCTCCATTCCCCACTCACACCTAAGCAGTATGAGACATGTACAGGTTGCGGATCAGTCTCCTGTCCATCCAATCCATTCCTATTTTCTGCAATGCACGCATTAATTTTTGCCAATTCACCCTATCAAACTCTTTTTCGAAATCTACGAAACAGGCAAATACGTCGTGATTGTATTCTATATTCCTTTCGATTAGTGACCTAATTACTGCAATGGCATCGTGCGTACTTCTTTCCTTCCTGAACCCATACTGGTCATCCCCTAAGTAATCATTTGCCTTACTCTCTATCCTTTTGTTGATGATCCTGAGAATAACTATAGCTGCGTGGGATATCAAACTTATTGTTCTGTAATCCTCACATGATATAGCCTTTGTCTTTTTTGGAATAGGAACTAACTCTGATCTCACAAAATCTTCCGGTCAGATTCCTTCCTTATAGATACTACGAATCAGTCCATATAGTCTTCTTCCTACATTTTCCTAAAGATTTCAACAGTTCCACAGGAATATTGTCTACCCCCACGGCCTTATTTGCTTTCATCTCCTTTAATGATAATACTCTATTTCATCGTCGAGTATGCCTGGACCTAAGCTATCTTCTTCTACGTCATGTTCCTTTTCTATGTCTAACCTTGTCGGCCTATGTTTTCTACCATAAAGTGATTTTATATATTCCATCCATCTCTCTTGGATTTCTTCTGGTTCAACCAATATCTTACCTCTTTTATATTTAACTGTTAGCATAAACCTGTCGTTCTTACTTTTAGATAATAACTTAACCTTTCTGTAGAGTGCACCAATCTCACCCTTCTTCTGTAAACTTTCCATATCCACGCATTGCGTTTTCCACTATTTTTCTCTTGCTTTGTTTTTGGCCAATCTCAATTTATTGTTTCATGCTTTGTACTTCATTCTGCCTAGCTCTGTGTTTACAGTCTTTCATCTTCTTCTCTCATCCATCTTTACAATCATCTCATCCGTTACCCATGGTTTTCTTATCCTTTTCCCGTTAACGGTTCCTATAGTGTCTTAAGCGCCTTCCGATAGCACTTTCTTGATACTTTGTCATTTTTCTTCGATAGTAATCAGCTCTTAACCATCATCCATTAATTTCTATACCGTCAGCTGATACACCTTCGTTATCAATCCATTTAATGCCCCTGTATTCCATTTCTTAACCCGCCGCCCTTGCCTTATCTTTTTGAAAATGACATTACATTTTATTACAACTAAATGAACTACTCGAATTTACCACACTGTTGCTAAACCTGTGCCTAGCCATAATATAATCCAACTGATATATTTCTGAGTCACCTGGTTTGTTCTATGTATACCTTCCTTTTTTGTGGCGTCTAAACCATTTGATTGTGATAATTAACCCTTGTATATTGCAGAATTCAATCACTTTCTCACCGCGTTCATTCCTCGTGCCTAACCCATAATCCCCCACCTCATCACCATCTCTTCCTTCGCCTACCGTCGTATTCCAATCCCCCATCACTATCAAATGTTTTCCTGCAGGAACACGCGCGATTATATCCTCTAACTCATCGTACATCCTATCGACTTATTCCTCCTTGTAGTTGCTCGGCGGCATGTATACCTGAAAAATTACCAAGTTCATCGGTTCTGCTTTAATCTCTACGAGTAATATTCAGTCAGTTGCTTGCTCTATGTTGACTACGCTTCTTCCTACCCCTTTTTTAATATTGTGGCAACTCCTCGTTGGCTCTCTTCACCGTCGCTGTATATTTTTCTTTATTTATCACTCCAGTAATCCCCGCTATCCTTCCATATAACCTTGCATAGACCTAAGATATCTATATTACCTCTTTCCATCTCTCGCTTAATATTCTCTAATTTGCCTGTCCTCAAAATTGTTCTGACGTTCCTTGTTCCTATTCTAATTGCTTTTGTCTTCTTCTGCGTCTTCTGTCCTGCTGCTTTTATTTCTGCCCCGGAAGGGTGTTGTGGGATAACGGCCGCTTGGGCCGAGTCCCGCAGTTGCCAGGACTCAATTTCTCTGTTTTCCATAATTATTTTATTGTGAGCAATAATTGAGGTGGTTTCCCGTTGTCTTCCTTAATAGTATTTTTAACGTGACACCATCACTTAATGGCCGCCTCACTAGGGTCATACGCCTTTGAAGCCGCCTCACTGAAGAACAGACGCTGCGTAGACTACCTTCCGTCTGGATCCTAACCTTCGACCGATCTGGCACGGGTGACCCTACCATGAGCAATGATTATTACTCCCATCAGCACAGCTCTAGGGGTCATCGGAACGCACAAGCCCTTCCACCACGTCGAGGTTGTAGTTTATGGAAGTTATATATAATATATATCTATACCATATGTATTTGTATGTATACATAGTAAGAGCCTCTCCTTATCCCCCACTGCCAGGACCAATCACGTTAACATTGTCATCGACACTTTGAACTTTTGTCAGACTCTACGCTAGCATACCCCTTGGAATTCGTAGCCTATCCCTTCCTACTCTTCCACCATTAATACTGCACATAGTTGATTCCGTTTAATCTCAGAAAACTGACCCAAGCCATTCCCATTTAACCATCCAATAGAAATCTTTATCAATCTCCTTTTGACAAAGATTCCTGATAAAAAATTCATAGATTCCCTAAAGCCACCAGATAACCTTTCCCCTCCTGAGAGACAAGCCCTCAGACGTTTATCGTCAAATAAAAATAAAGTTATCACGACGGCGGACAAAGGGTCATGTTGTGCTAAACAAAAAAGACGACGCTGGGGCATTACGCATTTTAAACGACCTTTATTGCTATGCCCCCCTGCCCCAAGATCCTAATCCTTCATACCAAAAGGATATTCTATCATTTCTATCCAATTTTTGTCCCGGAGAAGGTCTCTCGGAAAGATATATCCATTCCTTCTCCACCGAATCCTAAAACCGCACATTTTTATTCTCTTCCCAAAATTCATAAGGTCAATAACCCCGGACGTTCCATTGTCTCCAGCATCAACCCACCCACAGAGCGAATCTTCGCATTTATAGACCACCACCTTCAACCCATAGCCACTTCACTCCCTTATTGCATCAAAGATTCTTACCGCTTCCTTGAACGTCTACACTCAATCCCAACTCCTTACATCACGACCATTCTCATGGCCAAAATAGACGTTGCATCTCTGTACACCTCCAATCCCCACTTAGAAGTCTTAGAAGCTCTGAAATCTTACCTCTCCCTAAGACTCACGCCACACACCCCATCCACAGATTTTATCATTGAACTGAGCCAACTCGTCCTCAAAATAAATGCCTTCCAAGTAATTGAGAAAATATATTTGCAAATAAAAGGTACAGCAATGGGCACGCGTCTGGCTCCTGCATACGCCAATCTTTTTATGGGTAAACTTAAACGTAACTTTCTCCAGCAACAAACCCTCAAGCCACTCCTCTGGGCCGGGTATATTGATGAAATTGCCCTCATTTGGTCCCACGGACGCGAAACCTTATCATCCCCCATTTCCTCTCTCAACTCCTCCTCCTCGGTATCTTTCACTTCATCTATACCTGACTCGAATATCACATTCCTAGATATTTACATTCATCTCCGGAACGAACGAACGAAATTTTAACACCACAGTCCACATTAAACCGACCAACAACCAACAATATCTCCATTTCGATAGCTGCCACCCATCGCACAAAACGCTCCATCCCCTTATCACTCTGTGTCCGTGGCCTCCGTCCCTGCAACAACAAACCATCCAAACAGAAATACATGGGCCAGCTACACGACTCTCTCAGAGAATGTGGGTACTCTGAAAAACTACTGAATAGTAATATTTTCAAACCCTAAACCCAATACACTCCTCTCCCAAACCAAACCGCCTAAAATGCCCTAACTATATCACCACTTTCTTCCCCGGGACCCACAAAATTAAACATATAATCCGTGAAACCACTGCTATTCCACCACCTTCCTTAATTATCTCATTCCTACTCACAATGCTTACCATAACGAATTTTTTGATGAGTGCTTTGTTTTTTCGGTGATTGTAACCCTTCCCAATTCCTCAAGCAGCATAGAGGTGAGAACACGCGAGATAGCACATATCTGGGTGCTCCAGTCTTATCAACCCCCTGGACTTAACCTAGCCCATTGAACGCATTAAATAGCTGCCTACATTTCACCTCCTCTCTTTTTGTTTCCTATTGGTCCATTACCTCTCCTCCCCTCGGTCTTCCCCCACACTAATCCTCTCCGCTCTTCCCTGAGAACAACGTTCCGATGACGACGGTCGAGCCTTCGAAACGTCAAATACATACTGAGAGTGTCCTTTCTTAATTATTTTGTGTGTTGAATATTTTGTATCTGTGTGTTTTTGCCCATTACGCCCATTTCAAAGACATATATTATAAGGTAATCTACCGCTTAAGGTAGATTTATGGATGGACACAACTACAAAATAAATATTTTGTGACCATTAAAATAACACAATCCAGCACCTACTCTACATCAGGTCCCTTATTATCTCGGGGTACTTCCTTCCTCCCTTCATCCCGTCCAACATCCCTATCCTGTTCCTGCCTTTTCCTCGTTTGCCTAACATTCTCCCCTCTATTACCGTCTTCAAAATTCCACTGCCGCTCAGTACGCCTTTCATCCATTTTTCCTGCCTCCAGAGGATTTCTCCCAACAGATCCCTCTCCCCACACTCCATCACTAGTACTTCCTAATTTATTTTACTTTCAGTCCATTTCACCTTCATCTTTTTCTCCACACACACCTTTCAAAAGCCTCCAATTTATTCGTATCATCCTGCTTCAATGACCACGTTTCCGCGCCATGTATAACTACCCTCCATATCAAAGTTTTTACTAGCCTTTTTTTTGACAATCTTACTCAACGTCCCTGTCATCAACTCCCTCCTCCTTAAAAAGAGACGTTTCAATCCGGTGGTATTAATTAAAAAAAATTTTTTGTGGAAAATTGCCAATTTTAATTAATCCTTCCTCCTTGAGAAAGTCACTTTGCCGAGAGTAATTCTTCTCCTTACGTCCCTACTATTTTGAACGGCTTGGTCAAAACACTTCCGAGAGACGTAAAGTGTTTTCACTGCTTTGTTTCTTTCCCTCCTACGTTAATGTTTAACTTAGACTTTTTCTTTCTGAAAAATCGCGCAACCTTCGTTTAATAAATATTGATTCTCGTCCCATATCTATTGCACTGAATTTCCATTTCACTCAGCAGTGCTTGTAACCCCTTGGCTAATTGAAAAAAAAAGCTTGGTCATCAGCAAACTTAACTGATTTAACGAATTCCCCGCCGACTTTCATTCCTACCTCCAGTTCTTCCCATTCCTCTTTTCTCATTTCCTCCACATGTACGCTGAGCATTACCGGTGATAATGGGCACCTCTTCCTAACACTGCCCTGCGACTTTCATTCCTATTTTCGAGGTCTTCCCAGGCCTCTTTAACCATTTTTTCCACATTGCTGAAAAACTCCATCAACAACTCTGCCTTAAACCTCTTCATAGCACTGCCTATCACGACTATCTGTTCCCCACGCGCACCTGAGCAGTCTGAGACATGGACAGGTTGCTGATGTGTCTCCGGTCCCTCCAATCCATTTATATTTTCTGCAGTATACTCATTAGTTTTTCCCAATTCGCTCTTTAGAACGCCTTTTGGAAATCTAAGAAAGAAGCAAATACGTCCTGATCCTCCAGATTCCTTCCTCATAGATGATACGAATCAGTTCGAACGGACTCTTCCTCTCATATTTTCCTAAAGGTTTAAGTGGTTCGACAGGAATGTTGTCTACCCCCACGGCCTTATTTTATCTGCATTAATGCCCTTTCTCTTTCATCATCGAATATGCGTGCACCTAAGCCATCTTTCACTACGTCATGTTCTCCTTTTATGTATAACCTTTTTGGTCAATGTTCTTTACCATACAGTTTTTCCATATTTTCCTTCCATCTCTCTTGTCTGTTTTCTATATCAACTATCATCTTACCCGACGGATCTCTATCAGCTAACACAGGTTTTCTCTTCTCACTCCCCGATAGTGCAGTATAGCGCACCAATATCACCCTTCCCCTGCAGAATTATCACATCCTCGCACTGCGTCTTCGACCCTGCTCCTTCAGCTTTATTTGTTGCCCGTCTGAAATTATTATTTCTGAAATTATTATAAACTTTTTGTACTTTCTTTTGCATACCTCTGTGTCTACATTCTTGTATTTCCTTCCCTCATCCATCTTTCTAATCATCTCATCCTTGATACCTTGATTCATGGATCCGTGGTTTGTGAGGTCCATTTCCCATAAACAGTTTTTCTAGTTTCCTTGGCGGCTTTCGATACCTCTTTTTTGATATTTTTCCATTTTCCTCGAGAGTACTCATCGCTTTTCCCTCATCCATGATTTTCTATACTTGCTTCAGATACTCCCTCCTTGGAAAACAATTTAATTCTTTTTCATTCCATTTCCTAACCAGTCGCCCCTGCCTTATCTTTTTAAAAAGGACGCTACACTTAGTAACACTTAAATTGTGGTCCAAGTCCAAGTCAGCTTCCGGGAAGTTGTGCGAATTTTTTACACTGTACCTAAACCTATGCCTTACCAGAATATAATCTATCTGATACCTCTCTGAGTCAACTGGCATTTTCCACGTACACCTACGCCTTTTGTGTGTATAAACGAAGTGTTGTTTATTAATGACCCCTGTCTCCTAAAGATTTCAAATGCTTTTCCACCGCTGTCATTCCTCGTACCTAAACTGTAGTCACCCACTTCATCACCCCCTCTTCCTTCGCCTATCGTCGCGTTCCAAAGCCCCATCACTATCAAATCTTTCCCTGTAGGATAAGATCTGATTATATCCTCTAACTGATAGTGTATCCTGTCGACTTCTTCCTCCTTATGATTGCTTGTTGGCATGTATACCAGAACAATAACCAAGTTCGTTGGTTCTGCTTTTACTTGCATTAAAAATATGCTGTCTGTTGCTTCCTCTGTGTTTACTACGCTTCTTCCTACCTTTTTATTCATTTATTTGGCAAATCTTCGTTGGTTGTCTTCCTCTGCGCTGATTATTCCTCAATAACAATCACTCCAGTATTCTCCGCTATCCTTCCGTATCACCTGGCATAGGTCTTAAACGTCTATATTACCTCTTTCCATCTCTCGCTTTATATTTTCTAATTTTTCTGTCCTTTTTGTTGTCCCAAATTTCCAAATTCCTCTTCTAACTCTATCGTTTTTCTTCTTCTGCGTCTCCTGCCTTGCTGTCGCCGGGTTTTATTGGCAAGGGTTTCGTCAGATGACGACCGCTGCAGCCTTGTCTCTCCCGCTGCCGCTTACGACGCACGGCCGCGACCCGTGTTCAGTAGTAATTGTTTTAGGGGAGGCAACCGAAAGCTACGGTCATGTGCGCCATTAGAAATGTTTGGGAAAGGAGTAGTGGAGAGAATCTGGTATCGGCATCAGGCTGATTATAACGATTGGCACCAAGGGGTCTGTAGTTGAACGTCTAATCTGACAGACGTGGTACTCACTCAAAGTGGTGTCCCCAAAGCACCTCATGTAGGGATCGGGAGACCATTGAAAATATCTTTCGCCTTCAGAATTCCTAAGTAGTCGCCAGAAATTATATCTATATTGCCCATCATCAGAGTCTTGGGAATGACAATGTATAGGTGGTTTCCTGTTGTGTTCCTCAATTGTGCTTTTAACGTGACACCATCACTCAATGGCCGCCCCACTGCTGTCAAACGCCTTTGCAGCCGCCTCACTGAGGAACAGACACAACGTTGACCACCCCTCGTCGGGTTGCTAACCTTCGACCTATCTGGCAATTATCATTGATCCCGCCAACACAGATCTAAGGTTCATCGGAACAAATAAGGTCTTCCACCACGAGGTGGTAGAAGAGCTCTATTCAAAAGTTTCCCGACCATTTAGAATACTATGCCTCCAGTTGATTAATTTTTAATTTCCCTTGATGTGTTGTGGCCGTGAAATGTTTCCAAATGGCCACTTTTAACAATTTTTATGGTATTTTGTTTTGTTGATTAGTTACCGGCGTGTATGTGAAGGGGCGCTCGCGGAGTTTGGAGAAAGAACCTATCCCCGGAAATAAGCTCTCTGAACGAGCTTTGTTCTGGAGAATACTTCGTAAAATTCGGAAAATCCTTCACAAAAACTTTTAACTTTTTACCAACGTTTATGATGAGATTCCAATGAAACGCATCGCGTGTTATGAGCGGTTTATCCGGTTAAAAAAGGGCCACCAATCAGTGGAAGACCAATCAGTGAGCGTTCCGGAAGGCCATTAACGTGACCCCCACATCGAGAGAGTGAAAGATCTCGTTCGCGCAAATCGATGCTTGACTGTCAAGGATCTTGTAGAAAAGTGTGAATTCTCAATTGGTTCGTGCTATGAAATACTTAATGAAAAATTGAGGATGCATTGAGCCATCACCAAATTGGTGTCAAACCTGTGGACAGCAGATCCAGTTTACAGTCACAGTTTACAGATTAAGTCAGAATATCCATTTTTAGTCTATAAGGAATTTTTGATCGCGCTGAACAGCATGAAACCATCTTTTCTAGGGCCATAAAAGGAGTCATGGGCTAATGGATGTCACATCAAAATCAAAGTGCATTAATCTTCAAAATGGATTGGCGAAACATCCCAACCTCCGCCCCAAAAAGCTCGACAAATTCGCTCAAATGTTAAGGTAATGATGATTTTTTTTCTCGATGCAGAGGGGGTTGTGCATCATTAATACCCACCTAAAGTCAAACCAGTCAACATGAACTTTGGAGGAGCGGCGATTGGGTTTTTTACACGACAGCGGGCCGGTTCTCAGAACTCGTGAGTCTTTAGCCAAAAACGAGACCGCTATGATTCTCCACCCACCCTACTCACCAAATCAGTCCTCATATGACTTTTTCCTGTTGCCGAAACTAAACTCCGCTCAAGGGAAAAGATTTGCCACCAATTCAGAGATAGGGAAAGGTTCGACGGCTGAGCTAATGAGCGTTCAGGAAGAAGAGTTCTAGGACTGTTAAAAAAAATTCAAATATCGTTGGGATGTGTATAAGTTTGGGAGGAGATTACTTCGAAGGGGATCATGAACAATACTTTTTAAGGAAGTATTTTTTGCAATAAAAAATTTCGGGAAATTTTTGAACCAACCTCGTATAAATTTCCTTGGAAATGGAGTGCTGCACTCCCACCCCCACTCATTGATCCTGCCCTAATTTTGGCATAATGCTTTTCTTGGTGAATCTAGAATATGATCAGTATAATAATGAGTCACTTTAAGAAATCTCGTAAATTGATGAACACGGGCAGTGGAATAGAGCATTTTGGAAGGTGCCCTGTGCGCAACAGTATGACGCTGATGGAGACACTGAAGAGTCTCTGGAGAATTTGGGTCTAACTTGCTTACGACTACGATACGCTGATACGATACACTACTTACGAGACGATACGCCTGGCACTTGGTGATGAAGTCGAGATAAGGGAACGAACACGAAACGAAAGGAAACAGGGAGAGTAGAAAATCAAGAATCATTCTTGCTTGGCAATCCAAAATTCAGCTGTCAACGGGCACGTGACGCGATTTCACTAATTAGCCAACCCAGTTATCTATCAAGAATTCTTAAGATATCGCTTCATTCCAGTGTGAATATCATACAGAATCAGGCAAGTTGCACAGACAAGTTACAGTTGCACGGTATGAAACATTTTAGGCGAAAAATACGGGAAAATGTCGGTCCGGAATAGCTTAAAGGGAATGATGCGGGAGCACACTAATTCAAGCTTTTTCTTAGGTACCTTCATCGTGATTACCATTTTCGTTCCTACCCTTATTACGTTAGACTCTGAAAATTGAGATTCCGGAGTTAAATGCATAAAATCTTCGACTTCGTATTGGATTTCCCTTTCAACTTCATCACACGGCTCAGAACCCTCCAGCGGAACGCGTTCCCCCTCTCCATTCCGGCGTCGTGGAGGGTTGTCTCTCCAATTGCGTGCCTAAAGGAGCTCTGCGACTCTTCGAAATGTAGCACTGCTGATAAGCGTACGCACCTTGCCCGGTCCTCATTTACATCGATTTGCATCTCAAAATACGAGTGGTTATTTGATGAAACATAGACGGGAGGATTTTCAGTGGAAAGCTCAGAGATTAGTGTCGAAAAGCATGCAATGATTATTTCTTTCACAACTCCTAGTGCTTCTGCGATAACGACGGCTCAAGAAATTACGAAATAATAAAGAGATAGGTAAATAACCGGATGCCTTGCCGGGCCACTATTCATATTCCTGCGGATAATACATTACGTTTTTGTTTCAGGGAAAACCTATTAGTCAATAAAGTACTCAACTCAAGTATCTTTCTCAAGATGTGGGGAAACGGAAATTTACTGTGAAGTTTCGGTGTGAAACCCATCGGTACCCATTAACGACGGTGAGATCAGTGCAAGTCCGAAACGGTAATGTTTTACGGCAGGGATACGGAATACGGAGAAATTATCGGACCGTATGCTACTACGACCCTTGCGAGAGGCACAGGACGGAGAGCTTAGAATACTCATAAAGCGCTTAGGCGGTACAAGAGGGGCCGAGAGGGGGTTGATACGATTGGGTAAGCGTGGGCGGAATTGGGGTTATGCGGGCGGGGGAGGAGGAGTGGGCAGAGAAAACATCAATTCGCCCCTCCCGGTTAGGAATTTTTAATTAAATCTCCTTCCAGTCCCCATTGCTTCCTACGGGACCATGTGTAAGGGTGCTCACCTAGAAAGCTGGTATCAAAACCCCAAACACATGCCCTCCGTCAAACATCGGACTTCACTTTCGCCTTCGCCAATGCGTAATTCATGAACAAGATACTTGGGAATTGTAATGAGAGGGTCAAGGAGCCTTGTTATTTCACGTCAGGTAGGTTAACCACCTTGAGTACGCTGCATATGAAAAGGATTCTCATGAGGTTGGCTATGGAACAAGATGGAGGGCAATGTAGAGCAACGTTTGTGCATTTGTTTGTAAAAGCAAAGTTTGTAAAATTTGTTATGAACATGGTAGTAGTGTCGCGGCACTATTGGAAGAATTAAGATGGAAGCCATTAGTTGACTGTAAATTGAAATATAGGTTTAATTTACTGCGAACATTTGAGGCTGGTTATTTATCTCAGGATGTCAAAGACATATTACAGGCCCTGAATTAATATAGTACATCATATCGATTTTTAGTGAACGGATAGATTAAAAATGTCATTTTTTCCTTGTAGCATTAGAGATCAAAATAGATATGACAACAATCACGTAGGAGATAACTAATTAGAACTGACAGGAGTGTGTACTATATATTTGCTGATATCCTGCATGTTATTTTTTATTTAATGTACCCATATTGTTAAAAGTTCTGCAGCATGAATATACATGTACGAACCCTGCTATTGAATATTGTTGCATATGAGTACTTTCTTTCGTGTGTTTAACATTTTTCTAGCGCATGACCAAGCTAATTTTTTGGTAGAGGTAACGTGATTGGGATTGTGCATGGCTGGTGACCTACCACCCCCCGCCACACGTCCTTTCAGCGGTTTGCGGGGATTGTGTAGATGTAACATGATTGCCTGTGGGGACATATCTCAAGGTCACCGATCTTGCAAGCCAGCTATTCGTTATCTATCGCGGTAATAGTAATAATAATAGACGCGCGCCCAAGTCTCTTCCTGCAAAGTCAGACTACCAGCACCGCATTGGCCGTACGCCTCGTCATTTCCCTCGGCCCGTTTTGCTCGGGGAATTCGGCATCCTGCGCAATGTAGATCACATGATCATGGGAATTACGAAAATACTTCATGCGTGTAATGCAGAAAATTATTGGGTCATAAGGTTTTGGCATTATATACGCTGAATATTATGGCGTGATATAGCTGTAATAGTAAAATTCCATAAAATATATATTAAATTATTACAAATCGCGATATCAAAGTTTTCAAGTGTTACTGGGAGTCAGAGAGAGTTACGTAAAAACGTTTTGTCAATCTTCGATTGAATACAGCAATTATAATGCAATTGGATGTGACATTCCTAAATATGATACGTAGAAAGCTCAATCAATAAAATATATTTCCTCCTGATGATATATTATCAATAAAGTATCGGAAATATCAACATAGAATCAGAAATTAAGGTTAGTCTTGCGCTCATTCCAATCAAAATTTAATGAAGCAATTAATTTACCCAAAATTACAGTAATGCCATTGTTCCACGAAGATAAAACAAAATTCTCTGCATTCCAGATTGTAAAAACATAGACGATCGAGTCAAACGTATCAACTTAATTTTATATTCTTGATTTCATGTATGAGAACTTATCTCCTTCATAATTACGGAAAACGCGCTTTCTCTTGTTTACTGTTTATCTCAGTTGTATTTTGTGCTAACACGCTGGGAGCCTTTAGATTAACACTGAGAAGCTAATTTAAACTTTGTAATATTATTTTATTGCATATTTATTGTGACATTCGTACAGCTAATTAGCTACAATATATATACAAGCTCGTAATTTAAATGTAACGACTTTCCCTAGGTGTGATTCTAATACTTTCAAGTATAATGCATTTTGAATTACAACTTTCGTGATAAAAATCCATGCTTATCAATCAATGTTGCGTCGAGAGAAATAAACCTCGGTCCTTTGGTCGAAGCATAATGATTTTTGGAGAAAAAGAAATCGACGTTCAATGAAGACTACATTGCCAATGTGTTCTCGGGGAAGAATATTCTTGGAAGTAATTTACTTTTTAGCATATTTATATACAGCATCTCATTTGAATATTTTCCCTTGATTACTATTGTATATCAGGTATAAGACTGTTGTTCGTGTGAATCAGTCTCTAGGGACTGACGAGACAATATCGTATTATAAACGGACATCCAACCGGGAATCCAAAATTTACTTAGGTAAAAATAAATTTCGTGCAAATATAAACAGAATACATATCACTGTATTAGATACAACATTACATCTAATTACATGAGGTTAAAATTAAGCTCTAACCTTTGGATTTTTTACAACTGAAAAAATCTAAACTTTTATTCAAACTTTGTAAGAAGTTTAAGATTTTCTGCTTCATTTTTTTGAAGACATGGAAATGGTTTTCAGATTTCCAAAGGAGCGATATTTTCTTACGTAAATTAGGTGTCCAGTTGCATGGAGAAAACCTTGACTGATCAAAACTGGTAGTCCCAACTCTATAGCATTGTATGAATGATAATTGTTGGGAATGTTGCCTTCCTAATCTTTGTGAAATTAAGTAAAATCCTATATAAGCAAAAAAATATAAAAATATAAAATATTATTGACTATAGGAATTTACTTAACCTCACATTCACATGCAATGGCTCACACGTTTTCTTCCTATTCGTTATGTGATTCTTATAAAGAATAATTATTTTAATTATCCACTTCGAATTAGAAGGAATTTACTTTTCACTATTACTAAAATTTCAGCATTAAAACTTCATTTTCAATTTCATCATTATACGAGAGACATTTCTGAAAATCTTGGGAGCCGAGAGAATAATGCGTATAGCTCAGAGTGGAATTTTTGATGAGATGACTGCCAAAAAATGCCGTAAAATGGCAACACGAACGTGGTAAGTGTCGTTTGAGGGCATTAAGAGTAGTGCGTAATTTGACATCATCGTCAATTCGTAAACTCTGTGCTAAAGTAAGGACACGGAGGGCTCCTAAATATATCTTCGTTCAAAGCATATCGTAACTGAAAACGTGACAAGTTGTAATCTTCCCTCCTGCCGTTATCGCAACACTAAAAACATGATTCGGCCGGTTTATTCGATCATTTGTCTTACTCTATAATAGATTTCGGGAGTTTTCATCCGAGGCAAAGACCTTTCGAGCTGATGTACCGGAACTTTTGGCAGAAACCGGGTACTAGCACAGTACAGAATTCGTTACCACCTTGGATCACAGATCGAAAAGTAATTTTGCCCCGGGTGGCCTCGGGCTCAGTGAACGCCTTATCGCGCGCGTTAGATACGATAATTGGACGTTTTCCGGAGGCATTCGTATTTCCACGGCTGAGCGGTAATGATGGGCTGCGCTAATTGCTATCTCCTTCCCACCCCACCTCTGCAGCAATGCGCCAAAGTCGGTGTGCTTGTACGACAGTCGTCGCAATTGGGTCACCAACGCGCTGGGCGTGACGGTGTGTGAAGGGCGTCGGTGGGGGGAGGGGGCATGGCGAAGACGACCGGGTAGAAGGAAGGATGGGGGAGCGATTGGTCGCAGGACTGGCGGGGTTGGAGATGAGAGAGACGGAGCGCTAGGGGAGGAGGGGGGAAGTGTGCCGCGCGGGGTCCGGAGGCGGAGCACCTGTTTCATATTCATTTCATTTTCTAATATCGTCCTTCGTTTGGCAGTAAATGTCGAGATTATGACTACGCTATCGAATTAGTGAATTCAATCGGATATAGTGCAGTACCGCCCATATTGAGTAATATAGGTCTATTTAGAAATATTGTAAGCATTCCTTGCGACATGGAGAAATACCAAATGGTTAAGCCTAAAATAATGTCCTATCGTATATTTTAAACAATCCAATTTTTGGTTCATTAAAATAAATTTCTGATGTCTTCCATATTCTTCATATCGCCGGTAGAATAAATTTTGTCCATCTTGTCTCTTACCCATGTAGCTAATTGACCATAACCACATTTATTGTCACGAAATTATATTTTTTCCATCGAAATACGAGGGGTGTCCAAAAAATAATGAGAATTTTAATTTTTCGGAAAATAATATTTATTTATCCTTATACACTGATGTTGTCACATTCAAATAGTCCCCAATGGAGATTATGCACTTGTGCACTATCGCTTCTTTCAATCTCCGAAACACTTCTCAAACTCGGTTTTTTAGATAGCCTTTAGTTCTTTCAGCGATGCGCTTTTAATGTCATCAACGGATGTAAAACGACGGCCCTTCAAGATTCTCTTAATTTCTGGAAATAGGAAAAAGTCACACGGAGATCACGAAAAGTCACACGAAATCTGGCGAATATGGAGGCTGGGGCATCGTTAAAGTTTTGATTTTTGCCAAAAATCCAAGAACAAGCAATGAAGTGTGAGCTCGTCCATTATCGTGGTGCAAAAGCCATGAGATGTTTTCCAGAGATCCGGGCGTTTTTTTCGGATTGCTCCACGCAAACGGAGTTAAACTTGTAGATAGTTCTTGTTTTGACCGTTTGACCTGGTGGCAGGAATTCATGAAGAACTGTCCCAATAAAATCGAAGAACACAGTGAGCATACATTACCATCACGTTCGACCGCACTTGTCGAGCCTTTTTCGGTCTTGGAGAGCAAGAATGCCTCCACTGGGATGATTGAGCCTTAGTTTCAACGTGATATCCATAAACCCATGTTTCGTCACCTATTATAATACGTTTCAGTAATTCTGCATCGTCGTTTACTTCATTTAGTGACTCCTGAGCAACTTCCATTCGCCGCTTTTTTGTTTAAAATTCAACAATTTTGGAACGAATTTTGGTGCAACGCATTTCACACCCAAAAAATTGGAAACAATATCATGAGATGATCCAATCGGTATGCAAACGTTATAGGCGATCTCTCTAACTGTGATTTGGCGATCGTTTATAACCATTTCTTGCACTTTTTCCACGTTTTCATCGCTTGTTGATGTGCTGGGGCGTACAAGGCGTTCGTCATTTTCAAGGTTTTCACGGCCTTCTTGGTAACGCTTGTACCACTCGTAAACTCTTGATTATATCAAAGCAGACTCACCATAGGTTTTCATTGACATTTCACACACTTTTCTACACATTTCATTTTTTTCGCAACATTTGATACAAATTCTTTGATCTATTTCTTTTAACAAACTAAAATCCCCGACTTCATAAAACACGTTTAACCTTAGTGGCTGTCATTGACAAAGCCCAAATTGAAAACAGCTGAAAGTTTTATCATACTTCAGGGGCATGTATACCAACGTAATAAAAAAAGTTTGACAATCGGACTCTCCAAGATGGCGAAATAAAAAAATTCTCGTTATGTTTTGAACACACCTCGTTCATATATCATCATGCTCCGTGTGTGCATTATTCATGACTACAAATGAACAAGCCAAGGTAGATGCTTATTTTTTCCTTTTGAGGAAGGAGGGATAAATGACTTTACAACGAAATGCAATAAATAAGAATTACTATGTCCGAGGGCAAATTATGTGCCTCGATTTTGACCAAGGAAAATATGGCAAGAAAATAAGCACAATGTTGCAAAGTCATACATTATAAAAATATGGAAATTTCGATTAATGCCATTTACATATTTCTCGCCACCTGATCAATGCCTAGTGAAGGATAAATATCCCCAATTCCATTGTACCACATTTTAGAGACACGGTGTACTTTCATGGCATTTGATTTAACCGTATTTACCATCTCGTCAAAATTTCATTTTACACACTCTGTGAACTACGCAAACCTGCTGTAAAAGTGGCACACTTACTAACCCATGAAGCCACGAAGTTCTGCGGCTGGCGGTTGAGAGAATATGTCCGTCTGTTTTATCGTTTGAAAGTAGGTGATGGTTTTCATCCTCTGTGCACATATATAGTGTTCCTTTCCTTGTATTTGGGAATTAGGAATTTTACAAACACCACGTGTAGACTGATTGTTCAAACTGGAATCCATTCCTATATTTTTGGTATGAGGGTGCATTCCGAGCAAACTCAGGTCGTATTTACGTCGTTCAAGGCGAGAACAACAAAAATATGTTATTGGTTAATTTTCCTGCAAACCTATTAAATGATTTCATTTTCAACGGCAACACGATTGTCGAATAAACCATTACTACGCCAGAATTTTTTTTATATTTCACCACTTACACCATTTTATTACTTCATGCACTTGCACCTTGTGGGAAATAATATAATTCCTCTCATTAATCTGACGTCGTGATTCCAATCGAAGGCTCCGAAGTAACACTCGAAGGTCGAACAAAGTATATTCATCGTACCCGGTCTCGTAAGAGTTTATTACTTTTAAAAAAAGGCCATACTTACGGCTTCATCAGGAGTTTCCCAAAGAGAAGTGCCCCTAGTGCCCCTGTCCCCCACACTCGGATCCATCCCCCGCCTTGAGCCCGTAAATCTGTAATTAACTCCATACCACGAGTAGGCAAAGCGGCACTGATCGATACACCGACTAATACCCACCACACTCAACACTTCTATGGGGAATTAACAAATTGGTCCCCTCGTGCTGTCGCCTCATTCTCGCCACGGTGATGTACGAGTGTGGGGTGGAGGAAAAAAGTGGCCTGGGAGGTAGGGGGTTTCCGGGAGTTACCCTCTATACACGCACGGGGACGTGGAGAAGGGACTATTACGGAGACCAGATTTCAACGATGTTATTACGGACAATTGCTGTGCGTGTTTTTTACTGAAATGGGTAATTAAATTCGAAAACGATCATAATTACGGAGATATCTTGTTTTTTGCAATCGCAATTAAAGCAAAGGGGAAAAGAAAATTGGATTTGAATAAAAATGATCTTTTTGGACAAACTCTGAGCATTCAGACGTTATGTTATGGCATTGCAGCCAGATTATAGGAAAATTATTGAAATTTGCGACTGTAGAATTTTAAAACGTTGCGACCTGTTTCTACGCCATGTTTATATATTACTAGTTACTCCTCATGTAAGCGTGTTTTATACTTGTAATGTAAACAGATACTTGTAATATACTTACGCTAAATAATCAAACTTTACATTAGAGAAAGTGTGCCGGGTCCACATTTCCTATGTTAGCTTTTTGTTCTTTATCAATTACTAAAAATAATGCCCTCAAATAATGTAGCCTTTACATTTTTCGGAATAGGAACTAAAACTGAAATCACAAAGTGCTCCGCCCAGATTCCTTCCTCATAGAAGTTACGAAACAGTCCGAATGGACTCTCCCTCTCATATTTCCCGAATGGTTTGAAGATGACATACGAGGTTAAGAATAGAGAGAACTAAGCAATTCTGGGAAGGATGGATAACCTTATCAAAAAACATATCAAGGACCTACGGCATGATAGTTTAGTTTTATTTTATGCTGGGCATGACGTAATCCTTTACGAATGTTAAAACTTTTGAAATAAGAAAAACTAAAGTGGCTAGAAAAAGAATGAATAATTATCCATCCACGTAATGCCTGCGTAGGCGAGATACATGCACTTTGTTTTCTCGACATCAATGCATGAGTTTTGCAGCCGAAAACACACGTAAAACAATGACGGACACAATTATGTTCAAATGAATTATATTTCCACATAAATGAATTTCCGTTGACTGGTAAAATTAGAGCCAACATGGCTATGATCTATAGAGCTAACATCAGCATCTGTCACATGGTTCCGGGGTGTTCAACGCATACAATCATTGTGCTCAAATGAAGATCCGACTATGGTTATCGTGGGACGATTACAAGACTAAGCTGCATCGACTAAGCTTCAATGGCTAATAAAACTATATTATTTTAAAATTGGAGTCATTACTATTTGCTTATAAATAAGAGTATCTCTGTTACCGACTTTTTTCATAATACTTGTTTGACAATGAATGAAACGGCTTCCTCGATTTCATACCACCGATAATACTTGTCTACCTCTCGGGTCTAAGACCTCGGGCTGCAAAATTTGAAAACTGAAGAGTTTTGCGGAACCTCTCTCGTGAAAGGCATTGATCCAAAAATTTTTTTCAGAATATTAAATTATTTTTCATATAGTTAAACGTTTTAAACAAATGTAAAAAAACATGCGCAAAATAATATATCCGCTAACAAAAATTTATATTATTAAGTATAGTTAAGGTAGGTTCGGGTTGGACAAACTACCAAATATTTATTTCCTAACAATAGGAATCCCGATATCACACTCCACAGGAAGTCCCTCTTCATCTATCACCACTCCCTTCCTCACTTCATCCCGTCCAACATCCCTATCCTGTTCCTGTCCTTTCCTTGTTAGCCTAACATTCTCTCTTCTATTACAGTCTTGAACATTCCACTACCGCTCAATACGCCTTTCATCCATTTTTCCTGCCTCCAGAGGATTTCTCCCAACAGATCCCTCTCTTCACCCTTCATCCCTAGTTCTTACTCATTTATTTTACTTTCAGTCCATTTCACCTTCTCCATTCTTCTCCACACGCACCTTTCATAAGCCTCCAATCTATTCTTATCATCCTGCTTCAATGACCACGTTTCCGCGCCGTGTATAACTACCCTCCATATCAAAGTTTTTACTAGCCTTTTTTTTGACAATCTTACTCAACGTCCCTGTCATCAACTCCCTCCTCCTTAAAAAGAGACGTTTCAATCCGGTGGTATTAATTAAAAAAAATTTTTTGTGGAAAATTGCCAATTTTAATTAATCCTTCCTCCTTGAGAAGGTCACTTTGCCGAGAGCAATTCTTCTCCTTACGTCCCTACTATTTTGAACGGCTTGGTCAAAACACTTCCGAGATACGTAAAGTGTTTTCACTGCTTTGTTTTCCTACCCTCCTATGTCAATGTTTACCTTAGACCTTTTCTTTCTGAAAAATCGCACAACCTTCGTTCAATAAATATTGATTCTCGTCCCATATCTAACGCACTGAATTTCTAATTCACTCAGCAGTGCTTGCAATCACTTGGCTGATTGACAAACTAAAGCTTGGTCATCAGCAAACTTAACTGATTTTACGAATTCCCCGCCGACATTCATTCCTACCTCCAGTTCTACCCATGCCTCGTTTACCATTTCCTCCACTATACGCTGAACATCACCGGTGATAATGGGCACTTCTTCTTAACACTGCCCTTCGACTTTCATTCCTATTTTCGAGGTCTTCCCAGGCCTCTTTAACCATTTTTCCGCATTGTTGAAAAACTCCATTAACAACTCTGCCTTCAACCTCTTCATAGCACTGCCTATCACGACTATCTTCTCCCCACGCGCACCTGAGTAGTCTGAGACATGTACAGGTTGCGGATGTGTCTCCGTTCCCTCCAATCTATTTATATTTTCTGCAGTATACTCATTAATTTTTCCCAATTCACTCTATCGAACGCCTTTTGGAAATCTAAGGAACAAGCAAATATGTCCTGATCGTCCAGATTCCGTCCTCATACATGTTACGAATCCGTTCGAATGGAATCTGTCTCCTTCAGATTTCAATTGCTTTCTCCCCGCGGTCATTCCTCGTACCTACACTGTAGTCCCCCACTTCATCACCCTCTCTTCCTACGCCTATCGTCGCATTCCAATGCTCCATTACTATCAAATGTTTCCCTTCAGGATACGGTCCGATTATATCCTCTAACTGATAGTGTATCCTGTCGACTTCTTCCTCCTTATGATTGCTTGGTTGCATGTATACCTGAACAATAACCAAGTTCTTTGGTTCTGCTTTTACTTGCATTAAAAATATGCTGTCTGTTGCTTTCTCTGTGTTTACTACGCTTCTTCCTACCTTTCTATTTATTTTTTGGCAAATCTTTGTTGGTTGTCTTCCTCTGCGCTGATTATGCCTCAATAACAATCACTCCAGTATTCTCCGCTATCCTTCCGTATCACCTGGCATAGGTCTTAAACGTCTATATTACCTCTTTCCATCTCTCGCTTTATATTTTCTAATTTTTCTGTCCTTTTTATTGTCCTAATTTTCCAAGTTCCTCTTCTAACTCTATCGCTTTTCTTCTTCTGCGTCTCCTGCTCTGCTGTCGTCGGGTTTTATTTGCAGGGCTTTCGTGAGATAACGACCGCTGAAGCGTTGCCTCTCCCGCAGCCCGTCACGTTGCACGGCCACGGCCCGTGTTCAGTAGTCAGAAGGACTCATACAATTTTGGGAATAAAAATAGAGTTAATTACCCTTTGTCTTCTAAAATAATGTTTTTATTGTCATACAATCACTCAATGGCTGCCACACTTGTGCTAGATTGCTTTGAATTGATATATGACATAACTGAATTCACATTGCTGATTTATTGATAATAATGAGATTGTGATTTTCTTGCTTAATGAAAGATGCCGTCGTCCTGCTAATCGGTGCTGCTGTGTTTCGTACTGAAATCTCATATTATGGAATGATGCCAATAGCATTTCTTTCATTGATTCAAGCAAGTTAAATGCTTGGCATTTTTAAGGGGGCGTAAATCTAGCCATTGGGGGAAATATTACGAAATATGGATTTCGTACAGGAATTTAAAGCGAGAAGAAAAATGCCCGGCAATTAGATTGGGTGATTAGATGGAAGTGAATCCAATCGCATTTTTTCTCGCCGGTGCAACGGCACCTGATTCAGTCTCATTCTTTCCATCCGCTTGCGGCAGGAGACCATAATAAGCCCTCTTCCAAACCGAAATGGTCCGATATTCCATCGCATTCCCTCATTCTCGTATTCCATTGGCCAATGATGCGACAATATTATTTATAGGATGGATTGCCGGCTCATTTGGCTCGTTGCCCTCCAAAACTCTTCCCTAAATCCTCACCCAAATAATTCGGTATAAACCGTTAATGATTAAAATACATGCTTAGTGGCTAGATTATTTCCACTTTTTTCTGCTCACTGACACCGATAAGGAAGAGTACGATGAAGTTATTCATGCGTATGTGATTACGGTGCGGAAAAAACAGTCAATATTTCCTAGTGCGAGTACTCAGAGTTTTGGTACGATTTCTCAACGTTTAGAATTAGACACTCAACATGTCGAATGATATACAGGCTACTTAACGAAAATAATAAAAGTCGGTACGGTTATGATTGAATGACAAATTAGAATTATAAAAATATCATATACGTTAATATGATGTATTGATTTAATATTGTCGAGAAGATGCCGTATCAAATTTACTTACGGACTGTTCTCGGTAACTAAAATAACAAAGAAGAATATATTTAAAAGGAATAACGACGCATATCTCATTGCGTTATTAAAATACATTAGTTCATTACGAAAGACTTTCAGGTAGTGTGTGTAATGATTTTGCATGAGTAAAATATATGGAGTATATTGCCACACTGGATTCCTCATTTTACGTTAAATGAACGTTCTCTCACTTCAGAATGACTTAATTCAAATTTTTAAAAATTATAAAGAATAATAGTCATAAATATATTAGGTTTATTAGGTATATACTGAGGAATATTAGGAATATATAGCGTGCCTAGGATTTTTAGGTATGTACAAGGAAAACATACTTTCTGAAGGTTGAGTCAATATAAATCCACCGTAAATTCAAATCGCGATAATATATATTTTCGGAATTTGAATTTACGGCTCAATAAAAATTTACGATGAATTTTGATCTGGAAGACATTTCTTTCCAAATTTTACACCACTTAGACTGCAGGTGTAGGGAGAATTTTATCATTTCTATCTAGATTGAGGGGACCACAAAATAATAGTAGGAGAAATACTTGATGAAAATATGAACAAGGTACAACTACCATTTTGAGCTTTTGAAACTAAGTTTTCCATCATTGCGTCATCACAATACGAATAACCGTGTTTAAAATTCCCTATATTCCTCGACGACTATCGTAATTTTAAATAATCGTAAAAAAATTCTCTGTCATATAATTCCCGTAAAACTGGACCTTTTACTGCTATAAATGTATAAAATTAGATATATCGTGTAAATTGCTATAGGGTTGAAATATTCTTCCAATTATCGTGTATTTTTACACTTAGTTAACCACATGCTTCAGCAATACTTCCCATATTACTAGTTAACGCCAATCTACATGAACGATATCTTCAATTTAATTTACTTAAATAATAAATAAATGACACGAAAACACAATATATATTTTGCATTAACTCGTGTAGATTTTTTTGATACAATTAAACTTTCCTCAGAACTTCCCAGTACGGCAAAGAAAAATTTTGTATGATATATGGTAATTCTGAATTGTGTATTGTGTACGCGGCGTAAATGAAATATTTTTCACGTTACCTATGATCTCGTGTACGAGGTGTGTTCATTTAACAACGGGAATTCTAATAATCTGGAATTTTGTTATTCATTCGTCTAAACCAGTGTTGTTCTCTTCGAAGTAGTCCCCATCAAATATAGTGCAGTTATGCCAGCCAGAACGTTTTCCAATCGTCGAAACACTTCTGGAACTACATTTTTGGTATGCTCTTAGCTCTCTCAGCGATGCGTTTTTTCATCTCATCTACGCTTTTTAAACGACGGCCCTTTAAGTTTTTCTAGATTTTTGGAAACAGAAAAAATTCATACGGAGCCATGCCCGGCAAATAGGGAGGCTGGGACATCACTACAATTCTGAGTTTGGCCAAAAATTCACGAGCAAACAGTGAAGTGACCAGGTCCAATATCGTGGTAGTGCGTAAGCCAAGAATTGTTTCGCCACAAATACGGAAGTGTTTTCCTATTGCTTCGGGCAAACGGCGTTGAACTTGCAAGTAGAACTCTTTATTGATTGGGTAATCTTATGACAAGAGCTCAGGGTACACTATGCCGTGCATTATGCACAATGCGGTATTACATAATTGCCGTTAATTTTTTAACTCACCTCGTGTATATGAATAATTTTTTTTCAAATGAAATGGCTGATATTACAATAAACCTAAGGAAGCATTCTATTTATTGGTTGCTCAACTGAGAAGATGGGGCTTGCAAAAACCTTCCTTGAGATTTGCCATACTACCTGGAAAATATATTCTCTGGTAAATACTACGTAGTATTTTGGAAAAGGATTTTGAAGGATACAAATATTGTTTGATCGGAACATTACTACCAGGAATATTTTATACACATTAAAAATAATTTCAGTTAGTTCCTAAACTATAGATTATGATTTAAATAAAACCAATGACCGAGAGTTTATACACTTACAGTTCCTCAATAGCACAAACGTAAAAATAACATCAACATGAAGTTCGTATCTGTTAAGTAACTAGGCCATTAAACAATTCTATCATTATTTTAGAGAGGCTTTATGATATGAATTGTAGAATAGAATTTTGACATTTGGTGCGACGCTGCGACACTAATTTTGAATAAAGTGAAGTTGTTCTTTCCCTTGCTCAATATTGAATAGTAAAGACAGACTAATTTACGAGAGCTGTTAAAAAAATGGAAATATTTTTAATGCGTTAAAATGTAATTTTAAGTTATATGATTACCTTAATGCGTAATCTATCTGTGGACATGGTAATATTTATTTGAAATTTAGCTACATTTTTATCGTAAGTTACATTGATTTGAAACCGTCATTGCGCCATCGGGAGCCGTCGAAATTTGAAGTACATTCAGTTCATCTGTGCCTGCTTCTGATGATGAAAAGCTCTTTACACAGTTGTTTCTTCATACTAGGTAACAGGAAAAAGTCACAATGGATCTGAACTATAGAGAAAATGAGGAAACCACTTAGCATTATTTTTTTCTAAACATATAATCAAGATTTTGCCGTGGTTCTCATGCAACCCACCACGGCACAAGACGTTCTCGTGTGCAATTTTATGTTACCGACTTGTGGGTGCACTTAATGAAATTTTCAACATTTTTGATTGTACTCTTCTCATTATTTCACGATATTCTCTCACAATGCTAGAAGATGCGGTAAGGTTTAGTTCCGTAGGAGCAGTGGTTAGAGCTCTGGGTGCTCCTTTCTTGCAAATTGATTGTATTATAATATTCAGTACTTAAAGCCTATCGTCTAGAACACCTACAAGAAGAAACATTATCCATATACTTCCAATTGCATAAAGTTGGTCTCAAAAGATGATCCGTACTGGAAAAATGAAACTTTTTCAAGGCGGTGTCTCGTGCTTCCTCTTTCGTTGCCGCAGACGAGCTGAACGTCTCATCTTGCCACGGCTTCCGCTGGCACAATACCGCAGTCATATCAATAAAACATGTATTACATACGTATACATAACATACTAACTTAAAATCATTTTAAAAATAATTGATTCTTCATCACAAGTTTTACGAATAAAAGCTTTCTGATAAACTTTTTATTCGTAATAAATAGCATCCTTACTTTTGCTTAATTGCAATGACTGTAAGAATTATGTTACTTCAAATGATACACTGTCGCCAGTATGGCTTGAGTATAGTTAAGAGTTACAATAGCCACCCGGGTTGCATGACTGAGAAACGTGTTATCCTGCCTCGAAAGTTCTTGTTGCTGCAAAGTTAACAACTTTCAGACTTCAGAACTTTTACGTAAAGTCCTGTTAAACGAGGGACGAATTCTGTCTGCTATTGGCCCAAACAGATGATGGTAGCCGAAAATGGGCCGAGCCCGGCAAGTAAAAGAGTCCAAAGCAACATTCATGTGTTTAAATATTTTATTCTTAAATTTTCCGTCGGCTGAGATCAAATACTTTTATCCCTCAAATACCACTAACGTGGGAAATTCAAATCAACTCCGAAATACCTGAATTCTTATATTTAATAAAGGAGATTTTCATGAGAAAAATTATTATTTAAGGACGGTTGTACAAATGTGCGAACACATAGGAAGCTCTTTACTCAATCGACACTTGTTTACATAATTTAATCCGCATTTAAAAATGTTTTCATCTTTATGGTGATTTTTTTACAGTTTGAAGCAATGATTATTCATGGCGGCCCGAATTTTTCAAAGCCAACGATGGAAGACATGAATATTTAGATGGCTCATTAATCCACTAGATGCGTAATAAGTATTTGAGTTTATAATTGGCAAAAAGGGAATAACTCCAGCAGAGCATAATAATGATAGGTAAGATGTGCAGTGTGTAATGCACTGTCGACCTGACTAAATTAACGAATCCTTTTTCCCCTCGCACAATTTATGATCACAAATTTCATCATTTCATGAAAATGGATCGAGTCTCAGCTGTTCGGATGACAGGATGCCTTACTCTTTGGCCGGACACATTACAGCGCGATTTTGTACCCATAAAATCTCAATCGAAACGAGGCATATTTGACCTCTGTCAAGGATGCTGTCCAAAAAGTAACTTACGTTTTAAAATAAAGTATGAACCTAGTGACAAGAAAACGTTTTATCATATACATTTGAAAGACATATTCATAAACTATTTTTCTACATTGTTTCATTCAAATTGATAGATTTATCATAACGATACACAAGCTTTTAGTTTCCTTCTCTAAAGAAATATCTCGCCTTAGATTTTAGCCACTTGCTTAAACCAGCTTGCAATTCCTCGTTACTGTCAAAGCGCTGTGTTGCAATCCACGTCTATCGAGAGATCATTTATCGTGAATCGCCGATTTTCTCGAATTTTTTCGTCACAAAGCATGGTCGACCACTGCGGTCCTCGTCGTGAATATTGGTGCGGTCATTGTTAACTGAATGCACCACTACCTCGCTCCGCCTTCACTCCTTATTCCGTCTCTGTTTACTTAGCAAAGTTGCCTATGAATTGCAATTGACTTGTAGTTTTTCCCAGTGAAAACCTAAAAACAGATCGCAAATAACAACTCGCAGCAGTTTCTATTGCAGCGCACGTTTTAGCAGATCGAAGAGAAGAAAGTAGAAGAATCACAATCTGCACACTACCACGACAGTATGCGTACTGAGTTTAGGGACGTTTAGGCACCAAAATGGTTACTCTAGCCCTACTCGCCGCCACGCTAGGCTGAAACTTAAGTTACTTTCTGGTCACGCCTCGTATATCAGTACCTTTCTCAATTTTTCTCTAATTTCTCTCCAGATAATTAATCAAAGAGAAAACCATTAAAACAGAAATGAAATTTCTTCGACATCTATGAACAACACAAATACAAATATAAAAAGATATACAACGGCAAGCCTTTTATAATCATGTCATATTTAATAATAAAAAAATATATCCCTATTCTTGAATGACAGAAAGAGCAAAGATTTTTGGTGGCATGGTGATGGTATTAGGTCAGGTTTTTACCACAATCTTTCAGTGCTGCTTCTAGTACCTATTCGATGAGGAAACGAAAATTGTTTAGCGTTCAAATGGGGAGATATGAGAGCAAATGAAAAGTAACTTCGGTGGTCAAAGAGCATTTAGGATGAGACTGTGACTACAAACTGAACCCTGTGCAAGGGGTAGGGGATAGGGAGTACTGAAAATGTTTCCGCGCCGAAACGCCATGGTCTACCGTAGGACGGTGATGAGAAATCTACCTGTAGCTGTCCTAAGATGGTTTCTTAATTTCTTTGTTAATACTATTTTCTGTGAGACAGAACTTTAGACAGTGAAATGAGCTAATCATTACAGTGGAAGTAATACATTTAAGCACAAAAAATGCCGCAAAGATTTGAAGTGCTTTTATTATTACTTTTTTTAATTCATTGTGAAAAGTGTCAAGAAATTCCGAAATCGTATTTTTCTGTTTGAGTACTGATACCATATCAAATTAAATATTTTCAAATATCTTTAATTTCCTGCTCCTAGCTTTGAAGGGAATAGAAATTGGGTAAAAACAATTGTCAATTTGCAGCTAACCATAAGTCCCGTCAACAATCTTTTGACAAAGGTACAAATAGTAACGAAATAAAAAAGTAACATTATGATAGTACTCTCGTGTATATCCTCACTCCAGTCTAATCAATCTTATGTGAATATATATTTGAATTAGAATGGCCCGTCAAATGTTATTTCACAGAGGCATAACACAAGTTGAAATAGTGACTTTCTCCAGTGATGGTTTTCCTAACAAATGAAAATTTCATCGGTATTAAATTACCAGGGTGGTAACAAAGCAATATTAATAACAAATAAATGAGATTCTGACAAGCATTAACACCAGTTTAGTACAGCCCATAATTTAGAAACTGAATGGATACGTTAAAACTTGCACGAATGCATGTTATTTAAAATTCTTGCAGCATTAAAACCATCTAAATTAACTTAGTCGTAGTCGAGTCTTTCTCTTGATAGAACACCTCAATTTCTTTAAATGTTCGAAAATAATTTGGGAAAAGGGTAGATTTTTCCAATTCGAGAATTCAATATCCAAATCAGTAAAATTATAAGAAAACCTAGAATTCGCAGTGCAAACAGCGTTCCTTTTCGTCTTGTGATTAGTTAATAATTGCTGCACTTGCCCCAATACCTCGAATACCTAATCGATAAATCATGTTTACCGTAAACCTTTGCATGCGGAGGAAGAGGCAAAAACTTAAATAATAATTTTGTCATTCATCCAGAGATACCCGTGCCACGCAAACTGATAAGTAATGATCCACATAAAAAACAAATCACACTGCACGCACCATGGGGCACAAATCGGGAAAAGGACGTCATGGTCGTCGGGAAAACGCAGCGATGAAAATCAAAAAATTTGAGTTGCTATTCTGAATCTGCTAAGTACACGTCGCGGGCGAGGGGTGGGGTGGGAGGCCATATACCCTTTTTGGGGAATGTTTTTGGCCAAAAGAGTACATTGATGTCCTCAAGTATTAAATTATTCACTGTAGGTTCCAATTTGAAATGTTCTTCAATTTTGGTTTTAGAAAAAAAGTTTATATATGTCTAAAAAAGAGGCTGAGTCTATATTTTCGTTCGTATTTGATAATATGAACCTCCCCGCGGACTGCAACCTCAAAGTGGTTGAAATGATACTGTGTACTGATTGCCCCAAGAACTGTGCATACGGAATAAGGTTCTCATAGTTGAGTTAACATGCCAGATAGGTAGACGCCAAAGAAAAGATAGGTCGAAGGGTAGACGCCAAACAATAGGATGTTTGTACAGGGTTAATTTCAAATTCTACTGTACCGTGCATTGTGTCCAGCAGTGGCAGTGTCATGGTTTCCTCAATTCCCATAACTCAAAATCCTTTCAAATTGCCATCGACAGTGGTAAAATAGAAAACACACAAGGGGCGAGGATCGGCTGGATGAGTGACTAGGAGTGTTATGACCAGATGGAGTAGATGCAAATCGGGAGCATAAGCGGGAGATTTAGAGAGGAAATACAAATATTTTAGGAGTAAGCAACTTGAGATGGAGAGGTAGCGGAAATTATTGGAGCTAAAATTAAGGAGACACATCCAGCGGAAAGGAAGACGGTCGGCAGGGGTGACAAAAATATCGAACAAAAATTTAGGAAGAAGTGTAGGAAGCATAGAAGAGCTAAGTGGTGTAATATTATTAGTCGAATTAAAAGCTGAACGAAAGGACTTCAGACATACATGTCAACAAGTAATTTTAGAGAGGAAGAAACAAGCATGTTTACAAGATAATTGACCGAGACAATTTCTCTAGTCCCGGGGAGCCGTTTGATAGTTCTGTGGGATTTGAACGGGATGGTGGGCAAAATGAGAAATCGGAATGAGGCAGGGGACTAGGGTTTAAGAAAGAGGAACTACTGCTGGGGGAAAACTATGAAGTTAAAAAAAGTAAAGTTATACTAAAAGTATGAAGGGTTTAATACTAACGAACCGCTGGCTTAACCCTCACAATAGGTGTAGGTGGTATGCATTTCAAATCAAATCCTATGGTATTCAGAGAGATATCAATCGGACTACATCTTGTTTTAGCTCATATTTAGAAAGAGCGTGAAGAATGAGACAAATTTCCCGGGATTAGATACAGATTTAGATAATAGTTTAGAACTAATGAAGTGTAACACCGGAATTCAAAAGGATATGACAGTTAAAGAAATGGAATTTACGAGCACTAACCGGAATGGTAAGAAACATCTACCTAGAGGAAGTGGAACCTTTGAAGTGTGAAGAAGGGAAGAAGGATAAAAATAAGACAGATAGGAACCTATCACAAAAGGGATTCAAAGCTTTAGGGAGACTGAATTGAAAAGAGGCAAGGAAACCATGAATTGCAAAGAGAAGATTAGAAGGAAAAAGGGATGACGCGATGAATTGTAAGAGCATTAACCGGAACGGAAATTACGATGAGAAGTAGAGGAAAAATGATTGACTGAAAACATGGAGATAGCCGCAGTAAAAGAATATATCTTAGACTGGGGATGCCGTTGGATGCAAACGAAACTTGGGAACAGTACGATAAAATAGGATATACACGATGACACAATGGATTACATAATAGATAACTAGGAAGATAGACGAGGGAAGAAAATTGATTGGAGAAAAAGACAGAATATTAGAATAAAGTACAGAGAGATTAACGATAAAGTGAGGAGAGAAATTATAGGGCGAATGAAGCGTGTTGGAATACGATGTGCAGAGATATGGAGTGTGCAGAGAGGAAAGGTGAACGGAAGGAAAGGCATTTTCAGGAAATAAGATGGGAAAATCCACATACATGCTTGACATAGCTTGTAAGCTGTCAAGCTCTACATACATATCACTAATGTCGCCAGAAAATTGTTGGCAGGATGAGCTGACCCCGGATAGATTTAAGATAAAATAAACAGATTGCATGAAGGATCTATTTGGTAAGAATATTAGGCCGGAAAATTTAAGCATAGAATTAGAATATAGGTCCAGACATACATGATTGTGTGAAAAGTAGGGGAAAATGAAAATGAATTCAAATAAGTCGGTGGGGTTAGAAACCATTCCCACAAAACTATTGATAGTTTTAGGAGAACATGGAAGGATGAGTTTTTACGAGCCAATTCGTAGTGCTTATGAGTAAGGGATACGACGGGAAGACTTCATTAGGTCTGGGATTAGAACCCATCCTATAAATGGTGAAGGAAACCGTATATTTGGACAATATGAAAATAATTTTTATTCTACACATTTATTCGGTAAATTGGGTCTTTTATAAAAGGATGAGGAGAAGGAAAAATCATTTCTAAGGGATTCATCAGTATCAGGATCAAGAAAGGGAGTGGTACGCGTGACGTGCTAGCAATAATGTGGTCATAGAAAGTAGAGTACAATCAACTTTTGCATGTTTCGAAGACTTCGAGAAGACTTTATGGATTGGGTCGAATAAATGAATATGTTGCAAAAGATAATAATAGAATGAAGGAATTGATAACTTATCCGCAATCAGTGCATGACTCAAGATTGAATACGAATGTGTCCTTGGCGGATGGAGAGTCGCGATGAACAACTTCAGGAAGAGGAAGAGGGCTGTTTGCTAAGAATGGCTGTTTTTATCGCCTTTTCGATGCATTTACGGAGGAAAGGCAACAAGCAATGGAGACTGAAAATAAAATTCAGTGGGAAATCTATCAGATCAGATTTGTTTATTATTAAGTTTCATTCCGCCGGTAAGTTTAAAGGTTGCAATCATTGTTCAGTGCTTTAAACAGCACGATATTGGATAAATTTCTTACTGGATCCTGAGGCATACTTATTTGTTAGATGGTAGCATATGTAATTGCATGCGTGTAAAATGATAGGATGTTTGCATGAAATATTAACATATAGCACGTCTAAATCGTGTATTATTTACTTACCCGAGTTTTAAATGTCCTAAAATATTTACTTCCGATTATAGTAATTCTTGTATTAAGTAACAATAAATTAACTCACTGTCGGAAGTTTTGAAACCCCGTGGCACATCATTTAGGCAACCTGCAGGATAACATGCTGATGAATATTATCCTAAATATTAAAAACTAATGCATTTTGTGTATGATCGATTGATGTGTATAGGTATCCAATATGTAGCGTCGACAAGGGTAAGGCTTTGATTCCTAAAGCGGCAAGTCAAATAAAAGCTGTTCTAATTTTAGTGCTCTGAGCTTATCAAAAAAAAATGCGTTTCAGAAAATTACATGCACCCCTTCCAAAGAAAACGTCATGTAATACGCTTAAGGACAAGCTTGAATGCTACAAATAATTAAATGTCAAGTCATATCCAAGATAAGAAAGAGTTAACACTTCCATTTTGTGGCGCAATGGGGATAAAACCAAATGATACCTTTGGTCTTATATAAAAATAATATTATGCAGTCCACATATTTCAGCCATGAAATGTTCCATATTTCAGAAAAACGGTCAAAGTCTCCTCTCTTCAGCGAAAGAATTATCAACACTCAATCATAAATAGCAGCAACCAATCCGGCGACGGTCACTCCCCCTAAAAAAAACACTTTTAAAAATGTAAAAGTTCGGATATTGGAGGAAATTTCAAGAAAAATACTTGGGGTTAAGCCCTTTTGACTAGGAAACCTCGTAAATCGAGAGCGCTCCCGACACTCGCATGACCATCCAACACGCTCTCATTTTCGACTCTTCGTCTCGAAGGTCCTCGGCGGAATGGTTGCGGGTTCGACTCGAGAGGACGAGATGAGGGTTCACGCCGATGATATCGAAGCACCATACGTGACCTCATTACGGCGGTGACTGCAATTCCGTTAACATCTAACCCCCTCCCCCCGGGGTCGGGAGAATCCGGGGAAACGGGGGTGGCGCGGAGAGAGGGGCGGAGAGGGAGTGCCCCGCTCACAAAGGGCTTATCCCCCCCTCCACACCGAATGAAACGCGGCGGTGAGGAGGGAGACCTGGGAGAAGATCCCTGCAATAAAAGGAATTGTTCCTTCCGGGATTGGGTGCCCCCCGCCCGTCTGCTCCCCTCACCCCAATGGCCCCCGACATCCATCCACCCGCCAAAACCTTCCCCCGAGTCCCCGTCCAGCCCCCGCTCCTCCACAGCCGCCGCCCCCGTACACACCTTTACAACCCCCAAACCACTCTCCTCTCGTCCCCTTCCCGCACACCCACGAACGAAGACGAAGCGAGGCAACCTTAAAGCCTCCGAAATGTCTCACCAAATCCCTCTTCCCATTTCAAGGAAACTCCCCACCTCCGCCACGCACCCCTCACCATCCCTACCTAATCCCCATCACCCCCCCTTCCACGCCCACCAACCCCTCCAGAGCATTCTCCCACTGCTCACCCCCCCGACTGCCGCCCCGCACAATCTTTTCACCAATCCCCCCACCCAAACGCAGATTCCAGGATCTTCTAGGCACCTCGAGGCACCTTGAAAGCCACCTCTTGTAGGTGTGGCAGTGGGCTATTTCACAGCAGCCACGCGATACCATAACTTAGTGTTACGCTCAGTTTTTAATTGCCTCATATGATGGAATGAATTTGTTAAGAAGAGCCTTTAAGAAAATATCACATTCATGAGGCGTCCGAATAAGGGATAATGGTTTTAGAAAAAGCATCTTTGGGAGTAAAGTGACTGGGTAACGGACAAAGAGGGCGAGCAAAAATGCCCTGTTTAAAAAAACCATGGACACAACGGATTTCCATTGACGTGAAATGCAAAGAGCGCCTTCTGATAAGAGTACATACATGGCTGCAGCGACATAAAACCACACTTCGTGCATGATGATGACTCGTTGGAATAAGGTTGGGATTAGTATATGGATTTGGACCCGCCGCTGTGCCGAATGAACTTCCCGACGCAACAGCAATTGTCCCGGGGGCTTTCCTGCTTGTGCATTTACACGGCGCTAGTTTCTATGGAACCATGGAGGCTGACGTTTAGGTGAACAATGAGAGGGTTTCTCCCCGTGTACTCAAGGTTATGTCTTATTGTCGGGTAAGTTTTCGACTGCGTAGTTTTTATCATGGTCGGGAAGATCACATTTGGTGAGGTGGAATCAGAGCAATACTTCATTTGTTGAAAGCAACTTTCGGAATAATTACTGTGATACTGATCTAGATTTTGAATGAGTATATTTTAGCTTAGACTGCATTGAAAAAAATAAATCTTCATTGCCAAGTGTGCTTTAATTTACTTCATTTGGATGTAGAGAGTAATCACTACTTTATATCGTAGAAAGTTTAACAATATTTACATGATGGTATTATATCATTGCAGAGTTATATAGTACAGGAGTTTGATGTGGAAAAACCCGTAATTGAAAAAAAATGGGAGAAGCAATATTTAAGGCACATTATAAGAGTGTAACATGCACTGGCTAAAAATTTTGAATAAAACTGTACGGTATTCATTTGTTAATGATCCGTAATCAATTTATTCATATTTATTCCTTTTATTTCAAGTTTTCATTTCATTTTTACAATTTAAAAAACGTAGGAGTTAAATACAAGTCAACTTGATATACTTGATGTACTGTGAATGATCAAAAAGCATGAGTCATCGAAATCAGAAGTTAAGTCGCCATGACGCTTGGATATTAAGCTGAGAATTACGGATTGGATTTTGAAAGGGATACGTAAATGTGGCAGGCTGACGGGGGGCTTTGAGAAGACTCTCTTAGTTGCGATACTGATATAACGAAGAGAGAGAAATGGGGGAATAATGAATGTTGAGCCTCAAGTCTACTGCCGCAAATAACCAGCAGAAGGAAATTGGTAATCTTGAAGAAACTTTCGCGGGAAAAAACACGGATTTAGGAAGATTCAGAGGGATGAGGAAGACCATGTTCTCTTTGAGAATGGTCTTAATATGTTGAGCATTGAAAATATTCCTGAATATGGTATTTGTGTTGCCGAGGTTAAGCATTTTCAATTTGCTGGAATAACCTGTAATGGATAAAAAGGCCTTTTCAAGGCGCTAGGCATTTTCTCCGACGAGAATTGTGATACTGAAGTGCAAAAAAAGAAGAATGTAAACATAAAGGTACATTGAATAAAGGGGTTCAGGAGGGTAAGTAATGTCTTAGTAGAATCAGCAAAATATTTTTGGAAGAATCATATAGGATTCACAATGAAAAAAGATATAAGGGATTAAGGCAAATGAGGAAAAAATGCATGTATGCATACTCCATTTTGCGGAACACGACTCAGCAAAATATCTTGAAGCCCTATTGGGATGGGACATAACGCGCATAATAGAATGACTGAATGATAATAACCTGAAAATTTAAAGGAAAACATATTACAACAAGTGGAGGAGAGATGATGAAAGGTAACACAAAGATAAGAGAAGTGAAATAAGGGCATCAAATAAGATGCGAGATCAAATCGACAGACTGCGGCATGAGAGAATATGTAAAAAAGTAACCCAATGTACAAAATTATTATAAAACCATGGGTTGAAAGGAAAGGGTGAGGGGAGACTGTGAGAGGATAGGGTGGGAGGAGAGCGTAGAAGGAAAGGGTGAAGGAGAGGGTGAGGGGCAAGGTTGGGAGGAGAGGAGAAAGTAGTAATAGAGGATGGGAGGAGAGAGTAGGAGGAGAGGGTGAGGGGAGATGGTGAGAGGATAGGGTGGGAGGAGAGCGTAGAAGGAGAGAGTGGAGGGAGAGGGTGGGAGGGGAGCGGAGGGAGAGGGTGAAGTTAGAGTGTGGAAGGGTAGGGAGGGTGGGAGGAGAGAGTGGGAGGAGAGGGTGAGGGAAGAGTGTGGGAGAATAGGGTGGGAAGAGATGGTGGAAGGAGAGGGAGAGGGTGATAGGACAGGTGGGAACAGAGAGTGGGTGGAGAGGGTGGAGAAGAGAGTGAGGAGTGAGGGTAGGAGGAGAGGGTGGGATGAGAGGTTGATAGAAGAAGGTTGAAGGAGTGGGTGGAAGGAGAGGGTAAGCGAAGACGGTGGGAGGAGAGGGGGGAGGAAAGGGTGAGGGGAGAGGGGGAGTAAAGTTTGGGAGGGGAGGGATGGAGGAGAGAGTGGGAGGAGAGGGTGAACGGAGAGTGAAGGAGTAGAGGGTGGTAGGAGAGGGAGAGGGTGGGGGTACAGGGTGGAAGGAGAGGGGGAGGGGAGAAGGTTGGAGGACAGGGTGGGAACAGGTGGGAGGAAAGGGCGCAAGGAGAGGGTGTGGGAAGAGGGTGGGAAAAAAGTTTTGGAGGGTGGGAGGAGAGTGTGGGAGGAGAGTATGGGAAGAGAGAGTGGGAGGATAGGGTGGGAGGATAGGGTGGAACATGAGAGTTAGGGGATAATATGATGATATAATAACGATGATATAATAACGGTGAGGGGAGAGCGTAGATGGATAAGGTGGGAGGAGAGTTGGAGAGGAGAGAGTTGGAGGAGGGGTTGGGAGGAGATGGTGTTAGGAGAGGGTGGGAGGATAAAGTGGGAGGACAAAGTGGGAGGAGGGGTGGGAGGAGATCGTAGGAGGAGAGGGTTTTGGGAGAGGGTGATAGGATAGGGTGGGAGGAGAGGTGGAAGGAGAGGGTGAGGCGAGGGAGTTGAAGGAAAGGGTGGAAGGAGAGGTGGAGGAGTAGGGGGTGGGGGGATAGGGTGGGATTAGGGGGTGGGTGGATAGGGTGGGATTAGGGGATGGAAGGAATAAATAGAAGAGAGGTTGATTGGAGAGGGCTGGAGGAGGGAGTGGGAGGAGGGGTTGAGGGGTGAGGGTTGGAGGAGAGGACGAGGGGAGAGGGTGGGAAGGGGAGGTGGAAGGAGAAGTTCGGAGGAGAACGTGGTATGATGGAATGGAATGGGTGGAAAGAAAGGATACGGGAGATGGCGGGAGGAAAGTTTGGGAAGGAGAGAGAGGGTGGGTAGAGGGTGGGGGGAGAGAGTGGGTAGAGAAGGTTAGGGTGAAGGGTTGGAGGATAGGACGGGAGGAGAGGGTGGGAAAAGAGGTTGAGGGGTGGAGGTGGGAGGATAGGGTAGGAGGAGAGGGTTGGAGGAAAAGGTGGGAGGAAAGGTCGGGAGGGGAAAGTTGGAGGATAGAGTGGGAGCAGAGGGTAAAAGGAGGGTATAAGAGGAGAGGATGGAAGGAAAGGATAGGAGAATAGGGCGTGAGGAAAGGTTTAGAGGAGAGGGTGGGAAGTGATGGTTTTAGGGGTGGGTGGGAGGGTATGGTTGGAGAAGAGGATGGGAGTTGAGGGTGGGAGGAGCGGGTGGAAGCCGTGAATGGAAAATATAGGATGAGAGGACCTGAGCACAGGGTGAGTTGTGAGGGTGGGAAGAGAAGAACGGAAGTGATGGTGGGAGGAGAGGGTGGGAGGGGAAGTTTGTAGGAAAGGATAGGAGGAGTGGGCCCGAGGAAAGGGAGGGAGGGGAGGGTAGGAGGAGAGGGTTGGAGGAGAAGGTGGGAGGAAAGGTTGGGAGGGGAGGTTGAGGGGAGAAGTTGGGAGGGGAGGGTGAGAGGAGATGGTGGAAGGAGAGGAAAGAGGAGAGGGTGGGAGGAAAGGGTGGTTGGAAAGGATAGGAGGAGAAGATGGAAGAAAATGTTGGCAGGAGAGTGTGGGAGGAGACGGGAGGGAATTGAGGGGGGAGAGGTTGAGAGGGGGGAGAGGGGGAGGGGAGGGTGGGAGAAGACGGTGGGAGCAGAGGGAGCAGAGGTAGGGAGGAGGGGATGGAAGGTGTCGAAGGAAAGGATATGGGATAGGGAGAGTGGACAGGGCAGGAGGAAAGCTTGGGAGGGCTGGGCGGGTGGAGTGGGGGAGGAAAGGGTGGAAGGAAAGGATAGAAGATGAGGGTGGGAGGAAAGGAGCATATTAACTCCACGTATGACCCTTTCGGGCGTTTCCAGATTGGCATGCCCTCTATCCTCCTTCCTATGTCACTCATAGGTCGCTTCTCAAAACTCGATATTGACGTCTCTCTGGCCTTCTCATGCGGATCCCCTGAGGCGAATACAGATAGCCTTTATCACGTGTGGCGCCGACGTGTAAAAGTTCTTGCCATTGAAATTGTTTTATGTTTCATTTAGGATCTTTTCCAGGGTACTTGTTAATTGACACTTTGAGAAACCCCCCTCGTCCGATGATTGGGCCCTGGTCCTATTCCCTCCCTTTCAATGAAGGGCCTTTCCCTTTATTTATAGATGACCCATTAACGGGTGCGTACGGGCCTCGTCGACCTTCGCCCATTGAGTTATTTTCTTAATTAAGTTTTCAGCATCTTTCCAGTCCCTCGAGGGCAGAAAAGCCTACTTCTAGCTTCATTTGTGTCATTTATGAGGGGTTAGCAACCAGTTTTGGAACCATTAAGGGACCACCAGTTGAGGGGTCTGCAAAACTTCTTTATGTTCCCGAAAGGTTATGATCATATCTTAATTTCTTTACTAAAGACTTATTGCAGTCTAAATATTTCGGTTGCTCAAAATCAGCCCTTTTTTCTGATTTATTTGAAGCGTACTTTTACAACATTCGATCAGTCTGGCGACTGACTTTTTACAGGTCAATAAGAAATCTGATATCGAGTATTATAGTGATTTATTTTTAAAAAAGGACTAATTTCATTGTACATTACACGGAACCGGACAAAGCACAGAATTTGTGTTTGCAAGCTTTCCCTATTTATTCGATAAGAACGATGTCAACATTTGGAAAGATATGTTATCAATGACCATCTATTGTAAAATAATGAACGCAGTTTGCCTGAGGTAATAGGCAGTACTCTTCCGAATTTTCTAGCCGTAGTTAAGCCCTGGTCTAATGACCTCAGATATTGCTCTATCCCGAGGGAGTTAATATCCATATTTAATGCAGTTAATGCATTAATTGGGCAGGTCTTTAACAGAACCATTTAAGAATTTCCTAATGTTATTGTTAGGAACTCGGGCAAGATCAAGGGGGTGGTGACGTGAAAATTATTTGATTGAAATCTGTGTCAGAGTAACTTTATTTCAGGACCGTTTACAAGAAGTGTCCACGCTTTTCACAGGCCAGGGCTCGCACACGTGTGTCGCGTCCAGACAGCACAGCAGGTTTTTTTCCCGCGCATTCTCGTTGCATGTCTTGCGACATGTCAACCTATCCGAAATGAGATATGCCTCCACGACGTCATGTTGGCGCGAATTCAACTTCCACTGATAACATTATTTTCTACGAGGTCAAACAATTCCGGTAGTAGTCTTAAAGTCTTTATTAACTGGATCAGGGTGAAATGCTGTTTTGAGTTCCATGCCATAATTCTCAGTTAAGGAAGCTGCCATTTTATTGAATAATATTAAATGTAGAACAAAGGAGTAACCCTCAAAAGGTTTTAAAGAATCTTTTGTATCGTTTTCTTACAGGGGACAATTTGCAACTGAATTTTTCTTTTTGAAGGAGAGTTTTGATGAAAGTCAATATTCTTCGAAACGCTTGAATTTCCTTGTCACGCATCGTGTATAAGTTTAGTTCTACCTCGCGAAAAATATTCCAGTCCCTTAGCTTTAACATGATGTTACAGAAATGTTTATTAGATCTTTCAATAATTCACAATTTTGATTAAATTATTCATGAAATCTACTCTTTTTTTTCTTTGTGGAAAATGTGTTGCCCAGAAATTTTCTTTCTACAGCCAATGTACTTGATGTACGGTGACTAATTGTGATTATCCTATTTCATAATTTTAAATAACCAACGTTTCCGTATTGATTAGCACAAATACCGTCGGTAATATTTATAACACACTAATATGTTTACTTAAGTTGAAGATTTAGCACATAAAATTTGCTGCTGTAGGAATACAATGAAAGGAAATGATTGAATGTGGACCTAAATATATTTCCGTTGACTGTTCCACAGCTGTTTAGTTTTTGCTGGCATTAAGGGTGTAGACATTCACAATATAAAACTAGTCCAACATCAACACTTTTTTTTGCCTCTTATTATTTGAAAGGTGTTATTGAATGACATATTTCTTCATTCCCGCGTGACAACTGAATTTGGGTAAATGATAGTAAAAGATAAACCTGCGCCAAGTCATTGGATTTATTCGTTCAATAATGAATAATAAATTGAATTTCAATATTAAAAACTTTTCTAGCTTATTTTATTTATCTGTACTTTCACGTTGAGGCCTCATGACACCTTAATTGCCAAACTGCCAATCAATTTCACTTTTTCATGAGAAGGTATTTGATTGTTCTTGGAAACCCTATGAGGACCTAAGTATCCTACAAACTTAAGCAGTTTACAGTAAAGTGTTTATTTTTTCATTTTTGGCGGTTCTAGTCCTGTCTATCGAAATACTTAGATTTCTTCTTTGAAGAAAAAAATAACCGAAAAAGCTCATCGAGCGCTAATTAATGTGCATAAAAGGGATCCTTCCTGAATTTGATCTAGATTTGGGATCTTTTCCATTGTCTTCTGGGATTTCTTCTTAAACTCTAATTTTATTCAAGTTTTTAGTTAGTATATGGTAGTGGGGTTTTGACAAAGTAATGCAAAAACTCTCTACTTTTTTATTGGAATTGAGTGCTTAGTTGTTGCAGGCAACTTGACTAAAAGTTGAGGATTAACAGAATGAGCAAAAAATAATGGTTGGCATCAAAGTGTTTTTACATCTCAGGTCATACTTCAGAGTATGCAATAGCATAGGGAAATTATAAGATACATTAAAAGGTAATAATAATTAAAATGACATATTTTATAGAATAGCTGCAAAGATTATAACAGCTGGCACAAAACCTTATGAAAGGTTTTATGTGCATGCAATATACAGATATTTTGTCAAGTAAAATAATTTATTTTTTACAGTGCAACGTTGGCTTAGATATCGGAAACGTTTGGTTTTAATGCCTTCAAAGGGTATCTAGTCGTATTTCATTGAATAGGACTTTATTAGGTCACTGCTAACATGACTTTCCAACGGGAAAATATTTTCCAACTCTTGTTTAGACAGAGAAACTTTTGAAAGGAGGAAGAGTTCCTTTCATGAGATGAAGTTAACTTGAGAGAGCAGGAGGGTGGAAATAAAAACTTACGCCTGCAGTGTCATTTTCAACGATGATGCGACTTGGTGATGCCAGCAAAGATTTCAGCAGCGACGGAAATAAGGTTCTAAGGAATAATGGTGAGACTAAAATGGATTAACCGAGCAACAACTGAGCAAAATGAAACTCACCGTGGGGCCGTAACAATGTGAGAGCGAGACATAATTAAGAGTTAAAAGTATACTCTTGCATGTTTTCAAATTAAGTGACTTAATAAAAGTTAGCCGTACAACCAGTTTCACCGCTGAGAGCATCATCAGGTACATGGACCATAAAATTCATGAGCAGTTATTTTTAGTCCACTAACTTGTGGTGTTGAGGCGGGGAAGGGCAGGGAGGGTGGGATTGCATTGATGGGGGAGCGAATGGGGTCCAAGATGAGGCAGCTGGTGGAACTGGGGAGCGGGGACAGAGGTATAGGTGACATGCTTAGGAGAGTGGGGTGGGAAGGCATCCTGCGGTAACATTTGCATGTTTGTGACGTAAGGTGATTTCCAATTGCTCGAGAGCATTCATTTGAGCGTCGTTCTTCTTCACCTGGAGGGATGGCAGGAAAAGTCAATCTAATCATCGTTTTCAAATATTTCATTAAATAGTTGGTAGCAAATGGTAATGACAGAGAAAAGCAGTTTTAAAGTACTAGACGTGTCCTTTCTCCTATACTCATTGTCAAGACTTGGCTGAACACTCTCTGACAGAGGAAAGGTGGTCCCGTTGAGCACCAGTGGCAGCGTATGATAGTTATTCGTTTCGACATTTAACCAACTATCTACACTGATATCATAAACATGGTGCTACCTAAAAGGTTTGCATAAAAGGTATAGGCGGAAATGTTCTCCTCTACGAGTGCAAGAAGTACTGAATTCAGGCCGTCAGTTAATTGTGCGCATGATTGCATATTGACTGACATTGATGTAGATGACAGTGCCCATCATTATAACTGAAAATTTGTCGATGCAAAAAATCGGCGCTAAACTCGTCCAGAAGGTCTTAAAGGGCCACCTCGATCAGAGTCAAGTGTCTGCTTGCGAAGACCTCGCGCAAAGACATCGCGATGGTTCCCCAACTCCAATACAGTCCCGACTTGGCTCCAGCAGACTATTTCCTATTCCCAAAAGTGAAATCCTCCCACAAAGGACACCACCATGGGACCCTAAGTCCCGTCAAAGGCGCCTTCACGCGTACCCTGAAGGACCTTCCGAAAACCGCCTATCGTAACCTAACCGCCTTCGAGTCATAGAAAAGCCGCTGGCAAAAGTGTGTCCACGCTCAAGGGAGAATTTTCACTTTGAAGGATTTTGAGGTATTGTAACAATATCTGAAATAAATCTATTTTTTCGAAACTTTTCCCGATACTTTTTATGCATACCATGTATTACGTACCTGCCAGCAACGGTCCTAAGGAGCGTATTTAATAGGACTGGAATGATTTGAGGTCATGTGCAATACTTTATTGTTTATGGACATGTGGTAGCAAAAGTAGGCTCAAGTGCGCAGACCATACCTGATATTTGCAGGCGTTACTATAAGGTACCATTTCTTAACTAAATTTGGATTAATTTGTATAGAAAATAACGAATTGTCCACCAAATGAGACAGAAATAATTTTAAGTGTAGTGATTTATCACTCTGATTTACCACACTAATTTTATTTAAAAGTTTAAGGTATAGGTCTTGGATAACCAATATCGGCATTATTTCTTTCAACGATTGAATGACTTTGGCGAAGGGTCTGAAACACCAAAACTAAATCTAAGTTATAAACCTAAAAGTTTGCTATAATAAGTGAGCTTAGAGCTAACTCTGAAATCAATCTTGTAAAAGTTACACGCTAAGGGTAGGGGGGGATTTAGTTCCTTTTCTTACGATTGTTTTCCCATGAAATCCTAGTAACCAAAAGATCACACCGCATTAATTGGAAATCGGGCCGACCGAAGCCATAACCCAGGATTTGAGTCCGGGACAACGCAGTAAATGGCGAAATGTACTCTGACTGCAAATGAACATTCATTTGCAGTATGAATCTAGGCAAAAGGTTCATTCTTGGAAGGAATGTGAATTAATAGTCCCAATAGTCTGAAAAGACAGCAGTGATCTAGAGTAAGTGACCAAAAGCTGAAACCCAAAAGCCAACTTGACCCGGCTGAAGACTGCGGTGCAACTGTGGACGAAACGTATAATATTTCGATCGGAATAAATATACTGAAACGGCAAGGGATAATTAATAATACAGGTAGTATTATGCTCACTAAACTTGTACATATTACACTTACAAAAGTATCATTGCCTAAAAGTCTTTTCATATACGTATTTCCAGTTGGAGTTCATCAACATATATCTACCATTCTAAGATAAAGAAGTACTGGTATTAATATACATAATAATTTTTTATCATAACAATTGAAGGTGAAGAAGAATAATTCAAAAACCCAACGGAATTGGTTGCCGAAATGTTCATTGACTGCCCGAACGGGCAAGTATATACCTTCCCGGTGAGAGAAGTCTCACCTTTAGCGGTCATTGTACATAAGAAATGCATGGCATTAAAGAAAGAAACATGGCTGAAGTGAAAGTGTGGTATGCGAGAAGAAGAAACTTAAAAATAGGATTAAACTATGAAAACTTAACCTAACAAGAAAGGACAGCCGACAGGGAACGGCTTTTTTCAAAAACAAGTACAATAAAAATGCAATAACACCACTAACTGCCCACCGGCGCACTCTGAGCATAGAGCGGTAGAAAAAGGAAACGGAGGCAAGGAGCGGCCATTTCCCACAGCGGGAAGTTACACTTGGGCTAGACGGTAGAAGTGAGACGGTGAAGCGGATATAATGATACTAACATAACATATCGGACGGAGGAAGAGGGCCGTGAAGCGGCTTGTTGCAGTGTGTAGAAGGTTTAAAATTAAAAGACATAGGAGAGACTCATTGGCGTGTTATATCTTTAGGCAGTATATACGTATGTTTCTCTCCGGGGCCATAGTCCCATACGGTTTGTAGCAACGGATTTTCAGACGGGATTTAAAAGTCACGACTTGCGAGCGAATAAACTCCGCGACGGACGGGAGCTTATGCACCGCTCGCACGTCGGCCATTCTGGTGAATCGACTCACTTGGAGTAACGACCGAACAGCCTTGTTTTGGATGGTCTCAAGGTGAAGACGAGCGTTTTCCGTTTGGCAAACATGGGGCAAGCGTACAGCAACTGCGGGTGAATGATCGACTTGTAAAGTCGCATCCTATCGGCGTGTCCCAGAGGAGAAATCACGGAGAAAAGGACGGAATTGTTCTATATCTCTCATTTCAATCCCTGAACCTTCGTAAATTCTTTTCAATATTTTTCAATGCTTCTCCAGTCCTCTTCCTTACCCGTCATGACTTGATGGATTCTAAACCTAGGTTTTCAACAAACCAGGTACTCATACTCATTTTCATACGAATCCTTGCTGCATTTGAATCTTACCCAGCTCCGCGATTGAAAGGAGAAAACGGGCAACTAATGCTCACCGCACAAAAAAAAAACAAAATAGAGTAACCTCTCCATTTCCATTACAAATATTTTCAGGGAGAAAATATCCCAGCTGAAAGAGCTAAGTACCTATCGAGTTGACATCGTATTGTAAATTGTTTCACGCGCCCAATCGGTCCCCGAATGTAAGGTCGACAGCGAGAGTTCATTGATATCGGAAGATGAAGGAGGAATGCAAGCGGGACGGCAGGGGTTGTGCAACGATAGAATTTCTATATCGATAGGTTCATTCAATAATATTTTTTTAAATATGAATATTTTTCGAATTAATATTGGAACATTGACCGACAGAAATCATGTGGCTATTATTTTCTCTGAATATGTTACCAACCCAAAACGTTCCTGGTCTCTGTTCAATTCCGCTGGCACACCAACAAAACTGTCGCTTGGTGCAGAAGTGGCTTCTTGAAATGAGCGTGTGAACGTTTTCAGAAAATATTTTTAAGCCATTTTCAAGCTTAACCATCACCATCATTGGTCGTTCAATCCTAACATTGGTTGACTGCAGCCCTCTATTCTACCCTATCTGAATGGGGTCGCCAGCTTGGGCTTAATTCCTGCTATTTTTGAAAGGTACATTCCTCTTTATTTGTCCCATGTATTTTTATCCCTTGCCTTTCCTCTTGGGAATTTTCCCTCTACTCTTCCTTCTATCATATTTTGACAAATCCATTGTGCCTCAGGGTGTGGCCAATCCATCTGGTTCTTCTTTTATCTATGGTGTTCCATATGGTCCGTTCTTCGTTTATTCTTCTCGATACTAGGATTTTAGTCTTCATATTGTTTATATTCATGTTGTATCCTTGTAGCATTTTATCCAATACGTTTAGTGACCTTTGAAGATCCTCCTGGTTTTCTACCAGCATTTGCAATATCGTCGGCGAAGCGTAGTATGTTACTCTCTTCTCCGTTGACCATGATTCCGTTCGATCCGATGCCTTGTGCTTCTCTGATCGCCTTCTCCGAGTACATGTGGAACAATTCAGGTGAGAGGTTGCATCCTCGTCCAACCATTTTGTTAATTTAGCCTCTAGATGGCCTCCATTTCTCATTCGCGTTGTGGCTACTATCTTCTTGTATACAGGTAGCTGATAGATTATTCTTCTGTCGTTGTAATTTATTCCGAGTTTTTCTAGCAGTTCGAACATCTTGTTCGATTCCACTTTGTCGAAGGCTTTCTCCAAGTCGACAAATGCCATGAATACGGTTGCTTGTTCACATGAATTGTGCTCTCTATCATGATTCTCTGACAGAGTATGACTTCCCTGGTTTCTGTGTTCTTCCTAAAGGCAAATTGGTGTTCCGACAGGTTATCTTCAATTTTATTTTCCATCCTTCAACTTATTATTCGCGTAACTATTTTTGATGCATGTGACACAAGACTCAAGATTCGGTGTTCCTCATATTTCTCTGCCCTCGTCTTCTTTGGCATCGCGATCATTACACTCCTTTAAAAGTCTTCAGGAAGACTTCCGTCATTGTAGCTATCTTTGATTATTTCATACAGATTGTCCTCGTCTTTGTTTTCGAGTGCCTTGATGATATCTCCGTCAATATTATACTCACTAGGAGCTTTGTTTTTCTTAGGGTCTTTTACTGCTCTATCGAATTCGCTCCTCAGTATGTATCTATAGTATTCGCTCCTTCTATCAATCCTTCTATCAACCCTACCTTCTATCAATATATCCCTCTTTACATTCCTGATGTTGTTGCGTTTAATTTTCCTTATCCGAAATGTTTCTTCACCAGTTTGTGTGCTGTGTCGACATTCCCCTTCATATTTGCGTTGATTTCCTCGCAGCAGCCTTCTATCCAATTCTCCTTAGCCATTTTGCATTCTCGGTTCACTTGGTTCTTCTATATATTCTATTTCTAAAAGAAATGGATTAAAGAATTTGTATCAAATTCAAATTCAAAAAATGAAATAAAGCGTAACAAAGTGTGTGAAATGATAATAAAGGCCTATGGTGAATCTGCTATGATTAAATCAAGAGTTTACGAGTGGTATAAGCGTTTCCAAGAAGGCCGTGAAGACTTGAAGATGACGACGCCCCAGCACATCAACAATCGATGAAAACGTGGAAAAAGTCAAATAAATGGTTATGAACGATCGCCGAATCACAATTAGAGAGGTCGCTGATGTTGTTAGAATATCGATTGGATCTTGTCATGCCATGTTTTCCACTTTTTTGGGTATGAAACGCGTGGCAGCAAAATTCGTTCCAAAATTGTTGAATTTAGAATAAGAACAGCGGCGAATGGAAGTTGCTCAGGAGTCACTAAATGAAGTAAACGACGATGCAGAATTACTGAAACGTATTATAACAGGTGAACAAAAATGGGTGTATGGTTATGACGTTGAAACTATGGCTCAATCATCCCAGTAAAGGCATTCTGGCTCGCCAAGACCGAAAAAGGCTCGACAAGTGCGATCGAACGTGAAGGTTATGCTGACTGTGTTCTTCGATTTTATTGGCATAGTTCTTCATGAATTCCTGCCGCCAGGTCAAACGGTCAATAAGAAGTACTACCTACAAGTTCAATGCCGTTTGCGTGAAGCAATCCGAACAAAACGGCCATATCTGTGGAAAAACAATTCATGGCTTTTGCACCACGATAACGCACCAGCTCACACTTCAATGCTTTTTCGTGAATTTTTGGGCAAAAACAATATTGTAACGATGCCCCAGCCTCCATATTCGCCAGATATGGCTCCCGGTGACTTTTTCCTATTTCCAGAAATTAAGAGAATCTTGAAGGGCCGTCGTTTTACAGCCGTAGATGACATTAAAAGCGCATCGCTGAAAGAACTAAAGGTTATCTCAAAGATCGAGTTTGAGAAGTGTTTCGGGGATTGGAAGAAGCACTGGCACAAGTGCATAATCTCCAATAGGGACTACTTTGAAGGTGGCAACATCAATGTATAAGAATAAATAAATGTTATTTTCCGAAAAATTAAAATTTCCGTTAATTTTTGAACACACCTCATAGATAATTGATTTGAAATAGTTACTACCGTATCATGCCAAATTCTGCTCTACGTAGGTGATTGTAAAGTTTTCAAATAAGTCCACACGATCGATCACATCACTATTTTGCAGAATGCTCCTAACACACTTGCCGACTTGTCCGATTCTTGGTGTCGAAAAATAAATCCTTCAAAAACAAATATTCTCTCTTTCAGTTTCCGTAAATTACTCCATTCATATATTTATAAAATTTATAATCAGATAATTCCAACAGACGCAGCACAAAATATCTCGGTTGTCATCTTTCACACTTAACTCCTCTTCGTGAGCATATAAAAAGATGTCACTGTGGTGAGTTTAATTTGTCGATGCGGTGAAGTATCTAACTTGTCTCTGAAGTGTCTCCTAAGCCAGCTGTCTATTGAGTCTACATTGGTTCAATTAATAATTTTCCTAACTTATCTTAGATGGTTTGTGCGTACTTTCCTTTTTTCTCAACCTTTTTCTTTCAAACAATGCCATCCTCGAGATTCTACGTATTTTGCTATTCATTTAAAAAAAATTAAACAATTATTTATTCCTTTCCATTCACCAATCATGAATCGAATATACCTAGGTGTCATATATAGCACTAAACCTCTGTTTCGCGAGCAAATCTAAAGTGTTTCCTTTTAAGCTATTCCACCGATTGGCTTAATTTATCGATACAGTGAAATATCTAATTTGCCAGCTCTGCGCACTATTTCTTTGCCTGTGTTTCTCCTGTTCTTGAATGCTGGTCCCAAATTTGGGCCTCTGCTCCGCCCGCTTCTCTCAAACAGTTTGATTGCCCGGTGAATTTCTTTCTCTCCATCATTCGCTACCGTCATTTACACTTCCGTAACTTCTTTGCAGATTAGATCTTCTCTCGGCATTCCTCCCTTTCTGATCAATCAATCATATACGGTTTTTTCATAGAAATCGTCATTGGTAATCGTAGGTCATCTGAACTCCCTTTTCCGACTACTTTAACGTACGATGCGGTTGAATGACTTCTACTTGATCACACCTCGCCTCCCACTCGCATCCCCATCTGACTCCCACAACCTGGAACGCGATGATGAAACAACTTCCTGATTCCCAGCCGTTTCAAACTCCTTTTGCCGCCCATTCCTGCCGTGCTCTATCTCCCTCCTAATTTTCTTCGGAGTTCCTCCTGCTTACCACTCGTTAGGGTTTCCCTTAATTCTGAAAAACAATTTTTTTCTTTTGGCCTCCAAATTGTTATCCGTTAAGCTTTTATTGGTTTAAAAATGTTTCTTCTGTTTACTGTTCCATGTAATTCGCGTGACGATCTTTTTAGACTAAATAAATAAATAAAATATTAGGTTGGGGAAAAAAAAGAAATCCATTATTTTCTCGGTAGAAGGCTGTAGTGATCGATATCTCGTAAAGTATCGATCAAACATTTTCAAATTTATGCTCGTTGTCAAGGTGATATTTCACACCAAAAAATTCTTTTGCTGTTTTTTGTTTGTTCCATTCAGTTGCGAGTTACAGGGTGTTAACAATGGAAGTCAACATAGAGAAAATTCAGTACATTTTTGAGTATTTCTTTGATAAAGGCGAAAAGGCAAATCAGGGCGCTGAAATTGTGAATGGTGCTTATGGTGCCAATGCTGTAACAGCTAATTACGTGCAATTTTGGTTTCGTCGATTCCGTTCAGGCATTTCTGATTTTAAAGATGTACCTCGCACAGGCAGGCCCGTCGTCGAAAATGTCGATAAAATCACAGAAATCATCAAATTTGACCGACATGCTAGTAGCATCGTCCAGGAGCTAAAGATCAACCATAAAACAGTTTTAAGCTATTTGCGCATGGCTGGATTCGAAAAGTAACTTGATATTTGGGTGCCATACCAATTACCACCAAGAAACGTGATGAATCGAATTTCCATCTGCGAATCCTTGGCCAAACGGAATGAGCTCAACCCATTTCTTAAACGGGTGGTGACTGGGGATGAGAAATGGGTCTCATACGACAATATTGTGCGAAAACGATCATGGTCAAAGCGTGGTCATACGGTGGCCAACCAGGACTAACAGCCAGGAAGGTTCTACTGTGAAATTGGTGGGACTTCAAAGGAATACTTTATTATGAGTTGCTTCCGCATAGCCAAACACTAAATTCAGATCTCTACTGTCAACAATTGGCCCGTTTGAAGTTAGCGATTAGCCAGAAACGGCCAGCGTTGGGCCAACAGAAGAATTGTTGTGTTTTGTCTGGACAACGCAAGAGGTTTTGTCTGGTTTATTTGTTTGGTTGGGAGGTTTTAATGCATCCACCATATAGTCCGGACCTGGTACCAAGTGATTACCACCTTTTTTTTGCATTGCAAAACTACCTGAGTGCTTAGAAATTGCGATCAAGGGAAGATTGTGAAAATAGATTACTAGAGTTCTTCGCTAATAAGCACCAGGACTTCTATGAGAGAGGCATTAAGAAGTTACCTTCAAATGGCAACAAATTATACAAAAAAACGGTGCATATTTGACCCAAATCGGACAATCCGAAACATGTTAAATAGAGTTTTGAATTTCACGAAAAAATAATGGATTTTGTTCCCTAACCAAATATTATTACAATCTACAATAGTTTTTTTTAATATGGAGGTCAATTCATTTATTTTTTTAAAATTTAGGCTAAGAAGCAGAGTGACTGGGAAAGTCCCAAGTCCAAGTTGTTTCTCGGATCTTGGAGTGAAATAGAACCTTTTTAGACACCGTGTAAATTATACTTGGTCGAATCATGCCGCCGTCCACTCGAAATATTCATAAAAATTCCAAATTAAATTTCAAAAAATTTGTATGTATATATATATATATATATATATATACATATATAAAAAACTTAGACAGTAACACACAGCACGAGAACACATAACAAGAACTGTGCGTGATATGTTGCTGTCTAAGTTTTTTATTCAACACTTCCGTGTTACTTCGAAGAATACATATATATTTATATTTCTTTATTCGGTCTAATATATATAACCGATAAGGATAGAATGAATTGTATGTGGGCGCGCGGGAGCGATGGGAGGGTGCGGGATCGGCAGAGATGGCGGGGAGGGGGAAGAGGGAGCGGAACCCCAGGGGGGGATGACAAGGGGGCCAACTCCCCAGGATTAATTCCCGGTCATTGCAACCGATGCTCTCATATAATCCTCGACAAATCTTTAACTTTCCGACCGTCTATTTCGTGTCATTCCTCCTCACTTCGCTTTGCTCCGCTCTCTTAGATTGTTCAGAGCAATGATGCACACCCAATGGCCAAGCGGGCCACATTAGCCCTGCCACTGGTTTTTCGGCAGTCACTCTCTGCTAGTAATCTTTTTGTTATTTAATCAATACTTGAAATTTCAAACTTTAATTCATTTTTTCTCTGAAATGATAAATACACTTTTAATTCTCTTTAACTTTAAATTTAAGTATAATATTAATTAAAATCGTCTGTGTCTTAGCTCTAGATGTAGGTACCAATCAAAGCAATAAATTACTCAAATGCACGCAATAATCACCACTTTAAGAAATGATATTTTCCAAATGCGGCCCGCCGGCTTAAAATATATCTGCTGTGTGACCTATTCAAGTAGTAATCAAACCCACGGGTACTCCAGTGAGTGAGAGCAGAGCTCGCTTCGGACAAATTAATCGTTTAGGCTTGTGGTATTCGCATATTAGGATGAGGGAACAATTCCTTTCCCAGCGCCACTTGCGATTTTCCGGGAGGCTTTGGTACCCGAAAACCATCCCACCGCCGTAACAGCGGAAAATGGCCGGAGTCATCGAGAATCGAGTGCGGGGATCCAATGTATGTACACTCTTCTTGCGTGAGCACTACGCTCAACACATCAAATCAGCCAATTTTTTTGTTTGTCTTACCCAACGTACATACCAAATGGCAATAATAGAATGTCCCCCTAAGCCAATATGCCTTAAACACAAAAGACTATCTAAATAGGAAGGGATGTATTATTGAAGAGTTATTATGATGACATTGAAATAATATTGGATATGTACACATATTTAAGAAAACAGCAAGGAATGTAGGCTAAAAACACAAATGACGCCTCTCCTTACAAGGAAAAATACGGCATAACATGATTTATTGAACCCTTGGACGAGAATTCTTTGAACATGTGCACTCTATCAAAACATCAATATAATAATGTAGTAGCAAAAATTATTTTTAAACTTTTGCTTTGTTTTTTGTAGAAAATCTTTTTTACAGCTTTTAAATTACAGATTTTATAGTTACACAGGTTATAATATACTCAATACTGCAAATGAGTATCGGTATAGGCAATCATCATTGATTAATTGATTTACCTCAAAAGGTATCGGTATTTGCAAATATAATTTGGTCCGTTTTCTGTGGAAGATTTATAAAACATCATATTGAGTGGCATTCCAATTCAAAATTTTGCACCATCAACGATTATAAATATTTTTGCATGGAAAAATGAATTTCGTTAAGACGTTTTCTGTGGTTAGGTTCGTGGAGAAAGGACGCTATGTTTTAAACTGATGTTGGTGAGCTCGCTTTTGGTGATACAGGGATGTCTATTACATCGATATCACTGCCGTCAGTCAAGCATGAATTGAGTGTTAGACTGATATAAGTGGTTGTACATGAGTTGCAATTATCCATCAGAGGTGATAGAATTCGTAATTTTATTACCTGATGCGAAAACATTTTTTCACGGGTTCAGTTCTGTGGAATGGAATGCTGTGTAAACAAAATATAATGGCACTCGGTAGGGTAATTTTCTCATATCGTGTGAGCGAGGGTAATGTATTTAAGTTTTTTATTGATTTGACAGGTAAAAAACGATATCAGGAGTGCATTATTTTATGACAATCTTTTCGGAAGTTATCTAGTCCTTCTCCAGGACCGAACATCGTAGAAGGTGGATTCTCTAATTTAGGTTAATACATTTTTTCCGAGTTCTGTAGATATTTTAAAAATTTTCGCGAATACCGTTACAAAGTTCACAGAAATGGTAAATGAAAAAGTATTTTCGAGAGCAATAATATGTGAAAACTGGAGTCAGGAAGAGCTATTTATTTTTACTTGAGTTAATTGATAGTTTTCAAAAACAAGAAAAATCTTCTTAGTCAGTGAACTGGTATAGATGACATCGCGATAAAAATATCTTTTCACCACGATCTGAAACACAATGAATATAATTGAAAAATAGGTATTTAAAATGAATATTTCTTATTTTTTTAGAATCTCTATCCCCGAGTAATTTCAAATTAACAATAAATTAGGATAACTGAATGTCACTTCATCTGGTCGGTAAATACCTTCATCTGAGGCCAATATGTCAAATGTTTATTAATACATTTGTAAGGCATAAAAAAATTTACTCATGAGCTTTGCACGTATCGTAGGCAATGTGAGACACTCTGCACTGCTCTCAATCGTCCATTGTATTAGGGAACAATAACATCTTCAGAATCCATTCGAATTTCTTTTGTTGTGTCTCCTTGAGGAAAATTTTATGCAAGTGCCATGTAGTGTTTCTATTTTAGAGTGTGTTTGTAGCAAAGGAAATTACAAACAAAAATGTAAAAATTTCTTGTTTCACGACCCGGAAAAATATTGCAGACAAATACGTTTTATGCATTAAAACACAGTTCTGGGCTACAAACACAACAGCTTTCAGCGCAGAACTGCATAAAAAGGAGACAAAAGAAAAGATTAAGGGTTTAAAGTGAAAGTAAGAAGGCGGAGCAGAGAAATACTGTAACTGCGCCCGACTATTCAGTTCTGACTATTTTCACAAACTCGTTCTCTGCATTCATGCACCTATGAATACATATTTCAGCTGGGTCACATCTGGGTGATAAGTCAACCAACTCTCTCCTATCTCCGCAAGAGCAAGACAATATTCCTAACTTAACGTCATTGCCCGGAATAAAATATTTTCTCAATTCTTATGGATTTCAACGCCGTAGTGAAAAATTATTACAAAGAACTAACTGTTAGTTTTGTTTCATTTGATTTAATGTCTGATCTGTAGATAACTCGACCTAGAAAATACGCTATACTCACTGGCATAAATATAATTTTAGTGCAAACAATCGCAAATGCTTATGGATAACTGATGTATGAGTACTGTATAGGATGAAGTTGGTGATGCGGTAATGCAATGAGGGAGGAGCGGACGTCACTTCAACGAGCGGAGAAGTGAAGGTGAAGAAATTAGGGCCTCAAATAAGCGCCTGCTTTCACCAAAGGCCGCGACATTTGTCTAATTAATTATCGTTCTGGAATTTTTAGACTGGCAGCTTACGTGATATTATTTATTTATGGTAACCAATTGTCATTTCCATGTCACGATAGGGCCCGAGAGAAGAAGAGCAAAGAATACCTGGAATAACACGCATAACTTAGAAGTAAATAATTAAAAAATATGCCTCACAATTTTTTTTCGGACGTTGTCTTATAGAAGTAGAATGAAACGTATGACAGAATTTGCGTATTATTGCGCATTATAAACCGAAATATTGAGCCATGAAGAAGAATTAATCCATGGAGCAGAAATTTTAATCTGTTTATTGTTTCTAAGAGGCGGAGTAATCCAAGCACCCCATTCATTTGCCTTCAACATCAACTGTTGACGTCTGGCGTTTTAGATGCAGAATGAGACTTGTAAATGACTCAATTACTCAAAACTTTTTCACGCCTCTCAGATAAAAGGTCGATGGAAGGTGCGACAGCTACGCAATATTTTCCATTACAATTATGTTTTGTGAACATAATGTAGTAATATTATGTGAACTCAATGTTCACTCTAGACGCTGCATCCATAATTTAAATAAAATTTCTTCAAAGGTTAGTAATAACAGATGTAGGGACCTTAAACATCAAGAATGAGTGCACTTTAACAGAAATACATGGTATTAAACACCGAAATTAAAACACACTGCCTAAATTAGTGCAAATAAAATACTGTATATCATCCAGGACCCTCCCATGGACTACAACCCTGGCGTGTTGGAAGGGCTTGTGTGTTCCGATAACCCCTAGAGCTGTGCTGGCGGGAGTAATAATATTTACACCTGAAAGGGTCACCCATGCCAGATAGGTCGAAGGTTAGGAGCCAGACGAAAGGTAGTCCACGCAGCGACTGTTCCTCAGTGAGGCGGCTGCAATGGCGTCTGACCCCAGTGGGGCGGCCATTAAGTGATGGTGTCACGTTAAAAACACTATTGAGGAAGGCAACTGGAAACCACCTCAATTACGATTCCCAAGAATGTAATGATGGGCACTATAGATAATATGAGTCCTGGCAACTACGGGACTCGGCCCAAGAGGCCGTGTGTCGTGCCCGGCAGCGGGAGAGGCAAGGCTTCCGCGGTCGTCATCCCACGAAACCCTTGCAGGGAAGAAATAACTGTAGCAAGACAGAAGACTTAGAGGGAGACGAAAGTAGTTAGACTAGGAACTGGAACGTCAGGCCAATGTTGAGGAGAGGCAAATTAGAAAATATTAAGCGAGAGATGGAAAGAGGTAATATAGATGTTTTAGGTCTCTGCGAATTGAGATGGAAGGATAGTGGGGATTACTGAGTGACAATAATAGAGTGATATACAGTGGCGGGGACGAGAGCCAACGAGAGGTTGCCGTAATTTTAAATAAAGGGGTAGGAAGAAGCGTAGTCAACATAGAGCAAGCAACTGATAGAATTTTACCCGTAGATTTTAAAGCAGAGCCGACGAACTTGGTCATTGTTCAGGTATACATGCCACCGAGCAACCACAAGGAGGTAGAAGTCGATAGGATGTACGATGTGTTAGAGGATATCATCGCGAGTGTTCCTGCAGGGAAACATTTGATAGTGATGAGGGATTGGAATGCGAAGGTAGGCGAAGGAAGAGATGGTGGTGAGGTGGGGGACTATGGATTAGGCACGAGGAATGAACGCGGAGAGAAAGCAATTAAATTCTGCAGGAGACAGGGGTTAGTCATTACTAACACATGGTTTAGCAACCACAAAAGGCGTAGGTGTACATGGAAAATGCAGGTGACTCAGAAAAGTATCAGATTATATTATGGTTAGGCACAGGTTTAGGAACAGTGTGATAAATTCGCACAGTTTCCCAGGAGCGGATGCGGGCTCTGACCACAATTTAGTTGTTATGAAATGTATGTTCGTTTCAAGAAGATAAGGCAGGGCGGCGGTTAGGAAATGGAAATTAGAAGCATTAAATGGATTAAAGAAGAAGGAGTATCAGCAGGCTGTAGAGAAAATGATGGATGACGGTAAGGAACTGAGTACTATCGAAGAAAAATGGGAATGTATCAAGAAAGGGATATTAAAAAGCCGCTAAAGATACTATAGGAACCGTTAACGGGAAAAGGATAAGGAAACCATTGGTAACGGATGAGATGATTGCAAAGATGGATGAGAGAAGAAGATGGAAAAATGTAAACACAGAGTTAGGCAAAATGAAGTACAAAGAGTTAAACAATAAATTGAGAAGGGCCACAAATAAAGCAAAAGAAGAATGGTGGAAAACGCAATGCGAGGATATGGAAAGTTTACAGAAGAAGGGTGAAATTGGTGCTTTATACAGCAAGGTACAGTTATTATCGGGAAGTAAGACGGCAAGATCTGTGGTAACAGTTAAAGATAAGTGGGGTAAGATAATAGTTGAACCAGGAAAAATCCAAGAGAGATGGAAGGAATATATAGAAACAATGTATGGCAAAGAACTTAGGCCGACAAGGTTAGACATACAAAAGGAACATGACGTAGAAGAAGATAGCTTAGGTCCAGGCATACTCGACGATGAAATAGAAAGGGCATTAAAGGAGATGAAAGCAAATAAGGCTGTGGGGGTGGACAATATTCCTGTAGAAATGTTGAAATGGTTAGGAAAGGTGGAAAGAAGACCCTAAATGGACTGATTCGTAGTATCTATGAGGAAGAAATCTGGCCGGAAGATTTTGTGAGATCGGTGTTCGTTCCTATTCCAAAAAAGGCAAAGGCTTCGTCATGTGAGGATTACAGAACGATAAGTTTGATATCCCACGCAGCTAAAGTTATTCTCAGGATCATCAAAAAAAGGATAGAGAGTAAGGCAAATGATTACTTAGGGGATGATCAGTTTGGGTTTACGAAAGAAAGAGGTACGCGTGATGCCATTGCAGTAATGAGATTACTAATCGAGAGGAATATGGAATACAATCAAGACGTTTTTGCCTGTTTTTTAGATTTCGAAAAAGCGTTTGATAGAGTGAATTGGAAAAATTAATGCGTGTATTGCAGAAAAGAGGAATGGATTGGAGGGACAGGAGACTGATCGGCAACCTGTACATGTCTCAGACTGCTCAGGCGCGAGTGGGGAACGGAGAGTCCGGATGGGCAGTGTTAGGAAGAGGTGTAAGGCAGGGTTGCTCATTGTCACCGATACTGTTCAACGTATACTATATGTAGAGGAAATGATTAAAGAGGCTTGGGAAGCCTCTTTAGAGAGAACTGGAGGTAGGAATGAAAGTCAGAGGGGAATTCGTAAAATCTGTTACGTTTGCTGATGACCAAGCATTAGTTGCTCAGTCAGCCAAGGGGTTGCAAGCATTGCTGAGTGAATTGGAGGTTCAGTGCGATAAATATGGGATGAGAATCAATATTAATAAAACAAAGGTTATGCGATTTTCCAGAAAGAAAAAAGCTAAGCTAAATATTAATATAGGGGGGGAAAATAGAGCCGGTAGAACAGTTTACATATCTCGGAAGTGTTTTGGACCAATACGGTCAAAGTGGTAGGGACGTAAGGAGAAGAATTGCGCTAGGCAAGGAGGCTTTCTCAAGGAGGAGGGAGTTGATGACGGGGACGTTGAGTAGGGATGTTAAGACAAGACTCGTAAAAACTGTGTTATGGAGTGTGGCTATGTACGGCGTGAGGATAAGCAGGAGGATAGACGTAGATTGGAAGCTTTTGAAATGTGGTTGTGGAGAAGAATGGAGAAGGTGAAATGGACCAAAAGGAAAACAAATGAGGAAGTACTGGAGATGGTGGGTGAGGAGAGGGGTTTGTTGAGAGAAATCCTATGGAGGCAGGAAAAATGGATGAAAGGCGTATTGAGCGGTAGTGGAATGTTGAAGAAGGTAATAGAGGGGAGAATGTTGGGCAAGCGAGGAAAGGGCAGGAACAGGATAGGGATATTGGATGGGATGAAGGGAGGAAAGAAGTACACGGAGATGAAGAGGGACCTGATGTAGTTTATGTTGTTGGATTGGGTTTTGTTTGGAGTTACAAAATATTTATTTGATAGTGTTGTCCATCCAAAAACCTACCTTAATCGGTAGATTACCTAATAATAATAATAATCATCCAGGACGTTTGGCACACAGTATCGTAGCGCGCCTCTACGGCTTAATGGGTATTTTATATATCATATAGACTTTATATATTCATCTCTGTAAACACTCGATTTCCGATAAGGACTATCAATATGGTACAAACGTGGGCATGTAACAAAATATAAAGATGTGATATTTATTGGGGAATGCCACTGTTCAATATATCTGATTTCTCAAGTAGAAACGAAGATATTTTCCTTTTCGCCAGATTAATGTAACATATCCCCTTCAACATACCATTGGTTTAAAATACTTCCTATAGAATTTTTGGATAAGAAAATAAAATTGACATGGCCTCTAGATATCGTAGCTTCACAGAACCATTTATTTATCTAGATTCTTTCGCAGGTTGGAATGCAAGGTGAAAACTAAGTCTACTTGCGTAGTTTAAGCGAACATAATGGAAATCCTATTTCAATGGAAACTATTAGTACATAATTGCATGTATTATTCCCTAATTGTCTCGTACCACTTTGCACACACAGAAGTCTGGAAGATAATAAGTTGTGATGAGAAAGGCATTTACCTTGGCTGAAGCGATTCCTGGACTCTTTTGCCAAATGAGCCGCACGATGGAGGGGGAGGGGGGCGGAGTCAGTTCCACTTCGGTGACAAATGGCGGTGGTAATTCCATTTTCACAGGCATTGCAGTTCCCCGCTGACGATCCAGTTTAATTGGCAGTGAATAAACGCGCAACCCATCCGTGGCGAGGCCTGGGTGGGAAGGATGGCCGCCCCGCCCCTTCAGATGGGAGACACCAGGTGAGAGTGACCCCGTTTGAGCGGGGGCGGAGCCAAAGGGACCTCATCACCATCGACAAGGGAAGAGCAATCTCGAGGAAATGGCGAATGGTAGGAGGTCCCCACGCATTACGAGGGTTGGACGCTATCATCGTCCGAATCGCTCAGTCAGGCGCCCGCAACGTTTCCCCTCTAACCCGAAATGCAGCTCGGCCATCTTAGAGCCTCTCTCCGGGGTCAAACTCCCAACCTTTGTCGACCCGACCCCAACTCGGCCGTCGCCCCAGCACCATTGGCGACCGACACCAATTCCCTCGTACACGTTGTCACATGCTGCCGGCCAATTCCGCCGATCCAGACTCCTTTTCCAGCTTGGCCAACTTCCTAGACCATGCCAGCCACCCCCTCCACATCCTCCTCTCTCTTCCGCCTTCAACGCACATTCCCCACTCCCTGAGATGTCATTTCGCCGCACTCCCTCGGCCACTCGCCGCAAAACTCGTACATCTCTGAAGCGATCCGGCTTCTTCTCGGTACGGATAACTGTTCTCCGAGAAATAACTAAGTCTCTTCTCAAATGCACAAATGTGCATGTGCCTTCCGCCACTCGTAACGGTACCTGGTTTTTGTTTTTCAAAACAAACTCCCCTATTAATACATTCTTGATAAATTATGGGTTTATAGTTCATGCACTAACTGCATGCACGCACAAAGTTCCTCATCAGATGGAACTTCATCGGAGAAAAATGTACGGGAAAGTCGCATTTTGATAATAAAAAAAAATGAGTCCTACCTCCAGATCATTCTTGAACAGAAGCATGGCCAAAGCTGGAACAGCTCTGTCAACGTACAAATATATAATCTGAGAAAGTCCATTATATTCTTGGTTTTGTGAGCAAATAATATTAAGGCTTTCTTTCTATAGGGAAGAATAAAATTCTAAAGTCCGAAATGACCCACACAGACCATGGAATGAGGACTTTTTTAAAATTGAACTTGAGAAAATAAGCCCAAAATTATGTATAAAACTAGGAATATACGTCAAATTGGCGTAGAACCGTGTATTGTTGTTGATAGAAAGCAAACTTAAGGTTTTTAAAGTTGACATATCTGAAATTGTGTTGTAATTGTTAATCGAAACTATGCAAGTGTACATGTTTTACTATCAGTGAAACAATAAATTACAAATTAATCCTTGAAAAACAACAGTGAAAAGATTAACTCTGAACACGGGTATTTTTCAGACTAATGTTCACTCATTTGATGCCTCAATGAAGCATCAAAATTTCTTTAACGGCGCAAGGTGCACACATGAACTTACATCAAAGGAACAAATGGTAGTAATGCGCAAATAGTTTCCATTTCCCATTATTATTCCTTGCAAAAAATTGTAAAATAACTTCCATGAAAAGGGATTTTATTTTGTACCAGCCGATGAATACTTTTTAAGATTTCAATTTTAGTAACAATAATATTTCAGAGATACATTTTGCCGCGGTGGCTCAGTGCGGAAATCTAACTATTTTTTTCAATTTGCTAAGGGACTATTATGAATTTCATTCTCATGACCCTCAACACTAGAAAAACCTCCGGTAGTAAATTATTTTTTCCTTGAAAAGATGTGACAAATGTTTCCATGGTCAGTAATGCCTGAATTACCATTCGATTCCGGGGAAAAGGCTATCCCCATCGAGCAGAGAATATTCAGATATAACGGATTTTCTAATCCTTATTGGATTAGTTGAAAAATCTATCTGTTACCTAAATCCTGCATAGTATGGCATTGATACTAAGTATGATACGAGAAGGAAAAAAAGAATTTAGATTTTGAGTTATTAGAGCTTCCCAAGAATAAATAGGAATAGGGAAGAGCAATAGATTAAACTAGTTAGTTCACTTAAATGTAAAAAAGCTTGACCTTAGTTTCAAATAAGAGTACGTATTTTAAAAATGCACTACTGCAATGGAAAATCACTCCCGTGAATTTTAAGGAGTGTGTGAAGAAGATATTGGCTATGTAATTGGATCGACCCCGGGCACCTCCGTCACCATTTAAATAAGCATTGATTTCTCTGTATCCTCCAGTACGTGCACTCTCAGCCAACACAGCTGGTCCCCTCCTCCCTTCGCACCACCCAGCTAATCCAAGTGTATCCATGCCGCTTCTTCCAGATCAACAATCCCATTTTCCCTCCCGAGAAGAAACGCCTCCTCGATCCCCAAACACTCCTAGCCACTCCCCAAAGAAAGCAAGCATCCTAAGTCTCCAAATGAAAAACCCACAACGTATCTCGCTCTCGCACCGCAACGCCCACATGGTTCTCCGGCCATGTGCCGAGCCAGCCAACTCCTTCCAGGATCCTCATGCCCCCTGGCGCCCCCTTCTAGTTGCGTGATGGGGAGGACAGAGTCACCAAGTTCGCAATGGCTGGCGACAGTGGAACACCCATGGGGACTCCTTCCACCTGCTCGTAGAATTTGCCGTTGTAGAGGAAGTTGGTCAGTGAGGACGTGGCGGAAGAGATCGACGGTCTTCTCATCGAACCGTGCTTGGAGAAGTAGCAAAGTGTCCTTGATCGGCACCTTAGTGAAAAGCTGTATGACGTCGAAACTCGCTAAAATGTCTTGGTTGTCCAGACGAATATTCCGTAGGATTTTGACGAATTCCGCAGAGTTCTTGATATGGTGCTCGCATGATCCCACAAAAGGCACCAGGATCCCGGTCAGGTGTTTTGCCAAACTGTACGTTGGTGCCCATATGGCACTCACAATTGGTCTTAGGGGTGCTCCTTCCTTGTGGATCTTGGGCAGTCCATAGAGTTTCAGCTGGACGGGCGCTTGCGGCACAAGTTTCTCTTGGTCTCGGAGCTCGGCAATGATTTTTTTTTCATAATGAATGACACTAACAAAACTACGTCCAATCAGTTGGCCTAGTTAATCATTGAGTTTTGAGCGCGTCATTTCGAGTTTCACTGTAAACTGCCAGGAATTTTTTTGGAATCTCAGTCATCCATGTTCAATTGAACTATATTCTAAGAGAAATATAAATAGGCACACATAATTCATTTATAAAATTTGCATCTGCTAAAGATTTTTACAATGCAGTTATATTTAGTTTTGCAAATACACAATCAATCTCACTTTTTCTTAGAATTCGGCCAAATATTTTCCTTAAGTTCGAACGAAAAACCATAAAATAAAATCTTATTTGCTGAGCAGAAGGTAGTTTCCTAATACTGAGTTCATCGGTTAAAAATTCTGACCATTGGTGAAACTAAAACACTACCGCATCGTGAGAGAATCAATATAACAGCGTAAGCCATCATTAAATTGAGTGAAAATGGGCTACAACCACGTTTACATCGTAAACTATCAGCCAACACGAGGTGCGAGAATGCAGTGTCGAAGATCATTATTCTGTAAATTTGAAAGAACATTGTGGCCATTGTGGATAAAAAACGGTAGGTAGATAACCATAATCTAAAGGAATCCATGCCCCCCCAGATAACCATTTCAGTAAGTCCTGCTGGCCATCTCCCACTCACCGAAGTGGTCCTCCGGCCGCGGACACATCCGAACACACACGCCCAGGCTAGTGGCTCGCCTACGGGCCGCATTAATCCCTACCCCTGCTCGCCCATCACTACCAAATCCTCCCGTCCCCTCACCTTCCCCACACCTCCACTCCAAACTCCCGCCACGCCCCGCATCTCACCACCCCCGTTCCCCTGCCGCGGCGTGCTCCGTTCGCCCTTCCCGCGGCCTACCGCTTCGCTTGCCCCCCTTTCCTCCGCCATGCCCCATCCGAATCCCGACGTGCAAACCGGACCACGATCTCGAAACTTTTCCCTTGTTACCACCGGCTGCTCGGAGGGACTCGGAGGAAGGGCACCGGCACGGAGGCGTCATTCCATCCGAAGTAGCGCCACTGCTTCCGCAAAAATCGAAGGACGCAAAGAAACGCCCGCGAGATGCCCGGGTGGGCGTGCGGAAGGATGTCGGTTTGTGGGAGAGTGTAAGGGGGGGGAGGATCAGTACGAGGGAAAGGGGGGTTGGTGGCTGTGGGGAGAAGGGCGGCATATTGATTGCTTCGGGGTGCTCCCCCTTCGTGTTCCCTAAGCTCCTCGGCGAGGAGCGATTGGACCGAAAAAACGTACGGCGCCTTCGAGGGGGTGGGTGGTGGGGTTGATGGAGGAGACTGAAGAGAAGGAGAGATTGGCAGAGGAAGAAAGAGAGAAATGGAGGGACTTTTGGCAAGTCCGCTCCAAGAGCACGGTCGCCCGGTGCAGTCTCGTCCGATGCGGTGCGCTGAAATTCGTATAGAGAGCGGACAAAAGCGAGAGAGTGCCCCTCCCCATCGCTCGCGCCATCTGACCCGCGCACGCGGCCCCAATTCGACTCCGGACGCGACCCCCGAGCACGCTCCCTCGTCGCGTGCTCCGCGACCCAAATGCTCCCCCCTCTTGTCCATTCGGCGTCACCCCTCGGCGATGAGAGTATTCGATTAATATACCGCTCTCACTCAGGATCGCAACAAACTTTTTAATCCCCGAAAGGGCACAACCCCCGTTATCCTGGGTCTTCGGCGCACCAAAGAAACCCTCACGCTTGAATTCCGATCCCCCAAAAAACCCCAAGCCTTAAGGTCCCCACTAAACCCTCGCCCTTCGATCCTCCCCCTGACCCCCGCCATCCCCCAATTCCCTTCCACTTGGTTCGTCCACTCTCTCTCTCCCGCTCTCTCTTTCCGAAACTCCAAAGACCTCCTTTGCTCCCCCTCTCCCTCCCTCACTCCCTCCGCCCTCCCAAATCGTTGCCTCGCTCCCAACCCTTCACACGTGGATCTTCCATTCTCGACTATTGCGCCCTCCCACCGCGCTGCCCTTCACTGCTCGCTCCGTCCTTCTCGGTCTCCTGCTCCAACCATTCGAACTCCTTCATACGCCCCCCTCCCCCGCCATCGCCTTCTTTGCTGCCTCCCCGAAGCCTCACCATCAACCCCCCTCACTCGAAGAGCCCCCTTCCAATATGTCCGCCTTTAAAACGCGCGCCCGACTGCCCTCCCCCCCCCCACCCGCCTCCACCCTCGACCATCTTTTCACTTGGCCGTTTAAGCATCCTTTTCTCTTCTTTTATCTCATCCCTTGGGCTTGTTTTATAAATGGCAGTCGCACCGGAGGAATTTCATTACTTGAGATTTAGGCCGTCGCTCGCCAGAATCCGTTTATCGCTGAATCACTTTAATGGGACAGACGCCCAGCCCACGGTCGGGGAGAATTCCGCTCACTTCTCTAGAGAAAGTGGGAGGGAGAGAGAAGGAGGCTGAGCCCTTTACTCCCAAACCTCACTCCCACCCCTCATGGGTTTCTACCCAGTTTTTTTACGAATTTGAGCAGTACGCTACCGTCTATTCGCTATAGGAGCATCGGTTAATTCTGAAATTTGTGTCCGTGATCGGTGAAGAGATGAACAGAACCAGAGAACAGCTTCCTCACCAGATGTTCCAGCAAGCGCGAGAAGAAATATTTTCTTGTAAGTTAGCGACGAATGTCGGGACTTCTGTAGCAATTCAATTCGTCAGCTCCCAATGGGATAGAATCCTTCCGTCATCGACCCAGAAATATCATGGGGGGGGGCTCATATCCACTAACTAGTCTGCATTTTTAAGAGAAATTGGTTGTTCTCAAATATTCCATTCAGGAAAGTCATATGTTTTTACAATTATATTTGGCCCCAATATTTACGAACGTTTAAATCCATGAGTCTTCGGCGTGTATTATTCATCCTTATTTGGTTTCTGTCACGTACCTCTCATCTTCCTAAATTCAAGTTAATTTTACAAAAGATCCTCTAATATACATATTTTCCTCTACTCATCGGCTGATTATTTATGTTCGCAATTAGGACACCGCAGAAAATATAGCAGCAGTTGATTCGTTCTGGATTCCTCACATCTCTTGATCCTAGTTTTTTACTAGATTGTATTCATTGCTCTAATCCCGATGACCTCGAGCGATCTTTCACTTCCGTATGTCTTTTTTATTTTCCGTTCAAGCTTTCATTGGGTTTACCTCCAAGCAACGAGATGCAATATCTCTACCCACATTTGGTCCGCTTCGGGCGCCTGGTGTTTCGTCCTCTGCTCTATCTAATTCACATCTCATTATACGTAACTCTTGTCATTCGTCCACTTCATTCTTATTTTCCATCAGTGAATTTTTCTAGGTCTTTGTCCAGCTCTTAAATGCATGTACATCTTTCCTATAACTTCACCTTTTATTAGCATACCCCCGTTTACTTTTTTGATGAGACAATTCATTTCTTTCTCAGAAGTGAATATTCACAAATCTTGATCCAGTTTCTCTTTTTCTGCAGTGGCCAACTTCATCCCGAGCAGAATTAGACGATTCCAATGCAGTTTTCTTACCCTTCTACGATTATCGCATAACTCATTTTCGCAAACCCTTGTTAAAGGGCATTTTACTCTTTATTTCTTTGTTTTTTTTTATTTTCTTAATTCTATACTGAACTCTTTATTACTTAGCTTCGTTCTCCACGGCTTAATATGAAGTATTTTATTCAAGGGTTCTTTTTTAAATGCTTCCATGGTTCGTTCTTCTGGTTATCCAGGGTTCCTCCGTCCAGGCCCCTTTTCCTCTCTTTATCTGCTCTTCGGTGGACATGGTGGCTGAGGTGACGAGCAAACAGGCAACAATACAAAAGTAAATGGTCTCCAAAGGTGTCTGAGAAAGAAAAGGCTTCCTCCCAAGTTTAGGTATTTCATCGCCTTATGCATTTCACCTACCCTTTATATTTAAGTTTACCGTTATTGGTTACTATGTTTTAAACCCTATTATACCTCCTATGCGATAGATTTTTCTCTAATGGCTTCTATTATCTTCTTATACGAGTATACTAGCCCCCAGTATAACTACAAGCTGATTCATATACAGTCACTTGTAAAGTTCTCGCAAACGATAGAGCGACATGATTTTTTCTCTTTCTAGATACTAAATTTTAACTCTCGAATAGGTGGAGTAGTCTATGACGACCAGAATTAACAAGTATATGGAATTACCATGCTAGCAATGACATCAATTATATTTAAAAAATAGGTATCAGTGTAGGATTGGGTATTTAAATAAAATTGGCAATTTTCCACAAAAAAATAAAAAATTTATTAATACGACCGCTTTCGATGCAACTACATCATCATCTGGCACCAGATGATGATGTAGTTGCATCGAAACCGGTCGTATTAATAATTTTTTTATTTTTTTTTGTGGAAAATTGCCAATTTTATTTAATCATGTTATTCCAACATATCACGCCTGAAACGTCTCTTTTTATTAGGATTGGGTAGATGCGGTTTTTAGTGTATACATTTAAACTTAAACTAACAAAAACAAATACTGTCCCTACTCTAGCCTCATCTAGCTCACATCTTATGACAGCTCTCCAGAGAGAATTGCTACAGCATCAAAGCTGTAGTCGGTGGAAAAATATTGTTAATCCTCAGCAAATCTTTAACCAATCTCATCGTATATATTTCATCCGTTCTAGTTTGCAGGAAGATGTCACAAAATTTGGTTCACTGAGAATCGGTAATTAGTTTTCTTACTATTTATTGTTCATAGCAATAGTTTGTTAGGAATAATGCATGGGAATAGTTCGATTGAAATAAATCTTTGGGAGTTGTTCGATCAGAATAGTTTTTATGCAATATTTTTTTTGGAAATATTAAACCGGGCAAAATACGTTCATACTATTTGTTATTAGTCTGATTATAAGACTTCTCTTATAAACCGAAACCTCAGAGAATAAAACCACACAATAAGGTAGGCTAATTATCGAAAAAGTGTGCACCATGCTGGAAAACAGGTTCTCCTGATTGATTTTTTCTGCAATTATTTACGTATTTCCAAAGTTACGAAATGATAATCACGATTCTAAAAAGGGCCCAATCCAACTTTCTGTCTTCCAGTCACAATACATATTTTAAGCTACGTTTGCAGAGCTTTTATGCTTTCTTGATAAATGGTGATCGAGTACTTAAATTAAACTACAGGAAAACTTACAGATTTTCCTTAGCTTCCTATGAGTTCTTTTTTTTCAGGATAACAAAAAGGGACCAAGAAATATAAACGTTGGTAGAATAATACATCAGTCAGAGCAATTTTCCCCAGCAAAGTTGTGTGGGCCTATGAAACTACAATGATAAACTCAATCAAATCGTTAATTCAAATGACTACACCACAAGAGACTGAATATTTTCGAGAATAAAATAACTCCCAGCACTATTGAGTATCCTCATTCTCTCCACTGCGTATCCGTCACCCCAGAAGTGATCTAGCTGCCCATGGAACTTGATTTCGACTAGGATAAGAACCTAGGACCTTCCAATGATCAACCTAATGCTCTAAACACCGAGCTACAACACTGCAATACGCAAATATTTTTCAAGACATTCTAATAGCCACTAATCCACCGATTACTGGAAACCCTGCTCGGGCACATGCCAAAGATACAAAACACACGGCATTCATTTACGGCGGTGTCAATAGTATGTGCAGCCTCGTAAGGCCGCTCGCTGGAGATAATCATTTTTTGAGAATAGTTCAAAATAAATCTAAGGGAATCAAACTAGAATCTTTCCAGATTTTGCAAGATTAGTTGGGCAAAACACACACATCGAAGTTTTCATTTATTTCCAGTGCCCATCCAGACTCTCCATTCGCTATTCAAACTGATGCATTTTGAGATATACGAGTATATCTCAAAGTCGTATCGTATATAGAAACATGAAAATGAAGTTATTCCTCCAATTTACTTCTATCGTTCACAAAATTGTATTTCTTTAGTATTTTACTCTGTTAAACGAAATCTTGATACATGTATTCACGAAGCATGGAAATATAGCTTGTTTCCTTAAAGCTTACTTCTACAAGCGTTCTCATTAATTCTACGGCATCAAGCGTGTCAGTCCCATTTTTGGACCCAAATTTACTTTAAAAAACAAATAAAATAATTTTTTTACTAATGGAATTCTTTTTATTACCGGACTGGTTTCGATTTTCCACTATCTCTAGATTCCCATTTAGGTGGGTTTTCTTCCCTTTATTTCAGCGTTTTTAGCTATCTTTTATGTACGTTCGCAGGTTTCCGCGGTAGTGAGTAGATGATTTCCATTCAAGAATTTTTCTCGGGTTTCCCACCGGGTCAGGTTGATGACGTGCACCGACGTTTCGAAGGCTGACTCTGCCATCGTCTTCAGAGTGAAGAGACGATGGCAGAGTCAGCCTTCGAAACGTCGGTGCACTTCATCAACCTGACCCGGTGGGAAACCCGAGAAAAATTCTTGAATACCATACGCCGGGAAAACCTGAGATCCTTCAGATGATTTCCACATTTTTCGGGCTGCTTCCGCGTATGTCGTTTAAATTCACAACAGTTTCGCCAGCTATCCTGCTGGCGTCCTCAGGTCAAGGATGGAAAGAAGCTCGTACGACGGGACACAGAGATTCTTTCCATCCTTGACCTGAGGACACCAGCAGGATAGCTGGCGAAAATGTTGTGCATTTAAACGACATACGCGGAAGCAGCCCGAAAAATGTGGAAATTATCTTTAAAGTAATTTGTAGGATTTAGGTGGAAGAAGGGACTATAAAGTCTCAATCTCGCCCTAATAGTCTTTAAATAAATAATCTCTAGGACCTGAGTTATACTGTATGTAGTTCATTAAACCTTAGAAGGCATTAGAAATATCTAACTATTGAGACGTGCTATTATTTGGACATTAATATATTCCATTTCTACCGTATCACACCTGAAACTGTACAATTCGCTCCAAACTGATCTTTTCCTAACTACTCATTCGCTCGTCCCAACTATTGCTCTCTCCAATTTTAGAATGGGAAGAAAAATTTTATCTAACATTGTCTCCCAGTCAAAGTTTTCCCATTTTAATCCTACGAATGAGCTCTTAAAGTTCTTTTCTCGTTGTTTTTCTAGCTCCTTAAATTGTTCTGCAAAAATGATATTTATTCCCTCACCTTTATTTGATTTAATTTTCTTAAACGCTGCTTTTATCACGCCATCAAGTATTTCTGACCCTAAGCTATCGTTATCAGCATCATTTTTATTTCCTATATCAAAATTTCTTGGACAACTATCTTTGCCATGCAGTTCCTCTAACTATTATAGAAATCTTGTCAGAGCCTCATTTGCATTGACAAATATTTTACCCGCTGCATCACTAATAGTGGAAATGGAATTTCGTTTCTTAAATCATGAGAGATAAGTTTAAGGTAACATTTTCTATAGCGCGATCGTTTCGTTCTGTATCAGTAAAGTCTGCAAGTCTTGCATTACCCTTTGAACGACATTTATTTGGCCTCATTAGTTTCTCGCTTCAGTTTATTATGATGAAAGAAGACACTTTGCGTTTCCACATAGAGTTCTTTTATAACGAAACCTAGGTCGTCATAAGAACACCTTACGAGGTCTGTTAATCAAGTAAAGAGACTGGTTTTTTAATTTTTTCATTCAAATAGAATTACAATTTTATATCGTCACCATCAAAATAACTTCCTTCTGAAGGCCATCAACCCTGGAGACGGTTCTTCCACTCCTCATAGCAGTGCTGGAACACCAATACTAGAATAGCCTTCAGCTGGTCGGTTACAGCCGTTTGAATGTTTTCGACTGTCCCAAAATGAGTTCCCCTGAAGTGATTTTTCAACTTCGGGAAGAGAAAAAAGTCACAAGAACTCAAGTCAGGCGAATAAGGAGGGTAAGGGGCCACAGGAATATCTTACTGGCCAAAAACTACTGGTCTTTTGGTCTTGCAAAAGATTTTTTGGAACCATTTTGGCGCAGATTTTTCTCATCCCCAACTCATTGGTCAAGATCTAAACAACGGTGGTGTGAGTCAAATTCAACTCTTTCTCGATCATTCTGACTGCCAACCGGCAATCTGAACGCACAAGATCCCGGATTCTCTCGACATTTTCATCGGTTCTTCGGTTTCGTGGTTCATCTTCGTTCGACTCTCTTCTTTCTGAAAATTCCCTAAACCACCAAAAAAACCTGGGTTCTTGACCAAAGACATTCTACATAGACCTGTTAAAGTGTAGCAAGAGTTTTCGTTGCACTGTGTCCAAGTCTGAAGCAAAAAAAATCTGATAGCACCGTTGCTCGAAATTTATTTCACTCATTTTTAGAACACAAAAAACTGTTTCACAACAAAAATCGCTGCGGGCAAACAAATGACTCGAGCCAGTTCAAACCCGTACTGAAGGCGGATCACATGTTCCCCAGCCGCCCCTCCAAGCCCAGCGTCTCTAGCGTTGCCAGATCGAACGCTACATTGCCAGTCCTATTACTTAATTTACCGACCTAGTATTTGGAAAAGCAAAGTGTCTTCTTCATGATGAAGAATTTCCATCTTGTTACGCCTGAAACTTTGTTATTTTCAGGTTATTGTTTTGCACTTTTTACTTTCTTCTCTCTAAATCTGTTTTTAAATTCTTCAAATTTTGTCCCTCGTCGATCTCCATAACCATATCTTTTGTAATTCCAGGGAGTCTAAACTATGTTTTTATTTAGAGATCCTATTGTTTCGTTTTCCGCTTTCTTTATTCCTTGCTCGAGAAATTACCATCTACTATCCTTTACAGTATGGGCCTGCTTAGTATACTCCCTCAGGAGTCCATCAACTTCCTCCTGATAGCACTTCATTTTCGCCACACATAATTTTTTAAAATTTCACTTTTCAATAGTCCATCCTCCCTCTATTGAATTGAAAATTTCACTCAATGAGCACTTAATTTTAATCAAAATCAGCATTTACGTCAAGAAAACTATAAAAATTGACCAATTAATTCTAAAATCTATGCCTAAGCATAAATACATGTACTCTGATTTTTCCTTGTATTTCTAAGTATTGACAGATACACTTACACCTGCTGTGGTGTTTAAACCAGGAATTAGGCTCTTTATTCCTGCAACATTCCTAAATTTCATCAAGCGGTCAGTCCTTTCTCCTGAACCGTACTGCTCTTCCTCCATCCCTTTTACTATACTCTTTTTCAGTCCGCCTGCGATGTTTCCGAAACATCCCGGGCCCGAATCATCTCATCGCTGATGCAACCTGAGGGTTTCTAGAAGCATCCTGAGTTTTGGGTCCTATCTGTGCTTGAAATATCAATTTCATTTATTAATATGGAATATAGAAAAGGAAAATGACGTAGAAGAAGATAGCCTAGGTCCAGGCATACTCGACGATGAAATAGAAAGGGCATTAAAGGAGATGAAAGCAAATAAGGCCGTGGGGGTGGACAACATTCCTGTAGAAATGTTGAAATGGTTAGGAAAAGGTGGGAAGAAGGCCATATATGGACTGATTCGTAGTATCTATGAGAAAGGAATCTGGCCGGAAGATTTTGTGAGATCGGTGTTAGTTCCTATTCCAAAAAAGGCAAAGGCTACGTCATGTGAGGATTACAGAACCATAAGTTTGATATCCCACGCAGCTAAAGTTATTCTCAGGATCATCAACAAAAGGATAGAGAGTGAGGCAAATGACTACTTAGGGGATGATCAGTTTGGGTTTAGGAAAGGAAGAGGTACGCGTGATGCCATTGCAGTAATGAGCTCACTAATCGAGAGGAATATAGAATACAATAAGGACGTTTTTGCCTGTTTTGTAGATTTCGAAAAAGCGTTTGATAGAGTGAATTGGGAAAAATTAATGCGTGTATTGCAGAAAATAGGAATGGATTGGAGGGACAGGAGACTGATCCGCAACCTGTACATGTCTCAGACTGCTCAGGTGCGAGTGGGGAACGGAGAGTCAGGATGGGCAGTGTTGGGAAGAGGTGTAAGGCAGGGTTGCCCATTGTCACCGGTACTGTTCAACGTATATGTAGAGGAAATGATTAAAGAGGCATGGGAAGAACTGGAGGTAGGAATGAAAGTCGGAGGGGAATTCGTAAAATCGGTTAGGTTTGCTGTTGACCAAGCATTAGTTGCTCAGTCAGCCAAGGGGTTGCAAGCATTTCTGAGTGAATTGGAGGTTCAGTGCGATAAATATGGGATGAGAATCAATATTAATAAAACAAAGGTTATGCGATTTTCCAGAAAGAAAAAGGCTAAGCTAAATATTAAAATAGGCGGGGAAAAAATAGAGCAGGTAGAACAGTATACATATGTCGGAAGTGTTTTGGACCAATACGGTCAAAGTGGTAGGGACGTAAGGAGAAGAATGTCGCTAGGCAAGGAGGCTTTCTCAAGGAGGAGGGAGTTGATGACGGGGACATTGAGTAGAGATGTTAAGACAAGACTCGTAAAAACTCTGATATTGAGCGTAGCTATGTATGGTGCGGAAACGTGGTCACTGAAGCAGGAGGATAGACGTAAATTGGAGGCTTTTGAAATGTGGGTGTGGAGAAGAATGGAGAAGGTGAAATGGACCGAAAGGAAAACAAATGAGGAAGTATTAAAAATGGTGGGGGAGGAGAGGGGTTTGTTGAGAGAAATCCTATGGAGGCAGGAAAAATGGATGAAAGGCGTATTGAGCGGTAGTGGAATGTTGAAGAAGGTAATAGAGGGAAGAATGTTGGGCAAGCGAGGAAAGGGTAGGAACAGGATAGGGATGTTGGATGGGATAAAGGGAGGAAAGAAGTACACGGAGATGAAGAGGGACCTGATGTAGTTTAGGTTGCTGGATTGGGTTTTGTTTGGAGTTACAAAATATTTATTTGATAGTTGTGTCCATCCAAAAACCTACCTTAACCGGTAGATTACCTAATAATAATAATAATCAAGAGTTTTTGGCAAGGTTCCATATTAATAACAATAAAACAACATTACACTTGTAGTGGGCGATATTGAGAATAGATCTTCTCTGAGTTCACCTTACCCCTTATGCATTGGCCTGTCTAGGAGTTTAAAACTTTACTCATACTCTAAGGCCATATCAGCTCTTACCAACAGCAGCACTATTATCAACTGAACGAAAGTGACTATCCCGGGAAAGTCTTCTGTCTTTTGGGCTAGAAATTTCAGGCTCTAAAATTTAAATATTTTCACCTGCTACGTTCGTTGTTTGTTTTAAACTCCCATGCTGAGCGTTTCAGCTCAATTCAGTATATTTTATTTCTTCTAATTTGCCTAACTGGAGAGAGAACAAGCGAGCTTTAGACTACAGGGTTCGTCCGGAAAATAAGTGTACTGAGCTCAGGAAAAAAAATTTACACTTTTACATATCTTAAGCTAATATTCCTCAAAATAGGACTTTTGTGAGTCGATACACTTGTTCCAGGGGCGTTCCCATTCCTGGAACGCTCCCGCGAAGGCATCATCGGGAACCTCTCGAAGACACGTCGTCACGCCTCTTTGACGGCGTCCAAAGTCCCGTATCGCGTTCCTTTCAAACTCCTACAAACAGAAAGAAGTCCGGTGGTGCCAAGTCCGGGCTGTAGGGCGGGTGCGGCAGCGTTGCCACGCCGTGCTTGGCCATGAAGTCCGACACGACAAAGGCGGTGTGAGACGGCGCATTGTCGTTCAGGTTGTCAGTCATACGGTTGATCGCTGGCCGGACGCGGGCGACTCGTTTTCGAAGCCTGTCGAGCACTTGTACGTAAAATGCAGCATTTATAGTTTGTCGTTCAGGTACAAATTCGTAGTGAACGACTCCCCTTTTGCCAAAAAAGACAATGAGCATCATAAACTTATTTTCCGGACGAACCCTGTATTACCTAGGTTTAGAACAAAAGTTGCAAAATGACAAAAAGGAAATTATTATGACCCCACATTATTTGGGTTGGTAAAACCACAATAATACGTACTATTAGGGAGATATACTCCAGTATCGAGCCGTCTGTCGTATAGGATGTTAAGCTGCTGACCCCTTGGCGCCTTTCATAAATAGTAGTATGCCGACGCTGGGTTTCTCTCTCACCTTCATCTTTCCTGTCCATTCGTAATGGCGCAAATGACCTCAGCTGTGGGTCGCCTCCCCTAAAAATACTACTCCAGTATCGTTAGATATAAATATTTGTTCTTTTTTCAAAAAAAACAGGAACCATAATAGTAAGAAATCAAAATAATCATAATGAAAATAGTAAATACATTCCAATAACAAGCGATAACAAGGTTAAACGCTGTGTAGGTATCTGGGAAATTCGTAGGTGTATGTAAATGTTTAGTTGCCAGGGTGTGTTTTCACAAGCAAGTTAAAATGGGTTTTGCATGAATATATTCGCCTGTGTTGGAATTGGAATGCTTTTATTTATTGAACATGTGGGCTCTTTTACGGGCTTTGTTAGCGTCCCACCATGCGCCCTTGCGGCGGCTAGCGGGATATTGAGCCGGTGAAGATGTAATTAAATATTTCTCTAAATTATTTATAGTGTTGATACATAATTTCTTAAATATGAAGTGAAAACGCTAGAAAGATCCATGATAATAATTTATACTACAACTGTTGAATATCACATTTGCTTAATTTGGCGTTACCTTCCTCTCTTATAAAGCTTTCTAATACTCTAATTATTTAACCTAAACGTACATAAGTGTAGTTCAAAGACGTGGGTGTTATCAAGTATTTAGAGTGTTCTCCCTCTGTAATATATAGTTATAGTATTTACTTTTCCCAATTAAACGTAAATAATCTCGTCTCAACCGACGGCCGATTAATTAAACTCTCTGAACCATTTTCGCCGAAAACGGTCCGAGATAATGCCGTAAAACACCAACTCCAATATAACGAAGGTAAACAGACTGGAGAACTCGATTTTCTGCAGCGTCAAGCAGTCAAAGTAAATTTTTCCTAATTAAAGTAATTAAATCATGTCCGTTAAAATGGTTGAATTTCAGTTGTGGGACAGAGTGCACTAATTAAATACTATTCTCATGAGTACGACCACCTTAATTTAAGCTCATCTCCTTAGCGGGTTCTAAAATTCTTGAATAGGAGCTTCAAAATGCGCTCGTGCTTTCGTACCCTTTCGTTCTCCGTAAATGCAAACTCACGGATTTTGACTTTTCGTCAAAAGCCCTCGTCGTTGAGGAAATTCCAACGTCAACTTCGTCGCCTCCACCCCAAGTATGCATTCACAACTCAATGAGGCAACCGAATACTTCATCATGGCCTTTGACCCGAACTCACACCCCCTCCTGCCCATCCTCTTCATTAAGCTTCCGAGGAAGGGCATTTCTGTGCGTCACAGACCGATTGAAGTAGAAATTTCAAATGCCTGACCGTAACTTCATTTCTTCCTAAAGCATTTAACTTTTAGGCCTCATCTTATATTTCCGTTGCTCCAATACTCGTCATCATGACAGCTAACCTGTGATATCACATGACATTTTTGCTTGGGGCTCGATGGTTATTGATTCTAATATTAGGTACACCGTTCTAGGTGTCGTACACTGTTCAATATTAAAGGTAGGCCAAAGTTGGCACTTCAGAAGGTAAACTACATTGATGGAGGTACATGAGGAGTATGGAATTGGTGGGAGAGAGTTAAAGAGCAGGTGGGAGAGAGATGGGATTCTGGTTTGGAAAATAGGACATGTTTTGCAGCTAGATTTATTTCAGGGCCTGGGAGTCGTTTTGTGACGGAGCAAGGATTTAAGGAGTGGATTGGTTATTTTGAGAAGATCTGATAAATCGGTGGGGCGCTTGAAAGTGACAGAGGGGCATTTGGGAAAAAGGCTGACGCTGGAATTATGGTTTTTGAGGATAGGGTAGGTCTTTAAGGATTAATCGCAGAGATTCAAGGTCAGGGAGATATGTGGTACACATTGAAAGAGGGTGGGTTTCCGCGGTGGTGGAAGGTCTGGGAGTGTAAGCATGTCTTCGGATCCTCTTGTTCAGGAAGGATTCAGGATAACCTCGTTTGAGGAGGGAGTGATGTAAATTCGAGAGGAAATTATCAAGGGAATCGGGCTCATTGCAAATTATGACAATTTATTCCCTCATGAACCGGGAATAAGGAATGGAGCGTTTGGTAGGACATGGGTGGTAACTGTTGAACTGTAGGTATTGTTGTTTATTTGTGGGTTTTATATGTACAGATTTGTGAAATTTTTGGCCTATTAATGATATGTTTACATCTTGGAAGGTGATTTTGGAGGAGATAACCGTAGACGTGAAGGTGACAAAAGATTGAGGTCGGAAATGAAAGCTTTCAGGGAATCAGGACTATGTGGTCAGAGAAGGAAAGTATCATCAATATATCTGAGCCAGAATTGAGTTTCAGGGGTTGTTTGATCTGGAATTTTTTTCTCTTGTGAGACCAAGGAAGAGGTTTGCATAGGCTGGGCGGAACCTGCTACCCATGGCACAACCCTTGATTTGCAAGAAGAATTGTCTCCATCAACAGTTACCACCCGTGAAACCTGAAATTAATTTCTCGTGAGTACTTCCCCATCATCGATATATATATATATATATATATATATATATATATATATATATATATATATGATTCTGATGACGACGGCCGTGCCGTCGAAACGTAAATATCCAATGTAAGTGTCCTTCTTTTATGTTTCTATGTGTGTGGTGTTTGTTGTCTTAGTGTTTGTGTGTTTATATATATATATATATAATATATATTTGTGGGTTTTATATGTACAGATGTGTGAAATTTATATATATATATATATATATATATATATATATATATATATATATATATATATATATATTATATTTATATATATATTAGATATTTATTATAGATATTATAGATATACATATATATATATATATACACATATCATATTACACTTTTGTAAAAGTCTCACGGACGTGAATAATAATGTTCATAGAATTATCACTTGTAGACAAAGACAAATCACATATTATTAAAGAGAAACTCACTGGGTATCGAATTTTCGGTCTAACCACCTTTCTCAAGAGGAGGAAGGAACGAATCCGAGGTAAAGGAGGGTCCGAAAGCACTGGATGGAAGAGTAAACCACGTGACAATCCTCGCGGACGTACTGCATTTTTGCCGGAATCTCCGGTGGAAGGCTTTTTGGGAGTCGCAACCGGCACTCCAGCAAATCTCCAGTCCCCTTCACAACGCCTTTCATAAATTCAATCCGGTTTCTACCCAAGGACCCAATCCCATCCCCTCAAATCATCCAATTGAAATGTTTATAAACAAAGTCCTCCAGTCAAGAATTTCCAACCCGTCTTTCCTCAAATCCCTAAATCCTCGACCAAACCTGTCTCCTACCTAATCCTCAGAACTAAGTAATTTCATGAAAAATCCTGATATCATCTCTACTTCCGTAGACATAGGGTCAACGGTTATTCTCTTAAACAGATCAGATTACATAAGTGAACCAGACACCCAACTCTCAGACACCTCTTTCTACCAGCTAATCCCCGAAAATCCAAATCCCGCACTTAAGGAGGAACTAATTTCATTTCTCGGAGCCAACGGGCGAAATGGTCTATCTACTTTAGACTTGGCCTCCTCATCCCTCCCCACCAACGCAATCCTCATTTTTATATCCTTCCGAAGATGCACAAGCAGGGTAATCCATGTCAGCCGATTTTATCCTCCGGCCACTCCCCAACAGAAAGAATCTCGGCATTTGTAGACCACTATCTCCAGCCGATGGTCCACTCCCTATCGTCATTCACAAATATATTCTTACCGTTTCCTGGATAGTTTAAAATCTACCACCCTCCCTCCAGATACGGAGATTATTGTGGCCACTATAGATGCCACATCCCTGTATACATCAATTCCCCACTCAGAAGGTCTCTCCGCCCTCCAACACTACCTCTCCCAACGCCCTGAGCCACACATTCCCAGCACAGATTTTCTCCTTAGCCTTTCCGAGTTCACCCTCACCCGCATTTCCTTCTCCATTAACGGTTAACTCATCGTACATCCTATCGACTTCTTTCTTCTTGTGGTTGCTCGGTGGCATGTATACATGAACCATGACCAAGTTCGTCGGTTCTGCTTTAATCTCTACGAGTAATATTCTATCCGTTTCTTGCTCTATGTTGACTACGCTTCTTTCTACCTCTTTATTTAATATTGCGGCAACCCCTCGTTGTTTCTCGTCCCAGTCGCTGTATATTATTCTATAATTTTCACTCCAGTAATCCCCGCTATCCTTCCATCTTACCTCGCATAGACCTAAAATATCTAATTACCTCTTTCCATCTCTCGCTTAAAATTCTCTAATTTTTCTGTCCTCAACAGTTTCCTGACATTCCATGTTACTATTCTTACTACTTTCGTCTTCTTCTTGCGTCTTCTGTCCTGCTGCGTCGATTTTCCCCTGCAAGGATTTGGTGGGATGACGACTGCGGAAGCCTTGCCTCCCCCGCTGACGGACACGACACACGGCCCCTTGGGACGAGCCCCGTAGTTACCTGGACTCGAATCCTGTCTTTTGTCCATCATCTACCTGGGAATAATAATTGAGGTGGTTTCCCGTTGCCCTTTGGGCCGAGTTCCGCAGTTATCAAGACTCAATTTCTCTTTTGGATCCATCATTTTTCATGGGAATATTAATTGAGATGGTTTCCCGTTGTCTTCCTCAATGGTGTTTTTAACGTGAAACCATCACTTAATGACTGGGGTCAGACGCCTTTGCAGCCACCTCACTGAGGAACAGACGCTGCATGGACTACCTTTCGTCTGGCTCCTAGCCTTCGACCTATCTGGTATGGGTGACCCTATCAAAAGCAATTATTTTTACTCCCGCCAACACAGCTCTAGGGGTCATCAGAACGCACAAGCCCTTCCAACTGGCCAAGGTTGTAGTCCATGTGGGTGTGTGTGTATATATATATACATATACTCACACATATATACGATACAATATCGGTTTGTACATAATGTACAAGCCGATTCATGTCCTAAGGTGGGACGAAATGGATTCAGGGAATCTTTCACAGTTTAACCGTTTGGTTTCTCACAAAGTTCAGCTACATTTATTCCAGAAAATCCTACTGCTTTGATTTCAGAACTTTTTTATCAAAGTTATTGCCTGAGAAATATAGTTACGATTTATACGGGAATCCTCCGTTCATCAGTTGACTGCTGGAAATAATTGGTCTTATTTGCGTCATGCACGTATACATTTTCCCAAACGTAGCCCAAGCTTGCACTTGTTTTATACAATAATTACACAAATTGTAGCTAAAAATCTCTAAAAAAATATAACATTCTATGAAATGTCGTTACATACGTGTATATACACCCACGTCACATTGCGCGTCCTTCGGTGTCAAAACAGTTAATTAGTTTAATTATGTTCATTACATTTAAACGGGACACCAAATCGATGGCTAAAATATATTCGCAAACAAAGGTCATTCCAAATTTATACGAACTAATAATTTACACGTCCTTGCCGCGGCTTGCGGGTTATTAAGAAGATGTATATATATTCACATTACCAATATCGTCAATTTTTAAACTTTTTTTTTAATTTGACTGTAGCCTACTTTGCCTTCTAAATGCCGGTCTGACTTCCCCGTTGTACCATCTAGGTTTCTTACTGTCGCATTTGATTTTGGATGGGATGTAAGTCTTCATTCCTTCTCGTAAAATATCAACGAAAATTACCAAGTGTTCTCTTTATCGGTTGTCACTGTTTTTTTCTTGTATTCCGGCAAATCTTTTTTTAAATATTTTCCAAGTCCGTTAAAATTCACCTTGCTGATGGAGTATATTTTACGCTTTGTTTCGTTTATTTTCACGAACTTAGTTTTTAACTCTACAAAAATAGCCTTATGGTCACTAATACTGTTCATTATTTCAAAGTCTGTAACGATTTCGGGCGTAGCAATTGGGAAGATATCAAGGATGCTGTGGCACCGTGTGGGCGATTTAAGAATTTGTTCTGGATTGTTCTGTGAATATATGAAGGAGTTCTTGGCATGAATCTCTGTTTTTGGCCGATTTTCCTACGCAGTACTTGTCCCAGTCAATGGACGATAGATTTGTGTCACCAGCGATTATAATAATACTGTTGCTATGTTTGTTACTAAGAGTGGATATTTGATCGTCGAGCTTGTGTAGTATATATGTACTATAAAATGCGCGCACGAATAGGCTTCTGTTGTTGTAGTCATTTATGTTGTACCACACGCTTTCTATGCTTTTTTCGTCGCATTCGTATCTTTGGCTACTATGAGGTGGCTTTACAGATATGAATACTCCCCCACCCAATCTGTTAGGTCTGTCCCTTCTGTAAATTATGAAACCGCTCGGAAAAACTTCATTGTTTGCTATATATCCCGTCAGCCAACTCTCGGTTCCAACTACTATATCTGCGTTTGTACTTGCAAAGATATGTTCAATATCAGATATTTTGTTTCTAATGCTGCGCCAATTTAATGTTATAATTTTTATTTCGCAAATAAATTTTTCCTCTATGGTTTTATGTATCCTCGGAAAACTGTCGGCGTCGCATTTCTTCGTCTTCTGCTCTCTTTGTTTTCAGATTATCCCAGAAGTTGGGCCCTTTTGGGTGTGTGTGTGTTTGCGTTTATTGTGTGCTAGTGTGTGTGAATTGTCTGTACTCGTCCTTCGTGGATAGGCGCAGACTGTGTACTTGTAGAACATCCTGGTATCTTTAACGGGCTCTTCCCTACAGCTTCGTGAAGGATTACGTTTCCACCTAGAATCTTTAACGGGGTCTCACAGCCTCGTGAAGGATTCCAGACAGGATAGTGTGTGTGTGGCTGTGTGTGGTCCCTGGCCTGGATTAATTTCCCCTAAACCACCACAGAGGGTATTCTTGGTTGAGAGGTTGTGTTTGGTCTCTTTCGTGGTTCCCGCGAAAACCAACACAGCAATTAGTCTGACGAGAGTTGCGACTGTTTATTACGGCCATTGGAGTTTTACCCCCTTATTATTTTAACCTGAGGCCGTAGAGCTCTTGCTTTCTAAGTTTTTGTTTATTCTGTTTTTTTCGGATATGTGAGGCGTAACCTGATCTGAAGTGACAAAAGCGCTGGATTCTACTTAATTTATCCCAATATATGACCTGCGCTCTTGCCTTCCAACTATGCTTAACCCTAGAACGTGTTCGTTTAACCTACGCGCTACACACTGTGATGTCTCGGCAGTATAATGGACCCCGGAGCGATTTAGGGGTACCCGATACGATGAGAGGACAGGCCTCAGATCAACAAAGTCCACTTCGATGAACGTTCTGAGGCGTCGTTTGTTCCCACATGAGCCACAATGCGTAGCTTTGAGCAATCCGTATTACTTACAGCCGCCTTCACCGCCTGCGTCGCCTGGGGTACCCCGCCACCTGGTATACACCAGGACGACAAGAATCCAACAACTCCCTCCTGTTGGGCTCTGCGGCGCAGCGGATACATTATACGCCGGAAGTTAGAGCTGCCTATTAGATATTAGGTTTAAATGTAGGTGCATGTGTATGCTTGTTGGTAGTTTATGTGTTTGCATGTGTGTGGGGTGAAAGGGTTCTTGTATGAATGTATACCTTGTTTGGTTTGTGGCCTATAAATGTGTGGCTTCTGCATGCTGTTTTTTCTTTCTAAATTACGATTGGTGCCCTAACACCTCCCACCACACGCCCTTTCGGCGGCTTGCGGAGTAATGAGTAGATGTAGATGAATATAACGATTCCCTCCCTTTCCGAGCGCTAATGTCTTACTCTAGGCAGTGCCTTCGGAGTAGAGGTAAGAGCTGCAGGTACGGTGGTACTGTCAACCGACAGCACCTGGTACCTGTTGGAGACGGGGAGGGTATCTGCCTCCGCAGAGCCCAATCCTTGCCGCAGCGTTACCTTCCCCTTGCCCCGAGATACGTCTCTCCAATCGTTCGACCTACGGACATGAGATACTCCTTCATTGAGAGATGGGACACGAGGTAGGTCTCTAATCGTCCAGCCACGTGTAGCATTCCCACGAATCCATGCATCCCTATGGGCGTGGCGGGTTTTCGTATTCCCATCCCGAGCACCCTCTCTCCCGAGTGTAGCCCTCCCGCCGGTGATCTCCGATCGAAGCTCCCGCACCATCCTCTCCGACATGACGATACGAGCCCTCAGAGCTGCCATTCGCCTGTGCTATCGATCATGGCAACAGGAGACCTAGGTGAAGCCATCCTAATTAACAACCAAGTGCCCAACAAAAGCTAACCTGAATGCACTATGCTAAGATTTCTTAGAGGGGTTAGCTAAATTTAACTCACTCAATATGTTACACTTTGCAATGGAACATGAAGCCTAAGTGGACAAAACGTTTCTTAAATGAGGTCTGCTTTTCAGAGGAAAAAAATATAGTAGAAAAAGGAAAACACTCACCGATAACCAACCAGAATCGAAGGACACAAACCACCACAATTCACTAAGATAAACTACTACTACCATATACTAGGGGTAACTAACCACAAACAAAATGTAGGCTAAATAAACGAAACCGTTGACTCTACACTGCACTTCACTAGATGCAAAAGCACCAAGCAGCAGGCTGGCAGGTAGTTAGTTAAACTCTGCTTGGTCAAACCGGTTCGCAGGAGTGATCTGAAAGTACGTCTGCTCAGGTAGAGGGCGGAGATAGAAACGGAAATTCTAGCTTGCACGATATTGGATAAGTTTCTTACTGCATATTAAGGTGCAATAATATGTTAGATAATAGTATTTATAATTGCATGCGTGTAGAATGAATGGAGGTAGATATGTATTCGTATGCGTGTAAAATGATAGGATTTTTGCATGAATGTATGTACCACTGTGGGTATCGGTCTGCATGTATGTGTTGGTATTGAATGCGGTTTTTTTTGCAAATACGGCTTGTAACATGGAAAAAAATACAAAATTATTTTGTCTCACCATCTAGTTTCTCCCTTCTATTCTATTACAGGTGCGTCTAAAAATGAAGATTTGGAGCGAAATTTTCCTTGTTTCCGGAATCAAGCTAGAATCAAACTATTTCATTGCCGGCTCCTGTTAGAGCAAGCCAGGCTTCAGAATTAGTTACTCAGTAATCCATGATAACTTGTCTGAAAAACCTTACACACCAATCTTATTTTTAAATTATTTGTTAGAAATGGGGGAATTTTATTTCAGTGCTTAAGTCAAGGTCACTCATACGGAGTTGACCGTGTAATAGGATATTTTAAGTACTACACATTAACAATTTTTATTTTACGTTTGATTTTTCCTTTTTATTTTAAATGATGGACACGAAAATATACGTGAAATTTGCATTCCTATTTCAAGTGTTTTATAGTATTGGATGAAATAATTTTCACATGATATCATCTAAAAGAAAGTAAAGGATTTGTTCAGTGTCTAGAGAATAGTTTGTTAAAAATTTCTTTTGTCCGCTTAAATTTATGAAATGAAGTTCCAAGTAATTTCATGAACTTTTATTACGATTTCATTGTTCGTAGAATAGATTTACCTTGTCTTTAACGCATCATTAAAAGTTTCTATAAATTGAAATTTAAGCATGCTGGTTTACGGATATGTGTGCATTTAAATATCTTGATTGTGCAATTTTTAAACAGTGCCGAAAAGAAATTTCATTTGTCTCTAACAGAAAAGAAGTTACGGGGAAAAACTTGAGTCGAGCGTCGGGTAAACAAAAGGCAGTTCAAGATCTCTCTTCCTTGTTTACGACGCCACAACAATCTTAGACCGCTGGGCAGTGAGATAATCATCGAAATTCGGATAGGTGCTAAGTCACAAACAGATTTTACCTGAGAAAAGCAGGGGTGAATCATTATCTATGACGCCAGGGGGTGGATCATGGGCGGAGCTTCGGACGGACGCTAGCGTACCTATGCGGCAATAGAATGTACTACGCCACGACAGTGAGAGCAACATTTGGACCCCACTCCCACGACCTCTTTTATGCGCTCGCCAATCAGACGTACGCAGCATGTCGTAGGAAGGTCGGGGCGAAGTGGGGGGCGGCGGGTACGTTAACGCGTCTTTTTGAGTCGTGGGAGGGGAAACAAAAGGCGAGGGGGGGAGGGGGGCTGAGAGTGCTCCCCCTTGCCAGGACCTGTCGCGAAGTTAATCCGTCCAGAAGCGAGCACCAATTTGTACCATAGGGTGGGGGAAGGGGTTGATGGAGAGGGGGGCACGCGGGATAGTAATCGGATCAGTATTTCGCCGAAACTTGTGACAGAACATTTCATTACCGTACGATTAGGATGTTGGGGCGGGGGGAATTTATGTAACCCCCCCTCAGCCCCAGAAGGGACGTCAGGGAACGAAAGGATATTCGGCTTTTAAAATCCATCCCGATGACGAGATTTGTGCAATTAGCGGCTTGTCAAACGAACACGGTCGGTGAATACTATTTAGACATCTTCGTGTGCGACGGGACTTCTCACGAGGAGCATCGACGGTGAGAGCTGCCCCTTGAGACTCTTAACGCCCCTTGAGACTCTGGCGCCCCAAGCTCTCGGATGCCAGCTCAGTATTTAATGATTGATCTGAAATACCTAATCCTTACGCAGCAAAATACCAAAAGACACTCGCGCAGGTACTTTGAAGTACAAGAGAATTCTATAACCGTAAAATCAGATGTTCAGCAAGTTTTAGAAAGCACGTGGTAGAATTTGAGCCTAAAAATTTTCGTAGTTTGCATCTAGATTTCTTATCGTATTTTTCACTAATAGAGTAACCATTTTTAAACCTAATACTACCTTCTACCGGTATATCACTCCTTTGGTAAACCTTCCTGTGTAAAAAAAAAATTGTGTGGATCGCTCTGAACACGAATGCATGCAAATATGCATCTAAAAATGAATTTACAATGAATACATACGTATTTACATACATTCACAGGCAAGTATATCCTTTGCATTTGCTATTTTCTTTTATAAGTGAGCATGCATACACGCATAGCGTGGTAAATTTGAAGCAAGTCCGACTTCACATTCCCCTCAAAATCTGAAGCTAGACTTTTTCAAAGAATTGAACCGTCGCGAAGATTGGAGGATGAATGGCGACATCAAGTATGCTACCCTTTGTCAAGATCATTGTTTCCCGTGGAGGATCAATTATCCGCAAACACGGCAAAAGTTCGCATGTTATCTTTAGACAATTGGGAGGTAAATTTGATGAGAAGAGAGAGGAGAAGCCAGAAGAGGGGCGGGAACGAACTCAACTCCCATTTAAAAGTCGCGGGCTTGAATACCAACTCCTCTGTGTACGCCGTGTTTTCCCCAGAAGTTATTACTCAGACACGATGACGCTGCGTAACCTTAGCCTTTGGAACAGCTTAAGCCCGAATCTCTTGCTGGGTGTGGCATCAGTGTTTATTTATGGGCTTCTCGACCATTTTGCTTTTGCAAGTAAGGTAAACTCGGACAGCTAGAAGAACTACCATGAGTTCATTTATCATTATTTCATTCCAAATGTTGCTCGGAAAATAGAAAAGTGAAATCCATCATTTCAGAATATCATGCATTTAAAATTATCGGAGTTTTACGTTTTCTCTGATCCTCATATTCAGATTTCCATACATTTACATAAATACCGTGTGAGCCACCAAAAAAGTGTGTGGCAGGAGGTGTAGCACCAGGAGGAAAGGGTAAGGGATGAGGGGGTTGGGGTTATTAAATAGGTGAGGAAAGGGGGGGGAACCTGTAAGAAAAAAAAAATATATATATATATATACATACATACATGCATATACATACATATATATATATATATATATATATATATATATATATATATGTACACAGCACGAGAACACATAAAAAGAACACTCACAATAATATCTTGATAATTTCGATAGACTCGAACTCCGTCTTCTTCGGAAGATAAGATAGGACTGCTAGGGGTCCTATCTTATCTTCCGAAGAAGACGGAGTTCGAGTCCGTCGAAATTATCAAGATATTATTGTGAGTGTTCTTTTTATGTGTTCTCGTGCTGTGTGTTACTGTCTAAGTTATATATATATATATATATATATATATATATATATATATATATATATATATATATATATATAGTGTATATATATATATATATAAATTCACTGATAGTCATAACAAACACAGAAACCAAAACACACAAAAGAGGGACTCACTGGTTCTCGAATTTTCGGTGGTCCAACCACCTTTCTCAAGAGGAATTAGGAACAGAATGAGTTCTGTTCCTAATTCCTCTTGAGAAAGGTGGTTGGACCACCGAAAATTCGAGAACCAGTGAGTCCCTCTTTTGTGTGTTTTGGTTTATGTGTTTGTTATGACTATCAGTGAATTTACATTACACGTTTGTGGGTTTTCCAAAAAAGTGTATATATATATATATATATATATATATATATATATATATATATATATATATATATATATATATATATATATATACACTTTTTTGGAAAACAAGTGTTTTTGAAAACAATTTGGTTTTTTTGGACGGCACAATAGAACACAAAATAAAACAGATAACACGTAAAAGGACACTCACACTGTAGATGATTTAAGCTTTCGGCCTACTCCGAGGCCTTCTTCAGGTCAGACTGAGAGGTTTTGAGGGAAGAGTGCCTGGGGAGGGGAGGGGGGGCGGAAGGTTTAGGGACTGTTGGGAAAGAAATTATAGATGGCGGTTAAGGGTGGGAATTTTAAAGGATCGGAAATATCGGATGTATGCGGATTCGCGAGTTCTCACCTCTATTTTGGAGGTCCTCCACATATTTCCCCTACCTGCAATCGCCCCCCATGTAAAACATGTCTCCTAATCAGATCTGCTCCCCTCTCCCCACATCCCCTCATTGTCCCTCCACCCCGTTCCCACGCTAATTGCCTCTCAAAAAATATTATCTATCTTTTGTCGTGCAAACAATGCACCTCATTCTACATAGGCGAATGCATTACCCCCTTATCCATCCGAATGAACAATCACCGCTACTCATGTAATTCTGCTTCATTCTCTTCTCTTCCTATCTCTTTATACGCAAGTTCACACAACCTATCATTTGACGAATGCTTTTCCCTAACAGTTTTAGAATCCCTACCTGATTCAGCCACCAACATAGAGGTGAGAACTCGCGAATCCGCATACATCCTATATTTCCGATCCTTTAAAATTCCCACCCTTAACCGCCATCTTTAATTTCTTTCCCAAAAGTCCCTAAACCTTCCGCCCCCCCCCCTCCCCTCCCCAGGCACTCTTCCCTCAAAACCTCTCAGTCTGACCTGAAGAAGGCCTCGGAGTAGGCCGAAAGCTTAAATCATCTACAGTGTGAGTGTCCTTTTACGTGTTATCTTTTTTATTCTGTGTTCTATTGTGCCGTCCAAAAGTTATATTGCTCTCGTGAGTACTTCCGCATCATCGATATATATATATATATATATATATATATATATATATATATATATATATATATATATATATATATATCGATGTATATATATATATCGATATATATATATATATATATATATATATATATATATATATATATATATATATATATATATATATATATATATATATATATATATATATCGATGTATATATATATATCGATATATATATATATATATATATATATATATATATATATATATATATATATATATACATTTATGTACATACACAAACATAAATACACATACATATCCTCGCGCAGTCCCTGACCTGTACGTTAATACTTATTGAAATGAACTAACTCCCGGGGAATTTCGACTACAATCATTCTGGTCCCTAATCGTTCTTGGAAAAAATGACATTTTAAACATGTCAGTCTTGCAGTCTATCTCTCTAATCTTATATTCGTGATCCCTTCGACCGATATACGTTGGGGTTCGTATTATATCCTGGAAGTCATCGGAAAAGGGCCCATCTTTAAATGTTTTTAATGAGTTTAATCTATATTGTAAACGCCGCTGTGTAAGAGAATCCCATCCTAAATTGTCTAGCAAAGTGGATACGCTGCTGCGTTGGTCATAACAATGTTGAACAAACCCAGCCCCCCTCCGCTGAACTCGATCTAAATCCGAAATCAAATTTATATTTTGAGGATTCCATATACTGGCAGCATACTCTAGGTGGGGCCTGACCAAGGCAAGGAAACATCGTTCTTTCACTTTTTCGTCGCATTTACCTGCACTCTTTTCACAAATCCCAATTTTTTATTAGCACGACCGCATATTTCTCGTATGTGCTTTCCCCAGGATATATCGTGAGTAATTGTTACACCCAAGTATTTAAGGGAATCTACCCTCGCGATTTTGGTTTGTTTTACTTTGTAACTATAAGGGAGGGAATTTCTCTTTTCCCAAAAATGTATTACTACGCATTTTCTTAAATTTAATTCCAATTGCCATGCATCGCACCGATTTTGAATTGTATCTAGGTCGTTGGCTAACACGACTCTGTCTTCATGGCTTCGAATGTCCCCATAAATTACTGCATCATCGGCGAAAAGACGGAGCTTGCTATTAACTACGGTACTGATGTCATTTATGTAAATAAGAAAGAGGAGGGGGCCTATGGCACTTCCTTGTGGTACACCCGACGTGGCCTTGACAGTATCGGATGATACACCGTCCAGGACGACTGTTTGGACACGATCACTTAAAAATTGTTTAATCCAGTTAATAATACTTTCGTGCATTCCATAAGTTTCCAATTTCGCCAGTAATTTGCAATGAGGGACTTTATCGAAACTTTCTTAAAATCTAGGAATATTGCATCAACTGGAATATTACTTTCACCGGAGTTCAATACATCATGTACAAAAAGTGCGAGCTGAGTATCTCAGGATCTACACTTACGGAAGCCGTGTTGGTTATCAATCAATAAATCTTGGCTATCGATGTGCCTCATTATGGAACTAACAATGATGTGTTCAAGAATCTCACAGGATATGGAAGTGAGGGATACTGGTCTATAATTACTGGGGTTCTCCCTGTCTCCGTTTTTAAATATGGGTGTTATCGAAGCTACCTTCCAGCCGTTTGGCACGCTTTCTTCTGCTAATGATTTCTTAAATATTACATCAAGATAAGGGTCAATTTCAGCTGACAGTTCTTTATACACGCGCGCCGGTATCTCATCAGGTCCCGGAGATTTGTTGGGGTCTATGTTTTTAAGGAGCAATTCCATTCTGCGGGTGGAAAAATTGATTGCTTGCATTGACTGCTGAAATGTTTTCGGAAGGTTCTCGGGTATATTCTGTGAGCATATGTTGAAAACACTCTGGAAGAATGAGTTTAATATGTTGGCTTTATCTAAACTACTCGTTACTTTATCCCCCTTTTCGTTATTCAATGAGTTTACGGTGGACTTTTTCCCCGCGCTTCCCTGACGTAGGACCAAAACATCTTTGGGTTATCGCTTAAATGTTCGTCTAATTTTTTCCTTTTGAATTCCGCTAGCGCCTTCCGAAAGGCCTTCTTGGCATTGGACCTGGATGCTTTGTTGTTCTGTATGGTTTCGTTGATTTTATCAGGGGAGGGATCTTTAACTGCGTTTTTCATTCTGGCATGGCATACCCTTTGCCGCCTAAGAGATTTCCGTACTTCAGAGTTGTACCATCGGGGTTCCTTATTCTCTTTTATATATTTACTAGGTATAAATCTCTGTATTGCTTAACGTGTTTTCGTAAGAAAATTATTCCAAGTATCCTCGTCGCTACTAGTTTTGCTTAATTCGTCAAATATAAAAAATAACGTTTTAATTCACATTTTAAGCCATCATTGTCAGCTTTATTGAACAAACAAACCTTTCTCTTAGGTTTTTTAACTTTATCTAAGCTTAGACAAAATTTAGCGTTTACAGTCCTGTGACCACTGATTCCGTCAACAACTTCTATATTTAAGACCTGTTTGGGTATATTTGTGGCTAATAGATCAAGAATGTTTATTCCCCTTGTTGGTGAAGTGACTAATTGATGTAGGGAATACGAGGTGAACGCAAATAAGAGGGACTCGCATGGATCCTTGTCTTTACCTACATTTATAAAACTGTACGAATCCCAATCTAATGTGGGAACATTAGAATCGCCTCCGATTATTAGGCTATGCTCACTGTTGTGGGATGTAAAGCTTTTTATTTGTCTTTCTAGGTCTGGTATTGAGTTAATGCTAACGTGATGTGGTCTATAATACACACAGATATATATTCTTTTCGATTTGGGTGTTTTCACTGAGCACCATACACTTTCTATACAGCTATCAGGAAATAACTCGGCTCTACTGACATTAGAGTCCTTAACCGCGATAAACACTCCTCCTCCGGCTCTATTCTTTCTGTCGTTTCTATAAACTATGAAGGACTTGGAAAATAATTCGCTGTCTGCGATGTCATCTGTTAACCAACTTTCAGTTCCTATAATGATATCCGACTCTGTGCTATGAATGAGATGGTGAAATTCCGGTATTTTATATTTTAAACTTCGGCAGTTAACTACTACTACGGAAATTATATCCTCGTCTAAAACCTTCTTTGTGGTCTGCTTTCTGGAGATGTTATTTAGTCTTTTTGGTGTCTTAATATTCGATCGGCCTATATTCTGATTATTAATTCTTTCTTTTGTCCCATTAGCAGTGTAAGTACTTGGAAAAATCTCTTTTGGCAACCTAGTATTGTTAGACCCATTAACTGACCTACACCTTATAATATCGTTATTAGGGCAATTTACTCCACTACCTAACCTACGCATTTGCCTAAAAATGTCTTAAAAATTTGTCTTAAAATGGTCAACACGAGGTCTTGGCATCCCCATTGACTATTCAGCCGAGTTTCAAACGAAAAAAAAATGTCCGATTCGCAAATTATTTTCGCAACTTTCCGGGCCTGGTTTTCGGAATCGGCAAACTATAATCGTCTTAAAATGGTCAAAACGGGGCCCTGGCGTCCCAATTGACTATTTATCCGAGTTTAAGACGAAAAAAAATATATCCGATTCGTAAATTTTTTTGCAACTTTACGGGCCTGGTTTCCGGAATCGGCGCACCAAAATTGTCTTAAAATGGTCAAAACGGGGTCTTGGCATCCCCATTGACTACTCGGCCAAGTTTAAGACGCAAAAAAAGTATGTTCGATTCGCAAATTTTTCATCCCCCCCCTAGGAGGAAAGACAACTGGTAACTTGTAACACTTGCCTCTTTTGTACTCTGCTAGGTATCCTCGTTAATCGTGAGCAAATCTTACAAGTGTAAATACCAGGTTCACAGCATACCACCAGCTCCCGTTATATCTAGGAATGTCGCATCAACTGGAATATTACTTTCACCGGAGTTCAATATATCATGAACCGTTAGAGCATAGAACTCCTTAGGTCATATCAATTCTGTCTGCCCCTACTTAAACGTACGTTTTCTTTCGGCATTTTAACAAAAAAATTTTATCGTTGTAATTTTTCTGTAGTCTACTCGTACGTTAATATAAGAAACTCCGAAATGAAGTGTGCATCACGATGGATTATAACAAGATAAGTGGCAATTATATTAACTAACACTCAATGCATGCGGGAAAAGAAAACCTTTAATTTGTAATGCAATTCATCAATTCTTCGAAATTCATTATCTGGATCGAATTGGCAAGGCTTAGCTACTAGTAATAATGCTACTAATAATTGTCTACAAATAAGAATCTTTCCTCCCCTAAGTAAGGATTAATTATATTCACAAAATGCAACTTCACTAATAGGGAACTCTTTAGAGCGAGAAAACTTTGGTTACATGAAAGTTGAAGCATTTTATTTTTATTGCAGTCGATAAAGAAGGTAATAATAAGAAACGAAGGATACTTTCGATATAATCGTTCATAATATGCTCACTGATATGGTGAATTTGTTGGTGCGGTGGCTAGCGTACTGGCTTCCCACCCAGAGGGTCCGGCGTTCGAGACGGCAGATCTTTTTCAGTGGTGTCCTGATCCTTACTTGAGGTGCTTGTTGCAGACGGCTTACTCACACTCACGACCCCTTGGCACCTTTCGATAAGGGTAGGTTAATGCCAACGCCGGGTTTCTCTCCACCCTTCATCCTTTCCCATCCATCCCTAATGGCGCAAATGACCTCAGCTGTCGGTCACCTCCCCTAAAAACTACTACAACAACGAACCGAGGTAAAAAAGTAACGCCTAGCATTCAGGAGCATAATGAAATGATATGTATATTTCAGGGAGAAACGAGATTCATTCGAGTCATGCGTACACAGAAACCTGTTGAAGTGCCTGCCGTATACTTTTCAACGAAAGAAAACAGTGAAATTATTAAAGGTAGTATGGATAATGTTAGTACCCTAAGTGGAAATTAGCGAAGTGCCTGCACTTAAGGCGCTGGTGAACGAAAATTCGTATAGGAATACATAGACATATGTCGCAAGTTAGAGAGAGGAATAATAAAGCTGCGCCTAAATATAACTAGAAATATAGGTCCGTCTCTTATTAAAGCACGTCGACTACGAATGCCTGTGACATTGTATGTACGGTATTTCGTCATAACATCTTGTTCCTTTAAAGCCCCCAAAATTTCAGAGTGTAAGAGGACGTCTCGGTAGCTTAAATGGTTAAAGCACTCGGCCGGATATCGAGGGATCCGGGTTCGTATCCCGGTCAAGGCGAATGATTTTTACTCTCGAGTAAAGGGTTTTCCTGAGAACATCGTATCTTACAAAGTATTTTCCTATGTCAGAGTCGAATTTTATGGATGGAGCATTGTGATTAAAGGCTGATATTATATAAGGAAAACATTTATGGTATCTAATAATTACTATATGGTATATTCAAACTCAAAATCTTACAAGTCTTGGGGTACATTTTATTATTTATATGACGTCTTTTCTCTAATTGTCTTTCTTGTTTTTTCTTCCTTTTGTAAAAATGTGGCACGTAACGAAGTTGAGACTTTTTATTTTTTTTATGGCCTAAAATGAAGGGAAAGAAGTAAGCAGTGCATTCATTAATTCAGATTTAGAGAAATTCTGTGATAAGGACTCTCAGAAAATGCTTCATAAAATAAAGCTTTTTGTCATTAATGAGAAAGAACATTCAATTGGATCAGGGACATCTCATCCCACCGTAAACACATAGCAGAAATTGCTAGGTAGAGTCACGTCAAACACAAAAGCTGCAGTATCTAGTGTCGCCCCAACAAAGTGTGAAAAATGTCCTTATCTTCTTAACATATGCTAACGACATGAGTCCCTGTGTAAGCCAGAGAAACATATTATTAGATATCAATATAGTGTTATACAAAGAAATAAATACTAAAGAACGACTAGCAATCCTCAGGTTTAGAACGATTTTCATGGATCGATTTAGGAAATGGGTATTGGGATTAAATACTTATAGATGTGCAGAAATAAAATTTTTAAGGAATTACTAGGGCTCAACATCGACCAATGTAAGAGTATGCTCTCTAAAATGAGAGTATATCACAGCATTGACATTAAATACGATCTCTTCACTATCGAAATTCGCGATGACAATTAACCCATAGCTACACCATTCCCAAAAATTGTAAAATAAAAACTAATTATGTTCTACTATTAACATTCGGAGCATATCACATTTATACTATTCAAACTCCGTGGTCGCCATTCATTGGTCCCGCAAGGTCTCTAGGGTCGTTAAATATTAAAGCCGGAGGAAATATATGGTTGACTTCGATATCAGCTAGTTTCCTGTTCCCATAGGTATATGGGTAATAAGTCATAATTGTTTCATGGAAGATATTGTATTTTGTGATTATCACAGTTTACCCAGCCGAGAATTTGTTTGTTGCAACTCTCCTATTTACTCGGTTGCCTAGCAATCTCTTCATTTCCTCATTGCTCCTTGCGCTGGCATTTTCAATCACCTACTGCTCGTACCTCATCATGGTACATCCACTGTAATTTTTTACTTCATATTTCCTTCAGTTTTGGTCTTCAATAAACCCTCGTTCCTCAGGATACGTCAGGTTATACTTATTAAATTTATTGTGTACTTCATTGGCTTTGCTTTTCCCCAATCTTTGATGTACTTCATTTTAATGCTGCCTAAAGATGTTATTTAATTGTTCCTTGGAGGCGCCCTGTTTCCGTCACATCCAGTTTTTTATTTGCTGCTGCTCCCATTGCCCACGTTTCACACGTAAAAGGGTAAACCCCTTGTACAAGTTGCGATTAATTCCTTCCATTTTTCCATGCCAGTACTATTTTCAGTTAATATTTGTGTCTTCTAAGATGAATGCTGACACTCCTTTGTCACCTTATTTTGTTCAATATATCTCTCTTTCTTCTCACATCGCTATTACCTCTTGCTGACAACTATCAAAACTCTTCCACCTGTTCCAATTTGTCTAAGAGTTTATGTTCCCTACTTCGATTGCAGACATAATCTTAAGGTTGAAGTCTTGAAAGCTGTACTTTTTCATTTTTTGTTCCGTAAATATTCTCGTTAGGTTCCTCGATCTTTTAGGTTGGTTTCCTTCTCTGCAAATTGTTGTTTTTATTTTTCTTTCTTGGCGCTTCAGCCAGGCATGTGCTTTGACCTCCCTTTACATGCCTCTTCCTCCGTTTTCCTCCATGCTGTGCCTTCTCCCACCATCTTCTAAATCTCTTGATCTTTATCAAGATTAAGTGTCAATTTTGGCTTCTCCTTATGGATTCCAGTGGAGACATTTTCACGTAATTTGTTTTTACTCCATTGTTTCTTAGTCCCATTATGTGACTCTTCTCTTCTAGTAATATGGAAGTTTCCTTGAAGGAACCTTGCCACCAGTGCAATATTATCAGCATAATCAGCCATAAACAAGCCTGGGCAGACTTGTGTATTATTGTCCCCCGCAATATCAGTTTCTTTATTGTTTAATGTGTGCCAGATTAAGTAGAACCTCAGAAAGAGTATCCCCTTGTCGCATCAGGCGCTCATTCTCCCTTACCCCTCTCCCAAGGGTTCTTGCACTACCTGATTGCACCCACGGATTGTGTCACGCTCAACTCATGTCCGCACCCCCCATCTCAACCCACCTTACCCTCCTATCCACACCCTTTTCTCCAAAAAAACCCCCCTTCTCCACCTACGCGGAACCACAGCCAATCCTCTCTTTTGTTCCTCCCTGTTTCCACCCCTATTTCACAATTCCGGGAGAGGCATTTTTTTGTAAAAGTAATATAATATTACTTTCACATTTTCTGCACACTCGAATCTATGAATCGCTTTCCGTTGCAGTTTTATGCGTTCCAATCACCTAAGTATTTAAGTTCTTTTCTGTGTAAGATATAATTATTAATTTTTAGTTCCTTTTCTAAGGAAATCGTATATGATTACTATCAGCCAATCATCAGGGACTTTTCGGTTTGAGAAATTTCATCCATAATTTTTTATGGCTTTATGACTAAAACTCTATTGCATGTTTTAGTAACTCTATGGTGATAAAATCCTGATTATCCTGATGCTTTTTTTTAGTGATTGGATTTTGTTCTTGATTTCCAGTACGCTCGGTGGTTTTGAGTGGAAGTATTATTTTGCTTTTCCCCATTTAGGTAATTTGGACAAATATTGTTCAAGAATTATGCATCTTTTTCCTTTTTTATAGAATATTTCCAAATGTTCGTTTTTGTGCTGAACCAATGGCGAAAAGACTATTTGTTTAGTTCCTTTTTCAATGTTCTCCACTATTTTAGTAAACCCTTTTTTTATGAAGTATTCCTCAGTTTCTTGCTGTTTTGTGTCTGCAGTTAGTGAATTTTTCTTATCGGCTTTTAATTATTTTTCTGATATTATTGCGGCTTTACGAAGTCTCTTCATTTTATTTGCACGATCAGTTTTGCCATGACTGTCGTCGGAGTTGTATGAAACGACTGCACTCGTCTGCCCACCAGGCGTGTGTTCGTGTTTCCATTTGCTGAGGCTGTTTTTTCTGCTATGCAAATCCTGGTTGGAACTGCAGCTAATTTATGGATTGATTTTTTGTGGTTTTTATAAGTTATCATTAATTACAAAATTAGCTCGTCATGTTTTGCGTCGTTTTGGAGCTTTCTTTGATTTTTATAATTTCTGGAATGATATTTAGGGAGAATTAAAGGCTTTTCATATTATCTTTTTCATTTTTCTCGACATACTTCATGTTTAGCTTATAAAGCCATTATTATAACTTTGTCATAATTGTACTTTATAAACTGTTCATAAAAGTGAGTGAACCTTGTTTGATTCTTTAAGGTCACTTTGATTTCTCTACTCTACCATTGTGGCTCTTAACTATCGTGCTTTCGTCTGCATGGAATTATCTTCACGTCACTTATAATATTTCAAAACATTTTACAGGTGTGTTATTTGTAACAGAATTGAGTTTCTAACTTTCTGACTAAAATCCGTGTTTCGTTTAATTTCTCCCGAAGCTCAATTTAAATCTATTTACTCTAATTTAATCTATGCTTTTCCTTATTCACTTTCGCGAACTGAGTTTTCTTTCCAGAAATGTGGATTTGTGGTCGATAATGCCCTCAGTTTTGTACACACTTGCTATAATATCTGGTGAACCAATCTCAAATATGTCGAATATCCAGTAACCACGTGTCGTTGATTTAGCCACATGTACTAACAAGATTTTGGCAAATGTATTCAGAATATTTTACGTGAATTGCGATTGTTTTCTGATTTTCCTTCACAATAATTGTCCAAGCCAATGTCCAGCTTATTATAGGTTAGTCGTTGGTGACTCCAATTATGCTGTGATATGCTAAGTGAAGAGAAGATAATAGCGTTTCCCCATTGTCAGGACCGTCACTATCCTAATCTCTTCGGCCTGTCGTCGAGAATAGTGCTAAGATTGCATAACCTAGAATATTTTAATATCTATTGGCCAACCTATTCCTAATATCAAAGTGATGTAATTTTATATTTAATAGAATATGTGACAAACAGAATTGTAGCACCACACAAAGGATATGCCTCACATAATTGAGAGCCCCCTATACCCCAGGCTTGAAGAGAAAGCATACATGTATGTGACGAGAAATCGGTCAACCTAGGTTAGGATCTGTTCATCAACATGTTTTTGTGCACGATGAATGGTTAAATCAAATCACAATTGACTGTAATGTCAATTGAATTCGGATTGTCAGATGCAAAACTTAACGATTCAACTTAGCAAATAGGTCTATCTATGGGATGAGATGGTAAGGGATGGATCTGAATTATGGCCAAAAAGGGTGGTGTTGGTGCAATAATTTAGAAACAATTCGTGAATATGTTAACCGTCAGATCAAATGAATGGAAGATATTTCCCACATTGAGATCTTGTGAGAAAAAAATCATATTCCACGTTATTCAATCCATAACGTATTTCGAGAAAAAAATCACATTAGTCTAATTGAAACTAAGTTTGGTAGTTAAGTGTAGTTCTCGAGTCGTTATGACGTCCTACGGCGCATGAAATACACGCGTTCACTAATTCCCTCAGAGAGCAGAGTGCATCCAAAAAAGAATACAGATAGGGCAAATTTGCCAATAAATCGTTAAGTCTGGGGAAGTTACGGAATAGGGGAAGGATTTTTAGGGATGCCGTTTGGCGAGGGTGGAAAGAAGATGGCGTATCAAGTTTACCGTTGAAACAGCGGATTGTGTATGAATTTGATTTTTAGCACATGAAAGTTGATGTTTATTTATTTACGAAAGTATTAGGGCAAGATAACATTACGAATGTACTCATAATTTTTCTACTTGCTCCCATAATCCGTAGAAATTATCAATTGCTGTATTTCTCTCCAAGTTGAAGTTGCTTGTTTGGAATATATTAATGACCAAAGAATAAAAATTGTCTAACAGTTAAGACAATATATATAAGACGTATATTACGACCAGATTTCATATACTACACAATTATTAGGTGAAATAAAACAAATACGTATGCACTACATCATAATTATGCGTAACAAGTTGTGAATCATAAACATGGCCTCTAAGATCAGTCACTTCAAATACACTATTCATTGAACGTTTACGCAATGAAAAGCGGGAAAGCTCTAAAACACCATACCATCAAAGGAATTTGTCCATTAAATACGAAGGAATTGCAGAAGAAATCTTACCCTTTTGTGTGGATCGCAGTGAGGGGAATAGCTCATAATTCATGGTGAGATTATAGGGTCATCCAAATCAAATGGACAAAGGTATGAACAAAACATTATTCGCAATAAACACTCGCAAAAGTCACCTGTAGATCTGATATCAGCGAGCAATAGAATACCTTATTATTGTGCGCACATGTAGCATCCGACACATGTTGAGTGTGCGTTTCTAGATTATTATTATATGTACCGGTACAACAAAGTCAGTTTATTTCCAAGCGTCAAAGGATTGCGCACTTGTGTAAATAATACGTTTGAAATAGAAGGAAGAATAAATATTATGGCATCGGAAAATTTCACTGCAGGATAATCTAACGTTACTGTCCAATTCAGGCTCTTAAATATACGGAATTATGTGTGGTAAACAATCAATCACCTCCCCCGTGGTCCTCTCCAACGATATATTCTCCATCAAAAAAATTTCAGCGAGAAAAACGGCCTCGGTAGCCTAATTGGTCTAAGGATTAAGCAGTAATCTTGAGATATGGGTTCGTAATCCGGTGATGATGAGGCAAAAATAATACCATATTATTTATTTAACTTCGCTGGAAAATATAGCATATATCTTAGTACAAATCGGCAATAAGAGTAATAAGTGAGCTTGAAATTTTTATTTCAATACTGTAAGTGTAAAACTGAATAACTGATGCATATTATGAAACTTGAAAAAAAACGGGAGAAGGGTACAAAATCTATGCTGAATTTTTTCAGAGAAAAATTCAGCATAGAAATATAACTGAAATTCGATATTTGAAATTCATAATCATAATTTAATGTCTTGTAACCAGAACATCGTTTAGTGCAAATGAGTAAATTTACGTCACTGGATGCAATCACTTGAATTCGGCCATCTTTTTACGGAGAACTGAGGACTTACCCAGGGGAAAATAAGGTCAAAGCTTGTAAGCAAACACGTTTAGCACATTCTGTAATATTTTTTAGACATGCAATTACTTCTCCCGTATGATATCCACAAGAAATATAAATAAATGTTTTCCGACATTAGCGTGCTGACTGATTAAGTTTGGCGTCAAGTTAATTCCCAAATGGCTTACCTCTGTGTAATTAAGCATTAGTATTGCATTCACTCAAATATTCACTTCAAATGCGTTGCTCTGATAACCTGCTGCTCGCGATATATTACTTTAAAGGTGCATTTCCTATGTCGAGCTTCTGTCGATAATTTCAAGTAGGAACTCCACTCCCCATAATTATGAATTGTATTTATTGAAAGAGTAATTTATAGCAAGAAGGCATCATAGTTTCAGTGTCATTATCGAAAATTTGTGCCAATTCGCACGAAATTACCCACTTTTACGCTTGTACACTTTTGGTGCTAAGTAGCTATAACGACCCAAATTGAATAAATATATCCATATGTAGGTGGAGTAGTATAAACATTTTAATAAAGGTATAAACCGCAATCGTAAGTGACTTGTCATAATTTAAATCAAAATGCAGCGTTACGGTACACATGTTGATGCTCACAAAGATTTTATTTATTTATTTATTTAAACATTATTCACATACAGCAGTAGCGCCAATTTAAAGAAAAAATATAAAAAACGTGAAAGAGGACAAAATACAATAACAGCATAAAAATGAAGAACAAGAACCGAAGTTGGAAAGGGGAAAATATTTAATTTGTTGAGAGGCGGGATAAAGCTTGGGTGGTGAAATTGTTACATGATATTTAAAAAGGATGGACAGTGTGAGGGAGTGAATTTAGAAGAGAGGAGAGGCGAAATAATAGTGAGCGCTTAGTGAGAGATATCCTAGGAATAGGCAGATGGAGTAGGGAGTTATTTGGGGTGGATCGAGTTGGTATCCTGAAGTTGAAGAGGGAGAGCAGTTCGGGCCAATCAATAGTCGAGGTTGTGGCGTTTTTGAGGAGGTTTAAATCAGCTCTAAATCTGCGGATTTGGGGGTTAGAAATGGATAAGGAAGACAGAACAGCATTTGAGGGCATATTGCGGAAATGTAGGACTCGGTGTTTGACTATTTTGGCAAAGAAGTGAGAGGGATACAATCGAGGGATTTTAGATTAGTTGGGGCTGAGTTGGACCAAATTAGGGAGAAATATGATACTATTGGAAGGACAATTATTGAGGAGTACGAATGGAGTGCTATTTGATCTATTTTTTGTGAAGTGATAAAGAAGGCCTAAGAGAGGCATTGCTTTATTTTTGACTGTCTGAATGTGGTCGAAGTAATTTAGTTTTTGGTCAGTTAAAAGGCCTAGCCGTCTTTCATATTTTTATTTCGTTTGAGGGAGTTTAATTAATTTGTTCAATTTATTATTAGAATATCAATATATCATGAATATGGTCAATTTATTTTAATTTCATGGGATTTTTTTCAGAGCAAGAGTCATGGTGCTGCATTTTCCAGGCGCCTTTATATGAATTTAAACCTTTAATCGGATAAATTCACTATCCTGAGTTACAAATAATCAGGGGAACAGAAATATACATTATTAATATGAAAAAATTGTAAATTCTAGTCATTTTGAAAATAAAGTCTAACATAAACTTTAATGAAATAATTACACATAAAATGAGACCATTTTACTGTATAAAATATCCTCAGTAATCATCTGCCCGAAGTTTAGTTTGATGAGCGATGGCAGAGCTCACATCGTACCGACGAATATGTAGGGTGTGTGAAAGTCACACGTCACGCATTAGAAGGGTAAAGGGTTATCAGTTCCCCCGATGGTTTCCCAATGGCATCCGGTACCCGGAAAGTCACAGTTTGGGTGGAGTGAGAGTTTACTTAGCCGTCCCACGAGTCGAGCCCTATGGTCAGGTGCAAAAATCCCTTCAAAATGTACAGCCGCGTCACAAAACTACTGCCTAAGATAAAAAATATGATAAAAAAGTGCATGAAAGTTGTAAAATAAAAACTGACATAGGAAAATGAAATATATAAAATAAAAAGGTAATTAAATTGAATAATGAAGTAATAATACCTGCCTCCGCCATTTCACGCTTAACATAAGAGATAAAAATCATGTTTAGGCATAAACTTTAAATTGATAACCGAATATCCACCGTTATACAGATAAAACCACTAGTATTAGATTACTGAAAATTGTTGGATTATGGAGAGTTGTTAATGGTGGTCCACCAGTTGAAGATTGGTTAGATTCACAGACCAACCATAGCTACATCTATTAGCTTCACCAAAAACGACCCAAGAGAAGATGCTGCACGAGAACAAACCCTTCTCATTGCCGCACACTCTGTCTCCCATAATTTCAACCAAAATGTCTATTCTTTCCCTTCCTTTACCTCGCTTGCCTATCATGCACCCCTATGCGATAGAAACGTCAACCAGAGAGAAATACACACGACGACGACTATTCCCCACGATATTTAGATTGACAGAGTTATTGTCTTTAAAATTTATTTAATCAACTCGTGTCGGGTGCGGGTGATATAAAAGCTTGTTTTATTGAGTATCTTTTGAAATGCAAGCAGCAGTAGTCAAAATGAAACATGCCTGACCTAGCAAACGACAAATGATATGAAAGATGCCATATTACAATCATCACCAACAGCACGACGCTAAATTATGAAAAAAAGATACAGTAACAAAGAAACTAGCAAGTCTTCCAAGATTTGATATCTATCATTATTACTTATCGAGACTGGTCTATTAAGGATATCTTCAAAACGCGACTACTTACGCCGCATGGTAACCTAATGTTATGATAGCTATTATATCTGTGACGAAAGGATACCAATGGAAGAACCTTATTACTTGGTAAAAATACCAGTATGTTCGTTTTCTTGATAAAATTATAAATTTGTACGGAATAAATTACTCGGCTATTTTAAAGGGGTTAAAGTGTGCGAATACATGCATTTCATTTTTCCTCAGGTTTGTTTTTCTTATTTTTGGGACGGACCTTGCACCTTGATGACACAAAAATTGTAACGATAATGCCAGTTGCCTTAATCTTATCACCGAATATACTGATTTCCGAAATGAGCCCTACATTTTGATATCGGGAGGGATAACTGGATATTCGATGGAAAAAATTCACGGAGAAGAGCTAGGATAAAAGGGATGTACTCATCAAGGGGATTGAATATCGTACCATTCAAGGAGCTCCCGCTCCGTAAATTGGCGGGCGAGGCCTCTCGCTCGAAATTCCTTAAAAGTCGACAAACTTCAATGGGAATAACGGTGGAACATCATGTTAGGGCAATGAGATAGAAGAGTCTTTATTGCGCTGAGTCTTTGTTTCGACTAGAGGAATGCTCCATATTCTAATTTTGACTAGAAATATCACGAAGAAAGCCTCCAAAAACCAAGGAAATTGCCGCTCTCGGGGACGGTGGAATGGTGTAACGTATTTCCAGAAATAAATTGCCTACCGGGGTAGCTGTCTCTGATTCGCCCCCATAAATTCCCAGAGAAGGACTTTCGCCCCATAAAATACTGCGTACTAGGGTTAGAGAGGTGGAATTTAGGCTGGGTGTTAGATGAGGCCGGGGAGGGAGGGTTGGAAATGGGGAGCCGACCTCCTCTCCCCCCCACAGTCACAAATTCTGCAGAGGCGACTCCCCCTCTATTATTTTTAGACGCTTTCGGATTAGTGGTGCCGTCCCGCGTACTGTTCGCCTCCAACCCCCTCCTCCAGCCTGGTTACTAACCCAACTGTACCGTCGTGCGATATTTTTTTCCCTGAAATATCGTATAAACAATAACAAACCATAAAATTCAAACATGTTTATGAGGTTTGGGTACTGGCAAATGGGATTTGGTATGTACATTCGCATTACAAAACAATGCGTGATTAATAAGAAAATCAGTTTATCTATTATTTAAATCATGTGTATGTATGTAAACATATATATACATATACACGATTTCAATAATAGAACAGTGAAAATTTATTTTACGAAAAAATGAGTCAACGGCAGGAAAAAAAATAGAATTATAACTAAGTTAACCTATGAGAGGCTTATGTTTAAGAGTTAAGTTTTAAAATTAAGTGGTCGTACTTGTTTACCAATATCGCCCGTCCATCATAACAAGAGAAAAATCAATATGGCAATAATTATCAGGTTTATTGAGTGTACATCCCGTAACATAGAAAATATCACGATGTCAGACCTCGAAAGTAATATTTTTTCGTAGCTAGGATAGAGCTTTCCCTCTTTATCTCTCTATCTCTATCCCTCTATTTTTCTCTCTCTGGCGGGACAATGAACATTTAATGCAACCGAAGTGTTTGGTTTGGGCATAAGCAACTGAAAGAATAATAGGATATTATTCTTCCTCCTCTTTCTGACTTCTAAAATAGTGTTAACCTAAGTTTTTCCCTTTCGTTCGCTCCTTTTCCTCATTTTTGTTTTCTCTAAAAAGTTACAATAACCAATTGGACACTAGAGATTTTTTTCATCAGTTCGACCTGTGACTTCCACATGGATAGTGTGGTGTGAATCTGAAATCGAGTTTTGAGGCAGGAAGATGAGCATAGATTGGAAGTAAGGAAATGGATACAAATTAAGAAGACAAGTATACTCGTAGGTAGACAGAAAGGAAGACTAACGACAAAATTTGAAATACGGTAGGCAAAGACATCAAGCTTCTAGGAATCATCCTTAAGAAACAGAAATTGGTTCGAGGAAGTATCGAAAGGTGGCAGGATGTCGAAGGCCGACATGCACGCGGAAGAAATAACATTGGGTAGGCGGGGTAATGAGGAGAATAGACCTTTTAATCAGAATGAATGCAGATAGATTATGAAGAAATACAGAAATAAATAACTAATCAATAAATAATCCTCTCCGTGGGGGAGCCCTCTTCCTGCCTGCAGCGTTGGGCCAAATTCCTCACCTTGGGCAGGAGAGCGTTTTGTTTTGCACGTTCTTGTGGTGGTGGTATATCGCCTTGCTACCCACTTGAATCTGCCTTGCACGTTCTTGGATAGATTTCTTGCTGAGTCCTAAGATATAATTGTTTGTTGTACTTAAGCATGTGTACTTGCATGCTTGTGGAGTGAGGGGAGGTGGATGTGTGTTTGCATGCGCTTAGAATGATAGGATGTTTCTATGAATGTATGCACAACTGTGGATTTGGGTTTGCATGTGTGTGTTAGTTTTGAATGCGGTTTTTCTTTTTTTCCTTTTTTTGGGTGGTGACCTAACAGCCCCCGCCACACGCCCTTGCGGCGGCTTGCGGGGTATTACGTAGATGTAGATGTAAATAACATGATTTGGACAGAGAGACGGAATAAAAAGGAAGTTTGAAATGTGGACGCAGAGAGGAGGTTGCTGGGGAAATTCAAAAGAGAGAAAAAAGTGGGTGGAGGATATAATTAAAGGTAGTTGTATGTTAGAGGCCATGAAATAAAAGGAAACAGTTAAGCAGGCAGAAGTACGGATGGGACAATGCTTTTGTACAATGAATGAATGCACAGCATAAAGCCAGTCAGATCGAGGGATGGAATAGTGAAATGATACACGGCATTCGATAGGAAGTCTACGCAACGTAGAATATAATTGTTGCTGGGAGCCGTCCTAAAACTACGCACCTTTCATTGGTAGATTATCGTGAATGGATCACAAAATATACTGAATGGTCAATGGTGCATAGTCGCCTGAGTGCTGCCGGCATGAAATGAGACCGTGGGTGCGGAAGGGCGCGCACCGCGAGTGGACCGTAACGAGACCGGGACGAGAACCGCGCCGAGATCATGATGCGAATGAGTATCGAGGCTTCAGCAGGCGGCCTCGAGGCCTCCAGAACCATTTGCGTATTCTTGAGGAGGAAGGCGATTCGACTTCGTGGGCGGGGGAGCGAGTTTTGCGCGCCGGGGAGAGAGCGTGAGGGGTGTTGAACGGGCAGGGGGTGGGGTCCAGGATGTGGGGCGGGGCGGGACCCAAGAAGTGTTTCGGTGTAACAGAATCGAGGATGGGAATTTTGAAGGGCGGAGGCGTGGGGTGGGTTGGGATTTTGGCGGAGGCCGGGCACGCGGAAGGGTCGCTGGGTTTTTTGGGCTGCTCGGGAGAGATGGGTGGCGATGTTGGGTGCGTGGGGGGGATATTTGGGAGAGGTTATCGGAGGGGAGAGGAGGAGGGCTTGCGATGGACGGAGGAAGGAGGTGCTGTGGGCAAATTTGACGGCTGATATGAGTGACAGGTTTGAGAGGACGGGGAGGAGGTGGAGGGGCACTTTTCTGGGCAGGGAATGAGAGAAGCGACCCCCCCCCAGATGGCAGCGATTTTGAATGGACTGTCACCTCTTGAGTAAAATATCACAAGATTTTTTGGGAAGGCTCCACGCTCATCTCTTTCTTCTCCACAAACGTCTTAAGCAGACGTTTCTGGCAGGTCATCATTGCATGTCTTCCAGTCCTTCAAGGTTTTTGTGGCTGAGGATTTTGAAGGCGCGTGTTGTAGAAACATGTTTGTTGCCCCCCTTTTACCTCCGTTAGAACTTACCTCTCATCCGCGCGGAGGGTAGGTTTGAGTAAGAAAATCGTTCAACGAGAACTTTTTGCCGTAATATGTCCATTCGATTCACGTATCCACTGGAGTTGACAGCATTATTTTCCTGAAAACTGTGTAAACCCTCCGATTTAATGATGTGTTACTAGATGTAAAAGTTTCCAAAAGTATCCTTGCCTAGCGGTGGATCCCTTTTTATCACCGAGGCAATAGCAAATCATTGGGGAGTCATCGATACCCTTGGTTTAAAAATGTCGAGGAAGTGATCCGGAAAAAAGTGCTAATTCAACAATTATCTACAACGACCACCCCACCAGATACTGTGGCAAAATTCGCTAAACGCAAGTTATTATTTTTAGTTCTAAGTCGAATGAAACATTTTCATCAAGCCTTCGTATTGCCATAGGGTTGATCAGAAGTAATTCCACCCAACGATGAACTCTAATATTATGGACTGGATACAATACAGTCGTCAACGCCCCGTGATTTGTGGTGATCTGCAGGTGGACAAGACATTTACATTTTCATAGTTTTAAAGAGCACCCTTCCAAAGGAGCACCGTTCCAAGTTCATCTCTATGTATCGGACATGTGGGCTCCAGTGCAGAAGGACCAATTTCAGAGCTGAGCGAGATACAGAGAACTCCCCACTTGATAAAGCCAACAGCTTCAGGTTTAACTTTGTGGAATTCCTTCATGATGAGGGTAAAAGAAAGAGAAAAAACTTTGCACTTCCACACACTTTTAATGCAACACGACCATGGTTTCGATGCTGCGCATCATCATCAGGTACAATTCCACAAAATTTTTCAACTTATATAGCCAGCAGCCAGGTAGGGGAAATTAGGGAGAGGGATGTTACTGTAGCAATCATTGGTGGGTGAAGGGAAGGTGAGAGTGAACTATTGGATTCAGACGGTACAACGGGGGGTGTTTGTTTGCCAAGGCTGACCCTCATTAACGGAGGGTCGGTAACTGTCACTGCCTTGGTGGGGGAGGGAATGGTGTGGGAAGGCATTCAAGAATTTAAGGAGAGGGGAACGCGAGAGGTAACGGATATTATTGACCACCTCAGGCGTCCAGGGTGTCCATTCCGAGAAGCCAGATTATAAACGTGCCATCCACGCAACGGTAAAAACACTTCGGCTGATGGGGGGCTGATTCTAGTGCCCGTTCTTCCAAATCATCCATGAAAAAATACGCGACAGCGAAATCGGCAGTGGCGGACCATATAGTTTTACCAAGGACCATAAAATTAGGCGGGAAGGGACCAAAATCATCTGCCAATCCAACGAATTCTGGGACCGACTCACTAAGGAGGCCATCGAGATTCGCCTTCGAAAACATAATTTTAACAGGGACTCGGGTTTTCAACTGAGTAACACCTGGAAACCAATCCTCAGAGCTATGGGGGAAACCAGATTCGACGGGCGGCCAATGGGAAGGCGCCCTGATACGCGCCACTCCACGGACCAATCAAATGACACCTGATTGGGAGGAAAAGCGTATATATACGGGAGAAAAAGTGGCAAACGTCGTATGTATTGCTGTTCTTCTAGCTTGTTTCTTACTTCTTCGGTGGTCTGACAGAGGTTTTGCGGGTTTTCCTCCGCCCTAGGGCAAATGCCGGGCCGATACCGCTCCCGATGAAAAGAATTTTTATTTCCGCTACCGCATTCTTTGCAATCTTTCCTATTTTGTTACTTTCCACCCCGAAGAGGAGCTAATCCTAAAACGGGGTTTCCGTATTGTTATTATGCTTCTCTAATTTATATATGTATATTCTTGTATAGACTTATCTTTACGGAAATAAAAACATTTAAAACTGAAACTGGCAAACGGCATTTAGAAGCCCTGAAGAAAATGACCGAGTCGGACATCGAAACGTCGGATGAGATGGACGATATAACCCGGTGGAGGACCCGAGAGGAATTTACGCATTAACAGTGAGTCTGATGAAATTACGGTCGGCAAAAAACCTTGAATACAAGATGTGCGAACGCATATCAATATTTTGAGAGTGCAGCAGTTTAAAAAAACGGAATGAACAGCTCATAAGGTACAAATAATGACCGACACAGATGTTACTGTGCGCTTTTTACTCTTTAAAAAAGTACATAAGTGTCATCTACATCTAATTCATCTACTTAATACCCCGCAAACCGCCGAAAAGGCATGTGGCGGAGGATGTTAGGACAGCACCCGTAATTAAGAAATAAAAATAAAACCGAATGCAAAAGCTTCAAATTTATGCAAGCAACAAACAAAATATTGCTTACATTCATGCTAAAACCCTGAAAACCTACACACAGGCAAACAACAAACTACCAGCTAACATACACACGCATCTACAGATACATCTAAAACCTTTGCAATGAGTAATTTTGCTCCGACTTGTAAATTAAATGTTTTTAATATTTCTATATTAACTTCGGTTTCTTACTTTCATGGTTTCTGATTGTTCGGGGAAAAAATGAGTATTTGTATCTATCTATATTGGCATCTTTCTCCCTTATTTTCCCTTTATGGTCTGATCTACATAAGTAGTGTGGGGCCATTTTAATACCTTTAGTTTCATCGTTAAACTCGTTGGTTCTGAATGTTTCAGAGGGTCTAAGTCCAGCTTGTTCTCTTCGTATTTCAAGAGACTCCCAGCCTAAATCCCCTAAGAGACCTGTCACACTTGTGTTCTTATTACATCAATTTATAAGGAATCTGGCGGATTTTCTCTGGATATTATCTAATTCTTTTTGCCAGGTTTTCTTCCAGGGATCCCAAATACTTGCGGCATATTCCAAATGTCGTCTAACTAGAGAATTATAACACCCCTTTTTAACTTTCTCATTGCATTTCCCCACCATCCGTTTAATGAACCCCAGTTTCTTTAAAGCGGATCCGCATAGTGTCCTGATATGTGCTCCCCATGAAAGGCGTGGTATTAGAACTACCCCATAATATTTAACTTGTTTGGCCGCAGTTAGTACTGAACCCAATTTATTTCGTAGTTTATGCACTGTTCGCTACTTCCTTTGTGCCAAAATCTCAAAATTGCGCATTTGTCTATATTAATCATCAATTCCCATTTCTTGCACCAATCCGAGAGTGTGTGTAAGTCTCTAGAGAGTAGCTCGTGATCTAGTTGGCTCCTTATTTCCCTGTATATCACCGTGTCGTCAGCAAATCATCTGAGATTGCTACTAACGTGTGCATTTAAGTCATTAATGTATATTACGAAGAGAAGTGGCCCTGGGGAACGCCCGAAATTACATCTCTATCCGTTGAGCACAACCCATAGATGACTACTATTTGTTTGCGATTTGAAAAGAAGTCTATAATCTGATTAATAATTTTTTCATTGATTCCACAGCATACACGTTTGTGTAACAATTTATTGATTGGGACTTTATCGAAGGCTTTTTTGAAATCTAGGAATACTGTATCCATTTGTCGTTGTTTTCTCCCGATCCAAGTATAACGTGAATGAAAAGACCTAATTGTATTTCGTAAGATCTGCTCATCCAAAATCCGTGCTGGTTATGGCTTAGTATTTCCTACCATCAATAAATCTCATAATGCTAGTGACAATAATGATGTGTTCTAGTTTTTACACGAGATTGATGTCAAAGAAATGGGTCGGTAATTGGTTGGTTTATCCCTATCTCCGCCTTTATATATGGGAGTTTTTGGGCTAGCTTTCAGTCGCGAGATACTAAGCCATCTTCCAGCGGTTTTAGGAAAACAATTTCTAAAAACGGGGCAATTTTTTCTGCTAACTCCTTTAATATTCTAGCATGAATTTTTTCCGGATCAGGTGCTTTGTTTGCTTTGATACTAGAGAGCAGAATTTCTATTCCTTTTTTCATCATCAGGTATACAAAACGAGCATCAAATGCTCATGTTTTTCACATTCATATTGAACACATAGGTTATTTTGGTACAGTCACCATGGTTAAATTTTACATGTATTGTGATATTTCACATAATTCACATCTACATATACTTAATTCCCGTAAGCCGCTGCAGGGGGGTGTGACGGGTGGTGTTAGGTTACCCGTAATTAAGAAAGACAAGAAAACCGCATGCAGAAGTCAAAAATTTATAGTCCATAAACCAAACATGGTATACATACATGCAAGAACCATTTCACCCCACACACATGCAAACACACAAACTACCCCACAGTATATTTTCCACGTCTCACTGAGAAGTTTTCCATTGCAAACATTCCGCAGACAAGGAATCCAGAGAGCAATATTTTCCCTCGTATACTTGGGTATTAAAGATTTAGGTACTAACACTTACATTTTTAGAATCAATTATACAAGTATCTTTCAACTCAACTAATATGTATCTTCCATCTTTATTTCATATCTACTGGATAGATTTCTACTCAACGAATTCATCTGATTAGAAAAAAGGGGCTGATGTAAAATTCCATAGGTTTGAAATTATTTCATCAAAATGAAGAAGGTTTTCATGAGAATAATTTTAAATTTGTAAAACTGCGAAAAAGAAAAAAAAGGAACGAACCTACATCCAAAAATAAAGCAACCATTTTGCCGATATGAAAATTTTCTTCGTCTTATGTAAGGAATAATTTTTCTCTGAAAAAACTGAAAAACATTGTGACGTTAGATTTCTCGGAAACAAAAAGAATTTGGTGAAATTAACTTAACTAATTCCGATATCACATGATTGAAAACAACAATACTAGACTTCATATTAGCAATAGTTCATTAAAAATATCCAAGTTAAGCAATTAAAGTTTTAATATTTATCATTTGCACCAACAACACCAATATTAGCCAACATCATCAGCCTTACTTGAACAAAGACTGGACAAAGGAAATAAGCCTTTATAGCCGCGACTTGAGTTGCCTGTGACAGTGTATTGATCCCCGCACAGGTCACCGTACCATCGATATTTTTAAATGGAGAAAACTTATAAATCCCATTTACTTATGTAAACAGTCTATTCTCCTTAATATATATGTGTATATATATATTAATTCTACTACCTACCCTACCTCTCTACCCCCAACCCCAACACTGTTAGTTAGATGTCTCAGATAATGTCATTCGCCGACAAAGATAAACAACTACGAGGCTTTTATAGCAATCTATATTTTATCACTACTCCATTTCAGTAGTCTCATTTCCAGCTAAATCTGAAAAATAGGATAGTGTCCCAAGCGTCATTTTTTAAATTACGTATTTGATTTCTATCAAAGGAAAACGATAATACAAGTTCTTGATGATGGCACACCATGTTGAAACAGCGGAGGATCAATTAAATAAATTTGGAAAGTTTTTTTTATTATCACAAAAGTGATGAAACGTGAGAATGCAAATGATTAGGTAAGGTTTTATTTCGCGTTGATCTCAGACAATAGCAAAGATACAGGCTTCAGAAATCCTGGCCCATTTCCTACATCCATTACACATTCCCTTTACCTTAAGAATATCGTGAAAGTCACGTGGTGAAGGTAAAATTAGAATTCACATTTAGGATATCACTGGATAACTTTCGTGAACCAAATTTTCATGCACGAGTCGGAGAGGTGGGTTTCCTTGTACCATTCTCAAGAGCTTTAGCGAATCTTTGAATTTTCCTTTTGGAGGTACATATCGTCCTCTTTCTTCATTATTACTTTTCATGACAGTTTCATTAAACATTTATATAAACCGTACAAAATCTACCTATGTACCATTTTCAATGGATAATAAAAAATTTCGGAATCAATTTTTCCGTCAACATTTCATCGACTAACTCTTTTATCGGCGTCCTCATCTTCACAATTAGTTTGCCATTTTTCAGCAGTGACGATGACTTATTTTGATTTCGGTTAAACGTGACCCAACTTTTGTTACGATAGACATGGCCAGACACCCGCATAAGGAATAAAAGAAACCGTCGGGACCTGCGAACGTTCTCCCTGTGGAAGTGGAGAAAGAAAACTTTCAACCAATATAAAGAGGGATGCGTGAGCGGTTTTGTCTGGAGGAGTCATGGGAACATATACACTTCGGATTAGTTGGATGAGTAGGTTATTCGCTCGCTTACTTAAAGGTGGTCTTGAGTCCCACCTATGGCATGACAGTCGTGAATTCCGGTGTTTCATCCCTTAGAAAACACGGTTACGAGCAGGAGTGTATTATCAGGATGTAACTGAAGGTCAACTATTTATTAACTATTCTTGGGTAACCAATCTCATTGAAATATTTTCGTAGAAGTTTGCGCAAGATGAAAGACCACCTTTCCGCAACGTGTGGTAGACGACGGCAAGCACTTAAGTCTCCTGGCGGTTTATTTTTTATTTGCCTAGTACCCTTCAGGCTACAGCTAGAGTGGTGTATGACACGCGGTGATTACACACTAGACTACACTTGAGCGAAAACACCTTTTCCTCCTAGCGGGGGCGGACAAAGTTATTCTGATTCCTTATCATTCGTGGGCAAAATGATAACTTAAACCTATCTGTTTTACACTTAATCACCCAAATTTTATTGACCTGAACTCATCTACATGTACATAATACCCCGCAAGCCGCCGCAAGGGCCTGTGGCGGGGGCTGTTAGGTCACCACCCAAAAAAAAGGAAAAAAAGAAAAACCGCATTCAAAACTAACACATACATGGAAACCCAAATCCACAGCAGTTCATACATTCATGGAAACATCCTATCATTTCACACGCATGCAAACACACATCCACCTCCCCTCACTCCACAACCATGCAAGTGCACATGCTTAATTACAACAAATAATTGTATCTTAGGACGCAGCAAGAAATCTATCCAAGAATGTGCAAACTAGATTTTAGTAAGTAGCAAGGCGAAATACCACCACCACAAGAACGTACAAAATAAATGCTCTCCTACCCAAGGTGAGGAATTTGGCCAAACGCTGCAGGTAGGAGGAGGGCTCCCCCACGGAGACGGACAAGGGATGGAAGGGGAAATTTAGGGTACCAAAAGCAGAGCAAACAATACTGTAAACAGCACTTTATTACTTAATGGCACTCCAATGCGGTCATGCGGGGGGTTTTGACAACGACACACAGGAGGTTAGTGAAGGTGCATGCAATTGAGTATAATTAATTGTATATATACTATACCCTAGACGCCGATGGTGACAAGTAGTATTTTTGCTATCTATGAGTGTAACCCTACAGTTGTTATCCCGTATTGTGTGTGGGAAGGAATCCTTGAGTCTTCTAGTTCTGGCATCTATTTCCCGAATTTTGTGTACATGATCCAAGCGGCCAATGTATGTTGGAGTGCGAATAATTTTCGAGACCTCGGTGCTGAAACATGCGGATCTGAATTTCTTTAGTAAGTTTAACCTAGCATTGAGTCGTCTTTCTTCCAATGATTCCCATCCCAACTCCATAAGCATTTCAGTGACGCTTTTCGTTTTATCGTAACAGTTTTCCACGAAACGAGCTGCCCGGCGTTGGACCTTCTCAATTTCCCGAATGAGGCCTTTTTCACACGGATCCCATACGCTACATGCATATTCTAAATGGGACCTTACAAGAGCGTGATAACAACGTTTCTTGACCTTGGAGTCACTTCTGCCGACGATGCGTCTTATAAATCCTAATTTCTTATATGCTTGTCCGCAGACTTAACGTATATGGGTCCCCCAAGTTACGTTTTTAGTGAATGTAACACCTAGGTATTTCACCGTGTCAACTACTCCAAGGTCAACTCCAGCTAATTTGTAAACGAATCCCGTGGATCTTTTAAAGAAATTTACCACCGAACGTTTACTAAGATTTAAAGGCAATCCCCATTTTGAACACCATTCATTAATGCAATCTAAATCACGTGCTAGAATTAAACGATCCTCATCCCCAGATATCTCCCGATAAATCAATGTGTCATCCGCGAACATCCCTATCTTACTTTTCACTTCGCGGTTCAAATCATCAACAAAAATCAAGAATAGTAACGGTCCGATAATACTTCCCTGAGGAACCCCCGAGGTGACTCGTACGCTGGTAGAACTAGCGCCGTCAAGGACTACCATCTGTTCCCGCTCAGAAAGGAAGTCTTCAACCCAATTTATTGCGCTCTTAGGTATTCCTGTGCCCTTTAATTTATGGATAAGTTTACCATGTGGAACCTTATGAAATACCTTTTGAAAATCTAAAAAGATCGCAACCATTTTCACCCGATAAAAGTAAGTCATGTGTGAGTAATCCTAATTGGGTCTCGCATGAGCGGGTTTTTCAGAATCCGTGTTGGTTGTCACTTAAAAAGTTAATGTTATCAAGATATCTCATTATGGAACTGACAATTATGTGCTCTAAAATTTTGCAGCATATAGAAGTGAGAGAAATGGGTCTGTAATTGCTGGGGTCCTCCCTGTCACCACTTTTAAAAATAGGCATTATTTGCGTGGTTTTTCAATTCCTAGGGACTTTGCACTCTGTGAGGGATTTGTTAAATATAAATTCGAGGTACGGGGCGATGTTAGGAGCTAAATATTTTATCACCCTAGCTGGTATGTTTTCGGGACCCGGGAATTTGTTTGGTTTAATGTCTTTGAGCAATTTGACAATTCCTTGCTCGTCCGCTGTTATTTTTGCCATGGGTTCCGTATATGCTGTTTCTTGGAGATACGGGATGGCTGCATCGTTCGTGAAAACGCTTTGGAAGAATTTGTTTAGAATGTTGGCTTTGCCCTCACTGTCAGTATGAATGATATTATTACAATCCCTTAAGCAAACTCTCATATGGGTTTAGTAATACATTTTCTACATCATAGATAAAGATACATCCAATATTTATGAAAGAGATTACATTCTCTGATTAGGTTGATACGCAACTCAGTTTATGATAACAAAGTTTTACAAACCTAGTTCCTCGACGCTGCACGCGATCAATTTCCGCAATCAATCCAAATTCGTGAGGAACATATTCCAAATGAAGCCTAACGACTGAAAGATAACACTTCTCTTTAACTTTTTATAATATTTCCCCAATACTCTTCTAATAAATCCTAATGGTTTTCATGAAGCCAGTGCTACAGCAAGTTGCAAGTTGCCATACAACAGATCGACGAATGAAATTCCCGACCCCCTCTATGGGACATTGGATTCTGTTTACTTACATCTCATCGCAGAGTAGAATAACTTCATTCCCGTCAATGTAAATGAAACACATTCACTCCATTGCGTTAGCACATCCACAAAACACAAATTTGTGATTTAAAATACTCTCTACAGCGTATAGAAATATATATTTGTTGGATGCGAAAAGTATTTTGGGTCCTTATGAAAAAGTTTATTTCAAGGAATTGGGTAAGATCAAAGAAGACTAATAATTTATGAGAATAAGATAAAAAAAACCATAAACACAATATTCAACCCGAAGGTCGATTTAGTAGATGATGGCAGAGCTCACCCAGTACTGAGCCCAACAACATGTGAATATTCACACATCAGTGTAGGGGGACAGTTACTTTCCCTGTGCCGGTTATGGTTGCATAGGAAGACCTGGTACCCTACAATCACACAGCTTGGGTGGAGCTGCAGATGCCAGAACCCGGGACCCTCCGGTGCAACGCTATACCCCCTGGACTACCGCGACCCACAAATAAACGAATTAAAGAGGAAGTTCGTTAAAATTGTTTCAGAGGAATGTTAGAGTAAAGAGGTTACTTAACAACTAGAATGGGTTCCCTCAGGACATAAAGAGGATGATATTAAGACCCAAGTTAAAAGCCATATCTCTGCATTCATTCAGCAAATTAAATGACCGCAGTAGAATATTTGAGACTTGACGCATACGCAAAATTCCCATTGAACGATATTTATTGACGAACGGTGGTGCTTGGGTAATTGATGTTTGGAATAGCAAACTTTCAATAAATCGACCCACCGCTATATTCTCAATTCTAAATCCATTTTATCGCATTGACCTTAATTTGCAAAGCAAAGCCTTCACACCTCCCATCTCAGAGGCAGGACACATTACAGTACACAGTAAGTATATGTACATGTCTCATGTACACAGTAGGTACATGAGATTGCGTCAACTGCCTTAATTATCTTGGGGCTAGTTCTAACACCACACCTTTCATGAGGAGCACATATCAGGACAATATACGAATCCGCTTTAAAGAAACTGGGGTTCATTAAACGGGTGGTGGGGAAATGTCATGAGAAAGTTAAATAGGGGTGTTATTTTGCTCTAGTTAGACCACATTTGGAATATGCCGCAAGTATCTGGGATTCTTGGGAGAAAATCTGGCAAAAAGAATTAGATTAAGTCCAAAGAAAATCCGCCCGATTGGTCAAAATATTTATAATAAGAACAGAAGTGTAACACATCTCTCAGGGGATTTTGGCTGGGAGCCACTAGAAATACGAAAAGAACAAGCGCGACTTAGACTTTTAGAAAGATTCAGAACCAACGAGTTTAACGACGACACTTAAGGAACTATAATTGCCCCACACTAATTAGGTACATCAGACCAGAAAGATAAAATAAGGGAGATAGACTCCAATACAGATAGATTCAAATTCTCATTCTTTCCCAGAACAATCAGAAAACATAAAAGTAAGAAACCGAAGTCAATTTAGAAATATTAAAAACATTTAATTTACAAGTCGGAACAAAATTAAAAATTGCAAAGGTATCAGGTTTAAATGTAGGGACATGTGTATGTTTGTTGGTAGTTTGTGTGTTTTCATGTGTGTGGAGTGAAAGGGTTCTTGCATGATGTAGATGGATATGTATTTGCATGCGTGCATAATGATAGGATTTTTGCATGAATGTATGCACCACTGTGGTTATGGGTTTGAATGTATGTGTTGGTTTTGAATGAGGTTTTTTTTCCCTTTCACGGGTGGTGACGTAGCATCCCGCGCCACACGCCCATGCGGTGGCTGACGGGGTATTATGTAGATGTAGACACAACGTAGATTCGAATGCATATGCGGAACTTGATGTCAGTACAATGTGAAAGAGATAAGGGATGAAAATGCCATGCACCAAATATCGTAAATCTGGTGTAAATGCAATGTGAACTCTGTATGTGTTATCAATATGATGCCATTTATTTTATTCTTTATGTGAAAAACTGGATGATTCGAGCATGCGACATTCAGTTTATATCGTAGTCATCATCGTCAGCATATCTTTCTACTGGTTTGAGCTAGAATTCGACGGTCCGTAACAGTTATTCCATATCATATTTCCGTGCATTAAGTTTCCTTCAGAATTTTTTCCTCCTTCAGTTTTTCTTATTTTCGGCCACGTTTCATTCCGTCCAAAAAGGTTTTCCTCCTCGTTTCTCCCCACGCCCACCCAACATTCTCTCTTCCATCGACGGCCTTCAGCATCCTACCACCTCTCAATATCCCCTCCACTCACTTCTCCTGTTTTTTCAAAGTTCATCCAGCAACTTTCTCTCATCCCACGCCTCGTGTAAAACTTCCTCGTTTGTCCTTCTATACACTCTGGATAATTTCTCCATTATTTTCTCCATCCTCAACTCAAATATGCCATTTTCTAATTATAAGAACCGCTCATCTCTGAGGGCCACCCTTCGCCGAGTTTAGGGGTCACTGGATTAACGCGTGAGCTCATACTGGTTTCTCACTCCGAAGGCACTCGTTCGAGTCCCGAGCGCAGTGACTCTACCACAGGGCTCTGGCTCGTGGACATGGTAAAACAGATCTAAAACACGAGATACTGCTGAAAACAAGTCTTCTTTGGATAATGGCACGATGACTGTTTTTTTTAAATTTTTGGCTGCACTCTATTAGAATGGGGTTCACCATCATCGTAAATTCAATCAATTATAACATTATGACACCTATTACATACGCTTTTTTAAACGTTAGGTGCCATTTAAATCCACATTTAAATAACTGGGGAACGGTTATTCATTATGATGATAGATGGACACAACATGGATATTTTTTTCATATTAATGAATTTATAACGTATATACTATATATTTCTACGGATCATATATCTGAGGTCGATAGATATAAATATGATGAAATAGGCGATGTGAACGATATGATGGATATGGTCAGAATGACTACATGGGCTATAAAAGTGATAATGAAATGGAAGATGCAGAAATTTTGAGGATATAGACGATTTCACGAGCTTCGCTTTAAAATTATTGCCTTGTCGATGTAAATCTCCTAGTCGTTATTTATTCTTTAGTTATAAAAAACAATGGGAAATAATTATCGTTCCATGTGTGATCCCTGACATTCATTTGAAATCTCGACCATGTACGAAATATATCGAGATGGCAGTACATATTAACGTGAACTCAATCATATGTATTTAACAATATTCCGTGCAGGAAGTAGTATCGGAATATTGGGTGCATCTAGCTTCAATCGCAATTTCGTTCACGTCGACTAGATTTAACATTTCAAAACAGGCACTTTTGTGTGCCCACCATTTCCTGTCCGTCAGGAATGTCGAAAAGACCGCTCCTTTGGTATTATGAACACAATACCGAAGTATTCGCGCACCAAAGATATTAATTTTAATTGGAATTGACGATAATTTCAAACACTCGATTGATATATTGATTGGTTGTTCCCACGGAACGATATGAAAAAATATCGAGAGGGCATCGCCGATATGTTGCCGCATCGCGCGGCGCCCTCTCTTCTCCGGCCGATGTGATCCTGGCCCCACGGATGGATCGAGACGGTCCCTCATTTGCCCCCTCTCCCGGGTGACGTAAATGACCTCGTGGAGTCAGGCCCATCCCTCACCCCCACCCTGGTGAGGGCAACAGCCGAGGGAGGCTCCGCCGCGGCCGGCCCTCCCGGGAGAGCGAGCGCCCCCCGACGCGGGCGGGAGGGCGGACGCGCCTCCTTGGCGGGGAGGGGACACGCGGGTCCCACGAGGCGCACAGATTCCCACGTCCGCTCTGCCCCGACCCACGCCCCCGATCCCTTCGTCCCCCATCCCACCAGGGCCCTTTTGTCAGGCAAGTGGCATGGAAGGAGGAGGGGAGTGGGGGGGAGAGGAAGGAGTGGGGATGCTCTACGAGCCAGGATCTCCCGCCTACCCCTCTCCCCATCCACTCCCTCCCTCCTGCTCAGACTCCACTCGAACCCCCTCGAACTCCGGTCACGTGATCGACTCTTCGAATGGGACACACTTGGGCGCATAAAATCACGATGCCTTTAAACTCGCCCTGATTCACGAGGGCGACAACAATGGTCGAGTCGCCTCCCTACTGTGTTGTCGGTCGGGGGAGTCCGAGAGCTTGTGGGAAGGATTATCATTCGGCTGTCCCCCGCTCCCGGCGGGAAGTTCGACACGTGTTGAAGGCCAGACTTTTCTTTCCATGGCCGGTGGATTCCTCCGGCGTATTGTGGGACTCGAGCCAGTTTGGTCACAGCCATTTGGTTACGCCATATTTCGGAAACAGGGGCTGGAACGACTTCCTGAATTTCACTCCCCCCTCCAGTTCACTTCAAACTTTGAGAAATGGAGCCCTCGATTTTTAAAGAAAAGGCTGCGATTAAACTAAAATAATCGATACAGATATTATTTTTATCTATTGGTAATAGTCTTTTGAATATTTAAATCGATATAATATTTTTATGGCGTCGAAAAATAGGTAATCCTAAAGGTTCATTGCTCACAGACCAAAACCGTATCAGAATTAGTTTTTCAGAAATTATGGAAAATTCATTGTCAATAAGTATGTATCATGATAACTCCGTGTCTGTTTTTTATCATCCAATTTATTTTATACCGGCAACTCGGCTATCTTCATTTGTGGGTTAATATCTATGGGAAATATTAATGGGAATATAATAAATAATATTTATGGGAAAATAGGTGTGGCGTTGCACAATAGCGAAGTCAGAACTATGATTGGGTTGGATGAACGAATTTCATAGTGTTTGATTTTGCATGACAGAATAGTTTCTCCAAAAACAAGGTAAGATATTGGGTGATATTGAGATTAATAGAAGATAGTCCTAAGTCATAAATATCCGTGAAGAAATCCTAGTCCTAAAGTGAAAAAGTCCTAGAAGGTCGCCAGATGACCAGTATAGGTACAAGCATGCGAGCATTTCCCTATTAACTAACTTGTTGACCTTATCCTAAAAGGCCAGTGCATTAAAGCTTAATCTTTACTTCATGACTGTATGGCAATGAAACTCGGTTGTTGTGTCGAACACGGGTTGATTTTGGCAAAATGCAAAATTAACGCGGCTCTTTAGGAGTTTTTGTGGTAATAGAAGAAGAGATAGGTAAGAAATGAGTGGTTTATGAAAGAATACGAACAGAGTTCAGCTGTAGTGCACCCACACGAATAAAATGTCCTACACTGTCTTAGTCATGTTGACTTAATATCGCATGAGGGCCGAGTCGCCAAAATATGAACGAATAGTGCGGATTCTATGAGCTAGAAAAAGTTTTTTTAATGTTTAAATAGTTGGGCATTCATGTAGCGGTGCCAATGAACGCAGGTCCAAATAGAAAGTGCTTTGACAAGTGGGCAAATATTTCGTTATGCTTTGAAGGATTTTATGCTTGTATTTCGAATAAAATTAGTGATTGTGAAAAATACGTTGATACGTTTGCAGTGATACAAATTTTAATTTTTTAAGTCTAAAATGATAATTTTGTTGTTTTTACCGGAAAATCGAACTTCCAAAGAAATTGTATCTTTGCGTAGCTGTATGCTTCAATTCAATGAAACACCTGCAAACTTTTCTTCGTTTTTCGTCGTATCCTATGTATTTACGGTAAGACGGGGGTCTGTGCCCTGGATTTAATAACGGTAGGACGATCTCTAGAGACCATAATTAGCTGCGCAATGAATAGATGTTCGCGGCCAATAAGTGACAGCTGTTGAATAAGGTAAGTATGATACATCAACGAAACTTACTCAAGCAGAGACTCAATCTTACGGATGTGTAGTGACATGGTGACTGCAAGCCGAAAGCTTCGGACATTGAGGCCAGCATTTGTTTTCGTTTGACCGAGAGTGGAGGCCATTAATTTCAGTGAGGCGGCATACGCACAGGCGCGGTAAACTTTATTCCAAACATTTTAATACGAGTAATAAGTAGTATCACACGAACGAAACGGACATTATTATCCCTTGCATTTGGAACTGATCAACTCCGCATACTTTTTTATTGATAAAGAGCGTGATGGAATGCTCTCGAGTTAAAAAAAATAAATTCGCAGTGAATTAATCCCACGCAAGGGATTTCCGGGAGGAAGCGTTTGTAATTCAGTCATGTGCGAGCAATTAGGATCGGAGTCTGGGACTGGAACGTGAGTTCGCTTCAGAACTGCGAAAGAATGGATAAAATAAAATTAGAAACTCGAAGAATGAGCTTACGTATTTTGGGAATCAGCGAAATGAAATTGGCTGATGAATGGCAATTTTGGACTGATAGCGGCAGACAGCTGAACGATCTTCGCTCTCACGCATCAACTGTCGCTATAAAGAAACACCGAGTAGGCGCCTCGGAACTTAGTTTAATTATCGGGTACTTCGAAAAACCTCTATAATATCGCTTATATTTAGAAATAAAATTTTGATCAAGTGCTCACGTCCAAATCGATAATTTCAACTACCACCACATAGAGTAATGCAAATTATTATAAAACGAATACCAGTAATTACCGACTACACTAACGATGACTACTGTCCTAACACCCCCTCCACTTATCCTGATGGTGGTATACAGGGTAAATTTTTATGTGGGTGATTCAATGATATCGTGTGCCGAAAATGTGATCATATACCTATAGTATTTCTGTTTCCGTAACTTACAAGACTGACATTTCAGTGTCTATTTTCTCAATGCACCTACTTACCTTCAAGATATCCCATAAAATGGTATATAGCTCTTTTTGCCACTCTCTTATTTCAACTATCTCGTTCAAATGGTCATCCCGAAAATATCATGTAGAGCAAAAACATCTTCCATGCAGAAAGTATTGCCCATGTTGAAAAAATCTTACGCATGATGATATCGACTAAAATTATTCACTTTCGATTGATCGTTACCAATAAATAATCATTAATGACCTGCAATGTATGAAAAAATCTTTATTGACAATGTAAGACGACGATATGACATTGAAATAACTCACAGATATCATGGAGGATATATAAAAGATGTCAATTTAACTCAATTTCAGCGACAATGAGGTCTAAGTACCACATCAATAACTGTAAAACCTACCCGGGATTAGGTATACATGTATACCATAAGTTACCAAGGCTGAATGCCAATATAAATTCCGTCAAGTGAATCAAACAATGGAAGGCTAAAATATTTTGAAAAATTCAAACGAGGCGGGCATTCCAATCAGTTTTAGATATCTGTTTTTTAAAAAAATGTGCCGATGTGAGCACAGCAAAAGATTGGAGGTAAAAGATGAAACGAGAAGTGCAAGAAATCCCCAAGATGAGTAAAAAAATGGCTTTCGCAGGAAGGTCTTTGGAAGGAATACCGTCGAGAGGATGTTTTGTGTAATTGAGGGATCAGCAAAACCAATTGATGAGTGGGGGAAGAGCAAAATTAAGAGAACTGGTGGAACTAAGTGCGTTTAAGGAGATGAAATGAAGTTAAAATAGTAATAAGTGCGGAAGGTTTGATACTGATTCACCCTAAAGTGAAAAACGACATTGTTCGAAGAAAAGTGACTGGAAAGTGAAAAAAATAACTTCAAGGCTAAAGAGAAAGGTATAACTAGATTGTGTCGTGACTTCTGGGATGGAAACGGAATCTTACCAATTACAAATGTAGGAAATAGAATTAGTGTTTAATTGTAATTAAAATAGAAATAGTAGCCTCAGCTTGCGATCATATTATTTCACGAGTTGATGGATGCACTAATAGCATCAGCAATCTTTAAGCTCTTTGGGAAAAAATGATCTTTTAAAAAATACTTCTTTTTAATAACTTTTCTGTTTGTATCTGATGACCTACGGTATTTTTTTGTCAAAACCATTTGTGGCTCAAAATTTTACGGCCTAAAAATCATATTTCAACCATCTCAGGTAATTATTGAGACCGTATATGACGCTTCATATTACGCCAGCAGTGATTTTATTACATATTAAATTTATAGATGCTGACGCAAACTGGCGTTTAATATTCACGAACGAGTCCCGTGATATGATGCACGCGATTTGGGAAATGATAAAAGTTTTCTTTGCACGCGAACGAAATTCTTAATGCATGGAGGATTGCAGATAACTACCATTCGGAAGACAAAATTATGCGCGTGGGTTCATTAGATTTTCAGGTTTAATGAATGCGCGGAGAAATGGGTGGTCATTAGACTGGGGTTGAAAAAACTCGGAAATTCAACCGAGCCTCTTACTCATCATTTTGTTTAGAATCTTTGTTTCTTTCGGGTAATCTGGTTATATTTTAATGAATTTTAATTTCAATTTATCAATATTAAAAAATTGTTCTCCGTGTGTCACGCATGTTTATAACCTTAAGGATTGTTGTTTACCACAGAAACTGGACTTTAAATGATGGAGCTTGAATAAAAAGGGGCCAACGATACGCGAAAAACACTTAGTATGTTAAAACATTTGCCCTTACTTTGCGAGTATAATGTAGAAACCAATCTTGTCTTTCAACTACCCTCTCCTGGTGGAAAATAGGAAAGACATAAGATCACCCCCGCTTAAGAGATATGACTATCGAGTCATCAGTTGGCACGAATCTTTCCCTCCAATATTTGACTATTGAGTACTACGTGACTATTTATAATATCAGGCCATTTATATTCAGCTTAAGAAATGTGTCACGCGATTCTAAAAAGATTTGAAATGCATCACTATTGAAGTTTGCATGGACATTTTCAATCACAAACAAATATAACAGAATGGACATTTCTAGACCTAAATATGAAGGAAAGGAAATGTCTGGTCACAACCACTTCTAACTTAAGAGGTCTTCTTTGTTCCTAATACGCGATGGTTACAGTAACGCTAAATGAGAAGAAAATACAAGTAATTTAATCGAATCTCATATATTTTATAGATAAATGACGAATCGTGGAACAATTGAAAAATACCCGCTTTCAAGCAAATTATCATAAATTGATGGTGTATTGATGATACGGACTTAGATAAAATGCAAGTTAGAATACTGTTTTAAAATATGCGTAAAGAAACTGCTCTGTAAGATCAAAGAAAGCGTTTCGACTTCTGTGGATGGGAAACGCGTTCTCTCCATCGTGCAATAGGGGAGAGAGTAAGTAGTATTAGCAGGATCCGTCAGCAGTTGGTTCCTGCTGGGCGAAAACTTATCGGAGGTGACGAAGTGAGCGGGCGGCAAAAGTCACCGTCATCGATGAGTCCGACGGTTGTCACTCCTTTCCGAGGTCTCTAATCCACTGTATTCTGGGATTAACGGGCGACGACAAGCGTCGGATATGGATAATCTACAGTTTTTTCCTTGGTTGTGTGCCGGTCCCCTGGTTCGGTGTAAGGTGTTGTCAAATTTCTTTCTTTGTGTGCATTATTTTTTTACCATTGATAATTGCTTCTTCTCTAATCATTTAGCACCTGTAGCTTTTCCTGTGATATATAGTAAACATTTTTCGTAATACCAGTCTTTCATGCACGATACGTACTCTTTCCGCACTGTGCATTCTTGGTGCGGACATACTCTCTGCCACACATCCTGCCGGTCGATTTTAAGATGCCATAAATATTTACATAATAGTGCAAGCGTTGAATCAAAGTTCGTGAAATTTCTGCAGGGACATAGGAGGCGGCACGTAAACCCTCCGCCCGTGCCTGGAGAGTTCAAGAAACCCCTCAGCCGGGTGTTCACTGCACCCCCGAGGCGACGGCTACGGACGCGATTTGGGTCATTACATGAGGCATGACAGCAGTAAGGTAGTAGAAAAATTCCACTAAACCCTAATTAGATACCGTGACTTGGCGAATGTCTGCCAACAAATAGTAGGTCGCCAATAACTCTGAGAAGGGCAGCAGTCCTCATGCCCATGACTGTACACGGGTGCTACGAATTCGGTAGAGCAGCATTCACCTCACTCCATGGGAGCAATTACTTAGACGATTGCAGCACTACTATGTGGAAGGCAACGGGAAACTACCCCATTACTATCCTAATCCGCATCAACTCACCAATTATGTATCATTGTTCTCTTTCATTGATTTCAATAATAGACTTAATGGAACCCTCTTCAGAAAAATATTTCGGGGTTAAATTAGTCCTTCATTCTGTTCATCGGGCGGGGACTACTCGAGAGAATACATCAGTTAAACGTGTCAATGACTTTAGATTCGGAACTTGGATTGTATGGTCACTCCAGGCCTGCGGGAGGTTAGAGAATGTAAATTTAGAGAGGGGCGCTCGACGAACGGGCTCATACAAAGAATATATGAGCTCCACTCTTTGTGACTTAAAGAAAAAATACTGGAAGTCCGGAAGAAGAAGCCTTCATCTACATCATCAACATCTACATAATACCCCACAAGCCGCCGCAAGGACGTGTGGCGCGGGGTGTTAGATCACCACCCGTAAAAGGAAATAACCTCTTTCAAAACCAACACAGAGGCCAAAACCAACAACGGCGTGATTTCGTGACAATTCTCTGGGCCATTAGTCTTACCCTACAGTTAAATGGAAACGCCATATAGTTCACCCTTTGAAGCATCAAAATTACGAAATAGTAACAAAAATTTATCACAAGCTAACGTCTTAAAATATTTTTGAAAAGGGGGAAAATAACGATAGTTTAAACTAATCAACAATCTCATTGGCGACATTATGGCGATGAATCGTAAGGAGTAAAATGAGCAGTATTATTCTATCAAAACTAAATAATACTCGAGAGCAGAAATACTAAGTACCAGAAGTTGTACTATTCCTAATTGCGTACTCAATTATTCATCATCGGAAGTGAATTTTCCACCAGACTGGAAAATTACCAGGTTCCACTGGAAATTGAACAGGTTCCAGGAAATCACAAAAGGACACCATTAAAACCCATTTCATGCCATATTTCGGTTGTTCATCCACAACATATTAAAATCGAACGAATCTATAGAGGCTATTTACACCTTTCATTGATTTTCAAAAAGCGCACAGTAAGCTGAACATAAAATTACGCAGACTAGGGAATTTCCTAAATCTTTTATTCCCTGAATGTACTGTATGTGACTTCTGAATAATAGATCTGAAGGCATCCCGCTGAAGAACGAAATATGTACTTGCTAAACTTAATTAAATACTGCAGAATGCAGCAGCGGGAAAGGTAACACATGAAGGCCGGATAAGTAATAGGGATCCTATGTAAAAGTGTTAAAAACTTAAGTGTTGGTACACTTTTTTTAGAGTTGAAATTTTCAAACATTTGATCATAATTAATGCACGTTCCTAATAAATTTCTTGCTACATCCTGGGGTAAAATTGTTTGTTGTAGTTAAGCGTATGTACTTGCATGCTTGTGGAGTGAAGGTAGGTGGATGTGTGTTTGCATGCGCGTGGAATGATGGGATGTTACTATGAATGTGTGCACTGTTGTGGATTGGGGTTTGCATGTGTGTGTTGGTTTTGAATGCGGTATTTCTTTTTTCTTTTTTTGGGTGGTGACCTAACACCCCCCGCCACACGCCCTTGCCGCGGCTTGCGGGGTATTATGTAGATGTAGATGAAATCTATTGGGAAAATTTCTTGGTCATTGATGTCATTATGCAGCCAACTCTCTGTGCCTAATACTATATCAGCCGAATGACTTTGGATTATGTGCTCGAGATCCGCTGTTTTATCACCTAGTTTGCTGTCAATGGCCGTGGTGAATTTTCTCTATTGTCTTTTTCGCTAGCAATTTTGAGTCCCACCTTGACTCTTGTTTGGTATTCTTAATTTTATTGTAGCGAAGTTGCTCTCCATGATTACTAAGTTGTGATCGCTATTTATGTGTTCACCGGGGTAGCTATTGCACTGCTTCACCTGACCCTTGTATCTCCTTCTTAGTTGTATTTAGTCTATTTGGTATATTGCAATATCCCCTGGCATCTAATACCATATTCTTCTCATTGCAGAGCTCGGCTAGTCTTTCCCTTTTGGCGTTCCGTCTTCCCAACCCGAAATTTCCGACGCTTCGTCCTTCTTTTCCTTCTCTTACGACTACGTTCCAGTCTCCCATTATGATGAGATTTTCTTTCCTCTTCGCCCGTCCGAGGACTGTTCCATTTACTCTTACTCTTCTTCTATGTTTCTTTTGTATGGCTAAACGTCGGCACGTATACTTTGCACGATCGCGGTGTCCGTGGGCTCAAAATTTCACACATATACATGAAATTACCATACAGATTTTTTGGATTATTTCTCAAATATATTTTTTTTTGTGCTTGGGATGGGCTCGAATAGTTCGTCAGGTGGTCTGTTCCAGTCAATAGTTGTCTTGTTGAGAAATTAATTTTTTATATTAGTTCTACCCGCCGGGAATTTCACGTTGCACTTCTTGTAGCATCTAAAATAAGCCCAAACATAACCTTTGGATTTCTCACATCCTTCCTTAATTTTTCCCGAGGCTTTATCTCCCTTAAGTATGTGGAGCAATCCACAGATGCTGCTTCCTTTTCTCCTAATTTGTAAAGATACGCAGCACAGCATTTTTAACATTCCTGTCACACTCTCCGTCCTCGTGTGCTTCTCCAATACACATCTGGAAGCCTTTCTTTGTGTTTTCTCCAGTTCTGCAATATTCACGTTCTTCATGTGGATCCCATACGCTTAATAAGTACTCTACAATTGGTCTTGTCAGGATCTTTTACGAAATCTCCTTAGCTGCTCTCCTACTCCCATGAAAGTTTCACTCAATGCAAAATTTCGGAAGCTATCCGAGTAATAAATTCTACGTTCGGCCCCCATCCTGAATCCTAGGTTAAATAAACGCCTGGGTATTTACGGCTAACATCCCTGGCAATAATCATAATGATCTAGGTTTGCCAATCTCCCTTTCGTCCCGAATGGATCTGCTGCTGCTGACTAAGCATAGCGCTGCTAGCCGACGTACTCATCTGCCTAACTCTGTGCTTACATTCCACGCTACACATTCCATTCTATCGTCATCTTCTCGTCTCATCCATCTTTGCAATCATCTCATCCGTGAGCCAGGGTTTCCTTGTCCTTTTCCCGTTAACGGTTCCTATAGTGTCTTTGGCGGCTTCCGATATCCCTTGCTTGATACATTCCCATTTTTCTTCGATAGTACTCAGTTCTTTACCGTCATCCATCATTTTCTCTACAGCCTGCTGACAATCCTTCCTCGTTAATCCATTTAATGCTTCCACATTCCATTTCCGAGCCCGCCGCCCTTGGCTTATCATTTTGAAACGGACGTTACATTTCATAACAACTAAATTATGGTCAGAATTCGCATCAGCTCCTGGAAAACTGTGCGAATTTATCACACTATTCCTAAATCTGTGCCTAACCATAATATAATCTAACTGATACCTTTCAGAGTCACCTGTCATTTTTCATTTATACCTACGTCTTTTGTGGTGTCTAAACCATGTGTTGGTGATGACTAACCCCAGTCTCCTGCAGAATTTAATTTCTTTCTCCCAGCGTTCATTCCTCGTTCCTAACCCATAGTCCCCCACCTCACCACCATCTCTTCCTTCGCCTGCCGTCGCATTCCAATACCCCATCACAATCAAATGTTTCCTGCAGGGACACATGCGATTATATCCTCGAACTCATCGTATATCGTATCGACTTCTTCCTCCTTGATGTTGCTCGGTGGCACGTATACCTGTACAATGACCAAGTTTATCGGTTCTGCTTTAATCTCTATGAGCAATATTTAATCAGATGCTTGCTCCTTAAAAGTAGTAATATCTAAAATTTCATGCAAATAAAGGTATGTTCCTACGATCTGTAAACGATACCCAATTATTCCAGTGATCTTGCCAATAATACTTGAGCAATGTGAATATCACTTGGTAATTAAAATTAGAAGAGATAAGGTTTTCTAGGGCGTCCCAATGACGGACTCAATTCTGGCTGAAACCTCTGGCCACGCGTAGCTTTATCCAAGCTGTTTGATTTTCACACGCCGTTGGGCTTGGGGCTAGGTGAGGTCTACCCTTGACTGTGAAATTAACCTCCGGTTTGATAGTTGCGGTTTTTTAATGCTAACAGAAATTCCTTTTTATAAACAATGATATTGAGATTTAAGCCTTTGGACACTAAATTTTACTTATTACACGCTTATCATAATTTATTATTTAAGAATTTATCTTTGCAATTAGGCAATTGTCCTGGTGGCAACGGTCAAGTCTGGTCTGCTGTCACTCATGACATGGACATACATGCCTCACAAGAAGAACAGATAGACAAACTCTTATATACAAGGACACTTAAAGAACGAATTAGACAACACAACAAACAAAGAACGAATAATAAAACAGCAGCTGGGTTACAGAATTACACAAAATCATTAAAATAAAAGAACAATATCCATCCAAGCCAAAATCAGGCATTACAAAGCAGTCATTAAGCCCGAAGCTACATATGGATCGGAATGCCTAACGATGAAGAAAGGGGACCTGCGAGAGCTGGAGACGAAAGAAAGAAAAATTTTGAGGAAAGTCCGACGAAGATTGAAAAACACAGAAAATATTTGTATTGGGAGAAAAATGGAGATCTATATAGGACTACCGAGAAAATCACAGATACGATGAGAAAAAGAAGATTGAAATTCTATGGACACCTAAAGAGATAGGATGAAAATAGTTTAACAAAAAAAATATTCAACTATATTTCAAAATTAAAGCACACAACAGGATGGTTAGAGGAGACCTGGAGGGATGCGGGAAATATTGGAATAACGGAGGATGTAGTTCACAGAAGGGAGAGGTTCAGTAGTAGTAGTATTGTTACAGCTCAGGTCATTTGCGCCATTAGGGATGGGTGGGAAAGGATGAAGGGTGGAGAGAAACCCGGCGTCGGCATTAGCCTGCTCTTAACGAAAGGCGCCAAGGGGTCCGCAGCTTAACGTCCCATCCGACGGACGGCGTACTCACTCAAAGTGCCCTCCACAAAGCAGGGATCGGGATACCACTGAAAAATATCTGTCGTCGCCGGGATTCGAACCCGGCGACGAGTGGGAAGCCCGCACGTTAGCCACCGCACCATCCCGATCCCCCAGAGGTTCAGAAAACTATTAGACAATACAAGATTTAAGGAAGACCAACCAGCACAAAAAAAAAACAATGAGGGTGAGGACCGAAGAACGACGATCAGTAGCGGAGAAAATGAGGATGTTCTGGAAAGAAAGGAAGAAGAAAAGCCAGGAGTTCCGAGGTCATTGCGATCCATAGTTGGCCAAACTAAAAAAAATGACACTTAAAGTATTACCAACTACATTATTAAATTCACTATTACTTTTACTTTAGAGCCTGAACTTGTGTAAATTATAAACCTGGAGACGATTCTAAGTAGAGAATTGCAACGTAAATAAAAGAGATGATTTAAATTGCAATAATTGTAGTTTTATTATATTTATTACCTAACAGTTGACTACCAGCTAAATCAGATTTGATGGGCCCAGGGCTAGAGAGAGCTCACATTTCTTAATGCCGCATCACAACCCTAAATGCCCTAAATTCATACACCACAATAAACAATTCTTTTAACATTTATATCACACACTTTGTGCCACCCATAAATCTGTCAAATATGTATATTTTTTCTCAATCCCGCTTAGCCAAACATTCTCCTCTCTATCACAATCTCAACATGCCCTGCAGCCACTGTTACTGCCGTCTTAAAATTTCTTCCTGTGACATTCCTTCCAAAAGTTTTCTTTTCAATTTCTTATTTATTTATTTTGTTTATTCATCTATATACTTACATTTCTAAAGCGCCCAAAATACACTTACCGTCTTGTCTTAACAACCAAATTTCTGATCTAAACCAAAAACTACGATCTAATGTTTCACAATATTTGTCTTTATATCTTCAGATTCCTGGCATGCTAATAGTTAATCCAATTATATTGCATATAATCAATAATTTTCTACCCTTAATTGATTGCACCTTCAAATTTGCAATATGATATATAATTTTTGTGTTACAATTATCTCTTCCCGTGTTCCGTGAGGCGAAAGGACGTAGCCGGTGAAACTGGATAAAATGAGACTGAAAGTCTGATATCGTGTAACATTCGTACACATTTGAAAAGATTAATGGAAATAACAAGAGGCATTTTCGTGAATTAGGCTCCCATCTGGCGACAGTCCTTAGAAGTGAGGAGATAACAAAGCCGAAGTCGCAGTGTAAGGTCTTCGGACTATAAATGCGGTACGCGTATGCTGGGGTGAGCGAGGATATCAAAACTACGCCTATTACTATCACAATTAAAAACAATGTGGGCGGAGTCGCACTCGGGTAGGAAGGGACGGATACTGGACTGCTTCGCCCAAAGGAGAGCGAGCTCTCCCAGAGCTCATGGCACATGACCGCGGGCTTCCTTGATCCTCACCCCCCTCCCATTCTCGGGCGAAGTCAAATGGGGCGGGCGACGAGAGGCATTTTGGAGGGATGGTGAGGGATTAGAAGAGCGGAGGGAAGTTGCGGAGCTTAAGGAGGGATTATCGGGGGAGATGGGGGAATCTAAGTATCCAACTGTCTTGCCGGGCCGTTGAAGCGTGGAAGCGATTTGAAGCGAGCGATTAAATTGAATTGTGGAATTAGCGGGGGTGGAGAATGGGCGGCTGGTGAGATTTGGTTTGGGAGAAGAGGCGGAGGCACTTGAACCTTCCGGCTTCTTTCCCAGCGAAGGAAAAATGTCTCCTGAAACCCAGAGGAAGTATTGCCTGCCAAGGGGCCTGGGGGGCGTTGGCAATTATTCTCATGGAGAGATTTCTCCCTGGGGGAAAAGACACTTTCGGCCAATGGATGGGTGCTGTAGTCGAGAGCATTATTTTTGGAAATGCTCAAAGAGGGGGGGGGGGGAAATTGAGATACAATGGGTGTAATTACGAGTTTACTCAGTTGTGCCAAGGAAAGAGAAATCCAACATGAAGGTGAAAGTAAATTTTGGGATATTTAGAGAGCAAAAGATCCCGGCATAATTTTTGTTGCTGAGGAGAATAAACAAAAGCATGTAACATTTTTCAGTCTTGTATGACTAATTGATAGGTGGTAATTAATCCCATGTGTCAGCTCGATAATGACACTATCTTCCGTAAATTACCACTTCCCCATCAAATTTAGTCTGACGTGATAACTAATAAAACAAACTGGGGAAACATTTTTGTCATGTGGTAACTCTTACAGCAAATTGTTAGGACCGGAGAAAAAAGAGAAAATTAGTGACAAAAATCATTATTTATGCGTACTTTCCCTTACCATATCTAATTATATATATATTAACTTCACTTCAATGAAACACTTCATTAATTATATATTATATATATATTCACTTTCCAGGAAAAGCCACGAACGTGCACAATGAAACTCACTAAATAGTCAAAGCAAACACAGAAACCAAAACACACAAAAGAAGGAATCACTAGTTCTCGAATTTTCGGTGGTGCAACCACCTTTCTCAAGAGAAATTAGGAACAGAACTCAGTTTTATATATGTGAGTTATATATATATATATATATATATATATATATTTTTTTTTTTGTGAGATCGGTGTTAGTTCCTAATTCAAAAAAAGCAAAGGCTTCGTCATGTGAGGATTACAGAACAATAAGTTTGATATCCCACGCAGCTAAAGTTATTCTCAGGATCATCAACAAAAGGATAGAGAGTAAGGCAAATGATTACTTAGGGGATGATCAGTTTGGGTTCAGGAAAGGAAGAGGTACGCGTGATGCCATTGCAGTAATGAGATCACTAGTCGAGAGGAATATAGAATACAATCAGGACGTTTTTGCCTGTTTTGTAGATTTCGAAAAAGCGTTTGATAGAGTGAATTGGGAAAAATTATTGCAGGTATTGCAGAAAATAGGAATGGATTGGAGGGACAGGAGACTGATCCGCAACCTGTACATGTCTCAGACTGCTCAGGTGCGAGTGAGGAACGGAGAGTCCGGATGGGCAGTGTTAGGAAGAGGTGTAAGGCAGGGTTACCCATTGTCACCGGTACTGTTCAACGTATATGCAGAGGAAATGATTAAAGAGGCAAGGGAAGAACTGGAGGTAGGAATGAAAGTCGGAGGGGAATTCGTAAAATCGGTTAGGTTTGCTGATGACCAAGCATTGGTTGCTCAGTCAGCCAAGGGGTTACAAGCATTGTTGAGTGAATTGGAGGTTCAGTGCGATAAATATGGGATGAGAATCAATATTAATAAAACAAAGGTTATGCGATTTTCCAGGAAGAAAAAGGCTAAGCTAAATATTAAAATAGGCGAGAAAAAAATAGAGCAGGTAGAACAGTTTACATATCTCGGAAGTGTTTTGGACCAATACGGTCAAAGTGGTAGGGACGTAAAGAGAAGAATTGCGCTAGGCAAGGAGGCTTTCTCAAGGAGAAGGGAGTTGATGACGGGGACGTTGAGTAGGGATGTCAAGACAAGACTCGTAAAAACTCTGATATGGAGCGTAGCTATGTACGGCTCGGAAACGTGGTCGCTGAAGCAGGAGGATAGACGTAGATTGGAGGCTTTTGAAATGTGGGTGTGGAGAAGAATAGAGAAGGTGAAATGGACCGAAAGGAAAACAAATTAGGAAGTACTAGAAATGGTGGGGGAGGAGAGGGGTTTGTTGAGAGAAATCCTATGGAGGCAGGAAAAATGGATGAAAGGCGTATTGAGCGGTAGTGGAATGTTGCAGAGGGTAATAGAGGGGAGAATGTTGGGCAAGCGAGGTAAGGGTAGGGACAGGATAGGGATGTTGGACGGGATGAAGGGAGGAAAGAAGTACACCGAGATGAAGAGGGACCTGATATAGATTAGTTTGATAGGTGGGGAGTCACAAAATGTTTATTTGATAGTTGTGTCCATCCAAAAACCTACCTTAACCGGTAGATTACCTAATAATAATAAATATATATATGCGGGTTGCGGTGGTCTAGCGGGTAGAGCGTTGGACTGCTGACCGGAGGGTCCCGGGTTCGATTCCCGGGCAATATATATATATATATATAATTATATATATATCGATGATACGGAAGTACTCACGAGAGCAATATAACTTTTGGACGGCACAATAGAACACAGAATAAAACAGATAACAAGTAAATAAACACTCACATTGTAGAATATTTGAGCTTTCGGCCTACTCCGACGCCTTCTTCAGGTCTGACTGAGCTGAGACAGGACAGTCTGACCTGAAGAAGGCCTTAGAGTAGGCCGAAAGCCCAAATAATCTACAATGTGAGTGTTCTTTTACGTGCTATCTGTTTATTTTTTTATCTGTTTGTTTTTTTATTTTTATTATATATATATATATATAAATATATATATATATATGCATGTATGTAATATAATAAAAATAAATATATATATATATATAATATACATATATATATGTGTGTGTGTGTGTAATATAATAAAAATAAATATATATATACTGAAAATATATAAATAAATTTATTTATTTACTTATTTTAACAGTGGGTCGCGGTAGCCCAGGGAGTAGAGCGTTGGATTATTGACCGGTCCCGGGGTCGATTCCCGGGCACTCTGGGCACCTGCAGCTCCACCCAAGCTATGTGATTTTTAGGGTACCAGATCTTCCTGGGAAACCATAACCGGCACAGGGAAAGGAACTGGCCCCCTACCTTGATGTGTGAATTTCACACGCCATCGGGCTTAGTACTGGGTGAACTCTACCATCACCTACTAAACCAGCCTTCGGGTTAATTACTGTGTTTATAGATTATGTATAAAAATTTATAACAGCAATAATTCATTCCTAATCGGGCAGCTCCTAATCCGAAACCATGCCTCCCAATGTTAAATTTCCTTTGCCGGCCCCAGTGGCGGCGGGGTTACGTCCTCGTCTGCAAACCCAGAGGTCGCGGGTTGAATTCCCGCCAAGGTGGTTTTTCCTCCACCTAAGGCTTACATGTATGCAGTGGTCAAATTGTTCTGTAAATGTCCGAAGTGAAGGTCGAAGTGCTGTTTTTGGACTAATGTAAAATAAATAATAAATAAATATATAGTTTCGGATTACGAGCGACCCGATCAGGAATGAATTATTGCAAGAGGCACTGTGTTCATTAAAATATAAATGTTTATCCTCCTACCCGTCTCCCACACTCAAATAAATATGTAAAACAGGCTTACATTTGGCCCCTAAATTTCTGGAATGAGCCAGGGATGACAGACATTACTACCCCAAAATTCCTGATTATTTCATTACCCCTCTGCTCCCTAAACTTCCCATATTATTCGCACACTTCCCCGCATTCTCATTCTATCCAGCATCCTCATTCTCCTGTCCTATCCTCTTGAAACCTTCTCCTCAGTTCCTTCTTACTGCAGAGGAAGATGGTCTTGCCATCGAAAATTTAGGAATATATGTGCTTGTTCTTTTGTTTCTTTATTTTTTATGGTTAACGCTCTGTCTCCTTCGTTTGAATTATTATTCACACTCGTAAGACTTTCGTACAAGACACACATACGCATTCATATAAAAAAATATATATATTAAAAAACATATACATATATATATATATATTATTATTAGGTAATCTACCGGTTAAGGTAGGTTTTTGGATGGACACAACTCTCAAATAACATTTTGTAACTCCAAACAAAACCCAATCCAGCGACCTAATCTATATCAGGTCCCTCTTCATTTCTGTGTACTTCTTTCCTCCATTCATCTCGTCCAGCATCCCTATCCTGTTCCTACCCTTTCCTCGATTGCCCAATATTCTCCTCTCTATTACCATCTGCAACATTCCACTACCGCTCAATACGCCTTTCATCCATTTTTCCTGACTCCATAGGATTTCTCTCAACAAACCCCTCTCCTCCCCCACCATCTCCAGTACTTCCTCATTTGTTTTCCTTTCGGTCCATTACACCTTCTCCATTCTTCTCCACACCCACATTTCAAAAGCCTCCAATCTACGTCTATCCTCCTGCTTCAGTGACCACGTTTCCGCGCCGTATATAGCCACGCTCCATATCAGAGTTTTTACCAGTCTTGCCTTAACATCCCTGCTCAATGTCCCCGTCATCAACTCCCTCCTCCTTGAGAAAGCCTCCTTGCCTAGCGCAATTCTTCTCCTTACGTCCCTACCACTTTGACCGGGTTAGTCCAAAACACTTCCGAGATATGTAAACTGTTCTACCAGCTCTATTTTTCCCCTCCTATTTTAATATTTAACTTAGACTTTTTCTTTCTGTAAAATCGCATAACCTTTGTTTCATTTATATTGATTTTAATCCCATATTTATAGCACTGAACCTCTAATTCACTCAGCAATGCTTACAACCCCTTGGCTGACTGAGCAACTAATGCTTGGTCATCAGAAAACCTAACCGATTTTGCGAATTCCCCTCCGACTTTTATTCCTACCTCCAGTTCTTCCAATGTCTCTTTAATTATTTCTTCCACATACATGTTGAACAGCACCGGTGACAATGGGCAACCCTGCCTTACACCTCTTCCTAACACTGCCCATCCGGACTCTCCGTTCCCCACTCTCACCTGAGCAGTCTGAGACATGTACGGGTTGCGGATCAGTCTCCTGTCCCCCCAATCCAATCCTATTTTCTGCAATACACGCAAAAATTTTTCCCAATTCCCACTATCACACGCTTTTTCGAAATCTACGAAAGAGGCATATACGTCCAAATTGTATTCCATATTCGTCTCAATTAGCGATCTCATTACTGCAATGGCATCACGCGTACCTCTTCCCTTCCTAAAGCCAAGCTGATTATTCCCTAAGAAATCATTTATTTGCCTTACTCTCTATCCTTTTGTTGATGAACCTGAGAAAAACTTTAGCTGTGTGGTATATCAAACTTATTGTTCTTTAATCCTCACATGATGTAGCCTTTACCTAATTCCGAATAGGAACTAGCACTGACATCACAAACTCTTCCGTCCAGATTCCTTCCTCATTGATACTACGGCCACTTTATTTGTGGCCCTTCTCGATTTATTGTTTAGCTATTTGTACTTCATTTTGCCTAACTCTGTGCTTACATTCTTCCATCTTCTTGTCTCATCCATCTTTGCAATCATCTCATCCGTGACCCAGGGTTTCCTTATCCTTTTCCCGTTAACGGTTCCTATAGTGTCTTTGGCGGCTTCCGATATCCCTTGCTTGATACATTCCCATTCTTCCTCGATAGTACTCAGTTCTATACCGTCATCCATCATTTTCTCTACAGCCTGCTGACAGTCCTTCCTCGTTAATCATTTAATGCATCTACATTCCATTTCTAACCCGACGCGCTTGCCTTATCGTTTTGAAACGGACGGTACATTTCATAGCAACTAAATTGTGGTCTGAGTCCGCATCCGCTCCTGGGACACTGTGCAAATTTATCACACTATTCCTAAACATGTGCCTAACCATGGTATAATCTAACTGATACCTTTCTGAGTCCCATGGCATTTTCCATGTATACCTACGCCTATTATATATATATATATATATATATATATATATATATATATATATATATATATATATATATATATATATATATATGCATATACATATACATATACATATATATATATATACACACACACATATTTTTCGATCGAGCTCTTATTTCCGTCGAAATTATCAAGAAATAACTTGTGAGTGTTCCTTTTATGCTCCTTGTACCCCCACATACGACACCCAGTTAGGATTATTCATACATGATTTACTTTTATCGGGCGAAAGTGGTAGGCAAGTGGTTGCGATCTTTTTAGATTTTCAAAAGGCATTTGATAAGGTTCCACATGGTAAACTCATCCATAAATTAAAGGGCGCAATAAATTGGGTTGAAGACGGAAAGCGAGGGCGGAGGCCTTTCAGAGCGGAAACAGAGGGTAGTCCTTGACTGCACTAGTTCCGACAGCGAACGAGTCAACTCGGGGGTACCTCAGGGAAGTGTTATCGGACCGTTACTATCGTTGATATTTGTTAACGATTTGGACCGCGAAGTGAAAACTAAGGTTAGGATGTTCGTGGATGACACGGCGATTTATCAGCAGATATCTGGGGATGAGGATCGTTTACTTCTACCACATGATTTAAATTGCATTAATGAATGGTGTTCAAAATGGGGATTGCCTTCAAATCTTAATAAATGTTCGTTGGCAAATTTCTTTAAAAGAGCCAAGGGATTTGTTTACAAATTAGCTGGAGTTGACCTTGAAGTGGTTGATTCGGTGAAATACCTAGGTGTTACATTCACTAAAGACGTAACTTGGGGGACCCATATACGTTAAGTCTGCGGGCAAGCATATAAGAAATTAGGATTTATTATACGCATTGTCGGCAGAAGTGACTCCAAGGTCAAGGAACGTTGTTATAACGCTCTTGTAAGGCCCCATTTAGAATATGCATGTAGCGTATGGGATCCGTGTGAAAAAGGCCTCATTCGGGAAATTGAGAAGGTCCAACGCCGGGCAGCTCGTTTCGTGGAAAACTGTCACGATAAAACGAAAAGCGTCACTGAAATGCTTATGGAGTTGGGATGGGAATCATTGGAAGAAAGACGACTCAATGCTAGGTTAAACTTACTAAAGAAATTCAGATCCGCATGTTTCAGCACCGAGGTCTCGAAAATTATTCGCACTCCAACATACATTGGTCGCTTGGATCATGTATACAAAATTCGGGAAATAGATGCCAGAACTAGCAGACTCAAGGACTCCTTCTTCCCACGGACAATACGGGATAACAGCTGTAGGGTTACACTCGTAGATAGCAAAAATGCTACTTGTCACCATCGGCGTCTTGGGTATAGCATATATACAATTAGTTATACTCAATTGCATGCACTTTCACTAACCTCCTGTGTGTCGTTGTCAAAACCCCCCGCACATGACCGTATTGGAATGCCATTGAGTAACGTAGTGCTGTTTACAGTATTGTTTGCTCTGATTTTGGTACCCTAAATTTCCCCTTCCATCCCTTGTCCGTCTCCGTGGGGGAGCCCTCCTCCTACCTGCAGCGTTTGGCCAAATTCCTCACCTTGGGTAGGAGAGCATTTATTTTGTACGTTCTTGTGGTGGTGGTATTTCGCCTTGCTACTAACTGAAATCTAGTTTGCACGTTATTGGATAAATATCTTGCTGCATCCTTAGGTACAATTATTTTTTATTATTAAGCATATGTACTTGCATGCTTGTGGAGTGAATAGAGGTAGATGTGTATTTGCATGCGTGTAAAATGATAGGATGTTTCTATGAATGTATGCACTAGTGTGGATTTGGGTTTGCATGTATGTGTTAGTTTTGAATGCGGTTTTTCTTTATTCCCTTTTTTGGGTGGTGACCTAACACCCCCCGCCACACGACCTTGTGGCGGCTTGCGGGGTATTATGTAGATGTAGATGAAAGCAATAAATAGCTTTCGTATTAGACGGAGTAAGTGCATGGAAAAGGGAAATGTGAAAGGCTCTGATGGTAAAAATGATTTGTGTATACGGTAAACAGGAAAATGGACAGTAAATGTTGATTGGCTTGAAAGAGTTATTGAACAAATAGGAATTTGAATCTAAGAAATGTAAGAAATTGAATTATGTAGAGGGTATTAAAGTCAATCAGATGTGCTATAGAAGTTCACGACTCTACAAAACCTAATAATAATAAGGCAATGCTGCCATTATCACTCATTTGCGCATGGAGGGAAATTGATAGAAGCGTACGAGTACCCCAGCCTCAAGAATTAATACAGTAGTTAAATAGTTACGACACAATACCCCCACAATATTCGTGCAACAAATGTTTTCTACACATACAAATGAACACATAATATATTCTCTGCCGTAAAATTTTTTAAAAGTCGAAATACTGACCTCAAAACTCTAAAGGCTTCATCGAAACTCATACTATCTTCCATGGAATAACATCTTCTATTACATGTGTTTTCGACTAATGACACTAGTCCGCAATCTTTTAAACTAGTGCAAAGGTTTCAAGACAATCTTGTAAAATGTTCAAAATTTTACAGTGCAAATAAGAGTAGTGAAATTATTGGATTTAAAGTGAACTGAGTGAACTGACTTATGTAGCATTTTTTCTTTTGAACTTAAATCGGAATCAGAATTGCAGATACTAGTGTCTTTATAAAAAGTGAACTTTCCACTCCCTTGGCTCCTTCGTGAAAAGCAACGCGCTGTCAACGAATTGGATAAATATCGACTTTAAATAAAACACAGCTTAAATAAAAACACAACCAATTTTTAAGTTGATTCCAAAAATGGGAGCAATCGCGGGAAAGTTGAGAAAAGTACGTATCGACTTTATGACAACTCAAAAAAATTATGTATTCGTTTCGATGATATGATTGTCCCCACATGACAAACCACCAACATCTCTCGGGAACGGCTGCTTGGCAAAACCGTTCGCCATTGTGAAAATCAAACCTATGCGGTCATGAATTAAGAAAAAATCATTTATCTCAATATTTGGGACCTCCTTGGCTTGTTACGCTTTTCGAGTAAAACGACTTCTCGACCTACGGCCCCTGAAAAATGCCTCGTCAGCTGCACAGTGAGGCTTTGTGTAGTTGGGAAGTGACTTGGCAGCTGATGCATGCATTCCATAAATAAAGACAAATGGCTGCTCGTTCGAGTGATGCCCCGGGGATATAAAATAAAATATAAAATAAATAAATCGGTAAAGGCGGCGATAGAGAGAAATTAACCAATTACCGACCCTTTTCCTTAACATTGATCTCTCGAAAAATATTAGAAGACATTATTTTCTTCACAATTATGAGATTTCTCTGTAGTAGGAAGATACTACCAGCCACAACTAGCACGGATTTAGCAAGAGCATACCTGCGAAACACAATTAGGTCTTTGAATTCATAATATACTTAGATCGGGAGAAAAAACATAGATGCTGATGCTGTATTAATGGATTTCAAGATAGCCTTCGATAAAGTCCCGTACAATCAATTGTTGGACAAACTGAAATGCTATGGTATCAATGAAAAAATAATAAATTGGATTAGAGACTTCTTGTTAAATCGCAAACATATATCGATAGGTTGTGCTAAACGGATATAGAAGTAACTTGGGGCGTCCCCCAGGAAAGTTTAATAGGGCCGCGTCTATTCTTAATATACAGTAATGACTTATGAATTAATGCTTACACGTCAGTAGCTACCTCAGATTATTTGCTGACGACAAGGTGGTATACAGGGAAATAAGGGGCCCATAAGCTTGCGATTTACTCTCTAGAGGCTTGGAAACAATATCGGATTGGTGCAAGGAATTGGGATTAGTACTTAACATACGAGGCAAATGGGCTGTATTGAAATTTTGGAACAATGGAAGTGGCGAGCAGGACAAAAGCTATGAAATAGAGGGTTCAATGCTAACTAAGCCTGATCAAGTTAGATATTTAGGGGTATTTCTAACACCATGACTTTCATGGGGAGTCCATATCAGGACATTATGCGGATCCGCATTAAAGACACTGGGTATTCATTAAACGGGTAATGGGTAAATGTAATGAGAAAGTTAAAGAAAGGTGTTATTTTGCACTAGTCAGACCACCTTTGGAATATGCCGCAAGTATTTGGGATCCCTGGAAGAAAATCTGGCAAAAAGAATTAGATAAAGTCCAGAGAAAATCCGCCAGAGTCGTCAAAATTTGTTGCGATAAAAAGACGAGTGTGACAAGCCTTCTAAGGGAATCAAGCTGGGAGACACTTGAGATGTGAAGAGAGCAAGCGAGACTTGGACTTTTAAAAAGATTCAGAACAAACGATTTTAACAATGACAATAAAAGAATAATTATGGCCCCACCCTATTTAGGTAAGTTTGAACACAAAGATAGGTTAAGGGAGATAGAATCCAGTACAGATAAGGGCATATTTAAATTTTTTATTAAGTCTATGCAGTATTCCTAGATTTCAAAAAAAGCCTTCGATAAAGTCCCACACAATAAATTGTTGCACGAACTTAAATGCTACGGTATTAATGAGAAAATTATTAGTTAGATTAGAAACTTCTTGTCAAATGGCAAACAAATAGTAGTAATCGATGGGCTGTATTCAACGGATAGAGATATGCCTTTGGGCGTCCCCCAGGAAAGTGTAATAGGGCCTCTTCTCTTCTTAATATATATTAATGACTTATGTGCACACGTTTGTAGTAATCTCAGGTTATTTGCTGATGACATGGTGGTATACAGGGAAATAAGGAGCAAAGTGGATCGCGAGCTACTCTCTTGAGACTTAGTCACACTCTCGGATTGGTGTAAGAAATGGGGATTAATGCTTAACATAGACAAATGCGCAGTTTTGAAATTTTGGCACAAAGGAAGTAGCGAACAGGACATGAACTACAAAACAAAGGGTTCAGTACTAACTACGGCCAAAGAAGTAAAATTTTTGGGGGTAGTTCTAACACCACGCCTTTCATGGGGTGCACATACCAGGATGCGCATCAATATGCGGATCCGCTTTAAAGAAACTGGGCTTCATTAAACAGGTGGTGGGGAAATGTAGTGAGAAAGTTAAAGAGAGGTGTTATTTTGCTCTAGTTAGACCACATTTGGAATATGCCGCAAGTATTTGGGATCCTTGGGAGAAAATCTGGCAAAAAGAATTAGATAATGTCCAAAGAACATTCGCCAGATTCGTTATAAATTGATGCAATAAGAACACAGGTGTGATAGGTCTCTTAGGGGATTTAGGCTGGAAGTCACTTGAAATACGAAGAGAACTAGCGAGACTTAGACCTTCAGAAAGATTCAGAACCAACGATTTTAAAGATGACACTAAAGGAATTATAATGGCCCCACACTAGTAAGATAGATCAGACCACAAAGATAAAATAAGAGAAATAGATTCAAATAGTCATTCTTTACCTGAATAATCAGAAATCATAACAGCAAGAAACCGAAGTCCCTTTAGAAATATTAAAAATATTTAATTTAAAGTCGGAACAAAATTAAAAATTCCAAGATATAAATATAAATTTAGGTGCAGGTGCATGTTTGTTGGTAGTTTGTGTGTTTGCATGTGTGTGGGGTGAAAGAGTTCTTACGTGAATGTATACCATGTTTGGTTTGTGGACTATAAATTTGTGACTTCTGCATGCGGTTTTTTTCTTCCCAAATTACGGGTGGTGCCCCAACACCCCCCAACACACGCCCTTACGGCGGGTTGCGGGGTATTAAGTAGATGTAGTTGATGGTATATTTATTTGAATTGCATGCATGTTATAAGGGTTTTTGCATGAATATAAACGTCTATGTAGGTGTATATTGGTCTGAGTTTTTGGTCTTGCATGCAGTTTTATTCTCTTTTACGGGTGGTAGGTAACCAATACCCCCGCCACACGTCGATAGTAGGCAGCTGACTGGATACTGTGTATATGTATAAATCAAACCGCTTCAGCAGCAGACGATGGTAACGGTATCGTCGGATTTCGGTTGAGATCCCTTCAATTTTGCAAAACTAAGTTATTTCATTCCTAGAAAGTGAACGGCTGGTCCGCAGTGACTAGCGAAGGATGCACATTAACCAATCTGACCCCTAGCTTCCTCCTTTGTGAGGAGACAAAGGTCGGGTAAAGTGCCATCAACTGGCCGACAAAGGGGAAAAGGACGCGGGGCGCGTTCCTTTAAGGGGAGAGGACAAAAACTGTTAAAGATCAGTCAAAAGCCTGAACCCACGAAGTTGGCTCCACGATTAAGATGTGTACACACACATATATGTGTATATGTATGTGTATACATGTATACATATATATACTTCGGGTCAGTCGCAAGCGTGTTGATGCATACGCCAATATTTTAATTGTTAAACGTTTAAAAAAAAAGTTTAACACCTCAGTCCACATTAAACCGACCAACACCCAACAATATCTCCATTTCAGCAGCTGTCACCCATCGCACACAAAACGTTCCATCCCCTTCTCACTCTCAGTCCGTGGCCTCCGTCTCTGCAACAACACCCCCTCCAAACAGACATACATGGACCAGCTACACGTCTTTCTCAGAGAATGTGGGTACCCTAAAAACTACTTAACAAGAAAATTCTCAAAACGTCAACCCAATACACTCCTCTCCCAAAACCGAACCGCCCAAAATGCCCTAACCTTATCACCACTTTCTTCCCCGGAACCCACAAAATTAAACATATTATCGGTGAACTATTCCCAATCATTAACAATAGTCAATCCACATCACCTTTATTCCCACATTGTCCCTCCGTTTCGTTTAAACACCCGTCAAACTTGCGAGACATCTTCAAGTCAACAAAACCGTCCGCAAGCCCCCCTCTCTCTTCCCCGCCCCTGTCCGAACCCTGCACCAGCCCACGCTGCAAATGCTGCCATCTCCTAAGACCCTCCTTCGTCTTCGTCCCTTATTATCAACTCCCAGCCCAAACCCACCTGCACCTCAAAAAACATCATATATCGCCTCTCCTGTAACATCTGCCCTGCCTTCTACGTGGGTGAATGCACGACCACCCTTTCCCTCCGAATGAATAACCTCCGCTATTCCACCAAATATCCCACCTTCCATAATTATCCCATCCCTACTCACACTGCTTCCCACAACCAGTCTTTTGATGACTGCTTCCCTGTTTCGGTGATTGAAACCCTTCCCAATTCCGCTAGCAGCATAGAGGTGAGAACCCACGAGATGGCACTTATCTGGGTGCTCCAGTCTTTTAAACCCCCCGGGCTGAACCAAGCTCACTGATTTCATCCAATGCTGCCTACATTTCCCCTCCCCCACCTTGTCCGCTTCCTATTGGTCCCTTAACTCTCCTCCCCTCACCCTTCTCCTGCACATATCCTCTCCGCTCTTCCCCGACAACGCCATTCTGATGACAACGGTCGACCCGTCGAAACGTCAACACATACTGTGTGTGTCCTTTCTTTGTGTTTCTGTGTGTCGAATATTTTGTATCCGTATGTTTGTGAGTTTATATAGAAATATATTACACTTTTGTCACTTTTTTGAAAATCCCACGAACGTGCACAATAATGTAAATGTCGACACTACCCCGGAAATTGAAAAACATAAAAGAGGGACTCACTGGGTCTCGAATTTTCGGTGGTGCAACCACCGAAATTGCTGTATACCTACTCAAGTGCTAACTTTGCCCTGCCTTTTATTTTGGACAGCGTACCACACCCCTTAATATTAGAATTAATAATCATCGGGCCTCATGTAACAATTCCTCCCTTATTGGTATGCTCCCAATCCCCAAACATGCCTCCGAACACAACACTCCCTTTGACCAATGCTATAAAGTATCCATCTTTGCATCCTTCCCACCCTCAGACTCTCCACTGAAACTCAAAACAATAGAGCAAGCTTTCATCTGGCTCTTTGATTCCTGGAATCGCCCAAGTATTAATAAGTATTAGACACTAATTGCCCCCTTCATATGCATAATTTCATCCCCCTCCGCCACTAACAACTTAATATATAGCGGCGGGGACGAGAGCCAACTAGGAGTTACCGTAATATTAATTGAAGAGGTAGGAAGAAGCATAGTCAACATAGAGCAAGCAACTGACAGAATATTACTCGTAGAGATTAAAGCAGAACTGACGAACTTGGTCATTGTTCAAGTATATATGCCACCAAGCAACCTAAAGGAGGAAGAATTCGATAGAATATACGATGCGTTAAGAGGATATAATCGCATGTGTTCCTGCAGGGAAACATTTGATAGTGATGGGGGATTGGAATACGATGGAAGGCAAAGGAAGAGATGGTGATGAGGTGAGGGACTATGAGTTAGGCACGAGGAATGAACACTGGGAGAAAGCAATTGAATTCTGCAGGAGACAGGAGTTAGTCATCACCAAGACTTGGTTTAGATACCACAAGAGGCGTAGGTATACATGGAAATTGGCAGGTGACTCAGAAAGGTATCCGTTAGATTATATTATGGTTAGGCACAGATTTAGGAACAGTGTGATAAATTCGCACAGGCTTAAGTGGGGTAAGATAATAGTTGACCCAGAAAAGATCCATGAGAGATTGAAGAAATGTTTAGAGGCACTGCATATTAGAGAACTTAAGCCAACAAGTGTAGACTAAGAAAAGGAGCGTGACGTAGAAGAAGATAGCTTAGGTCCAGGCATACTCGACTTTGAAATAGAAAGGGTATTAAGGGAGATGGAAGCAAATAAGGTCGTAGGGGTAGACAACATTCTTCTGGAACTATTAAAATATTGGGAAAATGTAGGAAGAAGACTCTATGTGGACTGATTCGTAATATCTATGAGGAAGGAATCTGGCCGGAAAACTTTGTGACGGGAGGGTTAGTTCCTATTCCGAAAAAGTTAAAGGCTACGTCATGTGAGGATTACAGAACAATAAGTTTGATATACCACGCAGCTAGATTTATTCTCAAAAAAAGGATAGAGAGTAAGGCAAATAATTACTTAGGGGTTGATCAGTTTGGGTTTATGAAGGGGAGAGGTACGCGTGATGCCATTGCAGTAATGAGATCACCAATCGAGAGGAATAAAGAATACAATCAGGACATATTTGCCTGTTTCGTAGATTTCGAAAAAGCGTTTCATTGAGTGAATTGGGAGAAAATAATGCGTGCATTGCAGAAAATAGGAATGGATTGGAGGGACATGAGTCTGATCCGCAACCTGTACATGTCTCAGACTGCTCAGGTGCGAGTGGGGAAAGGTGAGTCCTGATGGGCAGTGTTAGGAAGAGGTGTAAGGCAGGGTTGCCCATTGTCACCGGTGCTGTTCAACGTATATGTGGAAGAAATGATTAAAGAGGCATGGGAAGAACTGGAGGTAGGAATGAAAGTCGGAGGGAAATTCGTAAAATCGGTTAGGTTTGCTGATGATCAAACTTTAGTCTGTCAGTCAGCCAAGGGGTTGCAAGCATTGCTGAGGGAATCAAAAATTCAGTGCGATAAATATGGGATGAGAATCAATGTTAATAAAAAAAAGGTTATGAGATTTTCCATAAAGAAAAAGACTAAGCTAAACATTACAACAGGCGGATTAAAAATAGATCAGTTGGGAGGTAATGGAGGTATATGTATCTCAGAAGTATTTTGGACCAACATGGTCAAAGCAGTAGGAATTTAAGGAGAAGAATTGTGCTAGGTAAAGAGGCTCTCACAAGGAGGAGGGAGTTGATGACAGGGTCGTTAAGTAAGGATGTTAAGAAAAGGCTCATCAGAACTTTGATATGGAGCGTAAGATGTATGGTGCGGAAATGTGGTCATTAAAGCAGGAGGATAGACGTAGATTGGAGGCTTTTTAAATGTGGGTGTGGAGAAGAATGGAGAAGGTAGAATTAACCAAAAGGAAAACAAATATGAAATACAAACAAACACAAGGAAGTACTAGGGATGATGGGTGAGGAAAGGGGTTTGTTGGGAGAAATGCTATGGAGGCAGGAAAAATGGATGAAGGGTATATTGATCAGTAGGGGGTTGTTGAAGACTGTAATAGAGGAGAGAATGTCAGGCAAAGGAGGAAAGTGCAGGAACAGGATTAGGATGTTGGACGGGATGAAGGGAGGATGGAAGTACACAAAGATGAAGAGGGATCTGATGTAGAGTAGGTTAAAGCATTGAGTTTTATTAGGAGTCACAAAATATTTATTTGGTAGTAATGTCCATCCAAAAACCTACCTTAACTGGTAGATTAACTTATAATAAAAATAATTCAAAAAATCCTTGTACTTCTTAAGTTATAGTACTGCCATAAGAACCATAGGAACTACTGGATAATATTACCAAGATTCAGCTAATGAAACGGTTACTTAAAACTGTAGGCATAGCTTCAAACAATTAAATGGAGCTACAAAATTAAACTAAGAACTGACTAAGCATCCTCCATCCATCATAAATAAAAACAGTTATCATATTTAACCAAGAACATGGTCTGCTATTTTTATCAAGGGGAATAGGAGGGGATATAGTAACATTTTTATTATTCCTAAAAATAATTGAGGTAGAAAATTAATTTTTATATATTTTTCTTAAGACTTCTCTACATGGTAATCATCTGAGTTATCCATTTTTCCCAGCATTTCTTGACCTTTCAGAGTGTGTCATTGTAGAAGTCAGCAGATTCCATCAAAACCTCTTGTCCAACCTCTTGAATGACATAATTTGTGTATTCTAATCTCCAACCCTGTCTAATGATTTTTGATTTCTGAGAATTAGAAAATGTTTCTTGGCAAAAGATCACAAGAATAGGGTGGCTGTGACAAAATTTCAAAGATGAGTGACCATGTGCATTTTTCGCAAGAAGATATATGCCTTTGGCGACCATATCATATTATTTCTTTTTCAAAGCACCATGCAAATTGTTCAAAAGTGTGCAGTAATGGGCGCCAGAAATGGTATGACCCTTCTCCAGGTAATCTGTTAAAATTACTTCATGATAGCTCCAAAAATCTATGTGATCTTCCCTGCAGACCTCTGCACCTTAAACTTCTTAGGAGAAGGTGAGTCACTGTGTTTCACTTCTTTCTCATCTCTTTGGTCTCTGGATCATATTGATATATCTAAGAGTCTACTATGGTTACCAGTCAATCAAAAAATCTCCATCTTGCTCCAAAAGGTTCATTATCTCCCTTGACAGGGCATGCCATGTTTGCTCCTGAAAAGGAGCCAATAGTCATGGAATCCAGTGTTCTGACACCTTTGACATATGCAGTTCATCATGAGAAATTACCATACCCTAACTGTAACCAGTAACTAAGATCAGTCTCACTCATGAACATTTGGATGGTTGCTCTTCAGTTTAATAGAATAATGTCCTCCACCTTTTTCACTGTGGCAGCATAATCCGTGAGTCATTGTCTTCCACTTCTTGATTTTTCTGTTAAGTAGAGACATGCACCCAGGTTGAACCCTCTTTTTCCACCTTTCAACTACATTATATGGTGCAATAAACAAGCTATCCTTTCCATAAACAGCCATCATTTCATCATGGACTTGCCGGGCACTGTAGTCTTTCATACAAAGAAACTTAAAATCACACTGCAAGCCTCTGTCTTCTCCATAATGGCTACTTTAATCTCCAGCTTCATAAGACAAAAAAATCAACATTAATAGCTGTAATGAATTAATTGAGCTCTTATGGCAAAATGAATTATTGAAAAAACTCCAACAGCCGTAAATAGTATTTACGGCTATTGGAATTTTTTCAATAATTCAATATTAATAGCTGTAATTCACAAAGTTATTCACATAAGAATCAATTTTTGTGCAGAATTATGTTTTTATAGATATCTCAGTTACTTCTTAGCATTAATTAAAACTTAACGATAACTCCCTGTACAAGACCTAATGGTGACAAAAATTCATCTATTTTTTCAACAGATTTTTCGGCAAGCAGTGGGACAAAGGACTAAATACATGAGATACAAAAATTTACAGACCAATGATGTACCTGCTCCGAGTAGGCTATTGAAAGTGAATTTAACTTCCAAAGTAATTAGCCGAACTAGGCTAATGACTATAATACCTCATAAGTTGGAATACCATATGTAAGAATGGCCCATCATGTTTAATATAGTGTATTTTGAGTTGAGTAAAATCAGGCAAAATAAATGCAGATTCACATGTCCTGATCTGTGTCAAACATAACTTTTGTAAACTGTAAATACATAAATTTTCAAATTAAATTTTTAAATCAAAGAGATGCAATACCACAAATGCCAATAAGTTATGCTTTGTACTATTTTTTTGTTGTCTGATGATTCTTTAATGGGTATTTTCATTGAATATTAAAAACATCTAGTGGGTACCTGAAACTTCAACGGATAGTATAGACAGATGTAATAAGCATATACATTAAAGGAAAAAAATATTCGGTCAAATTATCATTTGTCGTAATCAAAATACTGAATCAATGTCACATGGTCAAAATTTTCCTTCTACCATGTTCCTCCAAATTTCAAATTTCAGGAAAACATTTTAGCATGCCCACAAAATAGTCTAATCAAGAATTAGAGTAAAGTCGCTTATTTCTCCCTCTGTCTAAATATGTCACCCTTAATGTGAATTTTCACTCCACTAGTCGGGCAATATAACAACCTTTAATTTGCCCAAACTATAATCAGCCCTTTTACATACCGCTCACCTTATCATAGGTATCCTTTGAACCTTCCCCTTCCCCAATCTATGTTTGAATTGCCAAAATTTTACCATGATACACTGGCTTCAGATTAAATATAACCTTTATTACCCATAGATCCCAGTTTTGTTCTTTAAGAATTTTGTGAGCTTATTATTCTCAGGTATTGTCTCTGCAAATCTGAAAATTTTGGAAATATTCAAAATTGGTGATTGGTTTTTCAGTATGATTGCATTAGTATTCAGTCCACCAGAAAATGACATAGGATACTTACAAATCCTGATGCACATCATTACAAGTACTTAAAATAATAACTTAGTTGAAAATAGTCATTTTGCTAATTTTCTTTCTTTTTATCCTTTCTCCAAAAAATACCATGGGGGCACACAAAATTCTTTTCATAAAACTCTTATTTTCTCAGTACATCTTTCCGAAAAACAATATGTTTCATTTATTTTGATAACAACTGAAATAAATGTAACATCTACAGTTTTAATAACAGAACAATAATACAGTGTGCTTTATGGCAACAAACATTTTTATGACAGTTTGCTTTATTTAAAGGATAACATGTCATTGATGTTTAATGTGGCTCATGACAATCTGAACATAAGATATTTTAATAGCAACTGTATTTCAAGCATTGAACGTAAGATATGAAACCCCGGTTGAGACCCTCAGTAATTATATATTACAGTATATGGCAATATTTCATGATAAAGACAAGTACATAAATATTTCTTCAAAATTATAAACTGCAGAAAAGCCTATTAAAATTTAGAATTGTATAAACATTTCAATGTGTTTCCCTTAAAAGGACTTCTTCACTTATTCCTGCATAATGCAAATAGGTATTACTCTAATATTATAATGAGCAGAATAACCCAATCTGTACTGACTTATTTCTCCTATGGATTTTCTTAAATTTCATTTTCATTAGTTGATGAAGTTTTCCACTTCATTTGAAAAGGTATCATACTGGTGTATCTAAAATGCAATTTTGAAGATGATATGGTGATGTGTCAACTTTAAATGTAGAATTATATGTTTTTAAACATATTCAGACAATGTTTCAATAAATGAGTTATTTCACCCAAGGATTTGTTCTTAACAAATACCACCAGAACATTTCTGTGTGGTTAAGAGCACTTGGACATATTAATTACATCAGTATAACTTTTTTGGTATCAACATTAAATCAGTTTGGGCAAATGAACAATATATTCAGATGATTTATCACAATTCATTATATAACAGTCATGTATTATCATGTATTGCTAACAGAATATCACCCTGTTTTAAATATTTTCTTAATGTCATCAGAATAACAATGTAGGCTATTCAGCCTATTTAAGACTTAATAAACAGGAATGTATTGAATTATTTTTGTGTTAATGGAGTATGATGGAAAAACTAAATGATTATCACTGATGGAGACTTTGATGTCAAAGAGTCATGATACATACAATATAGCAATTTTTAAAATATTTTAAATTGTACAAAAAATATTGCATCCAAAGTATTACAATTTCTGGCATTGATTTGAAATTGCCATCACCTGTTAGTTTTTCTGAACTCATTTTACCTTTAGCCAGTCCAAACTGTAAAACCATACTGATGATACATTCCTGTTTTAACATCCCTGATGACCAAAACATTTTCCTACAGGCTACTAACAGAACAGCAGCAGTAATTGTGATCTTATTGTACAATCTATTCAAAACTGTATTCTTCATATTGTTCCCAGTCATTTGCTGCCATCTCGTTTGCATCCCAGAGGAGATGAAGCACAGTCTTTAGTTCTACGTCAATTTAGAATACATATCTTCCAGCTGAGGCTTGAAATACTTCTTAAGTTGTGGCCTCTTACTTTTCAGTGTAGGTGTAAGGAGACCATTTTGGACAGAAAATGGATCCGGGTGGAGGTATATGTCTTTTACCTGGTGAAGAAAATGTTGTCAATCCAAATAATATTTTGTTGATGGTAATAATAATTCATTATCCATTTACAAATAATATACACTGATGAATCAAGTCATAAAAAGCACAATGCAGTCATATGCTGGACAAAACATCACATGGGAATTCAAATACAAGTATGGCACTAGAGAATTAGCACTAGAAACATTTAGTTTGAAATATTTATCCATGGTCTCCCAGAAAGTGTTTGGTGAATTATAGTTGTGGGGGGTTTTGGTAGATTTATGAAAAGTAGGTTCTCTTTCATTTAGGAAAAGGCCTCTTTCATTTTATATACCTTTCATTGCCATCAATGACAAAATAACATATTAATAGATTATATATGTGCACGATTAAGCATTCTAAGCAGCCTAAAATTAAGTTTGAGAAATGAAGATAGAAGCCACCTTGAAATATATGAAATTCAGAGTAGGGGACCTAGTTCCTTTCCTTGTGTGAACTTCAGTTTCCCAGGAAAAACTGTAACTTAAAAAAATCACAGCTTATGTGAAGAAGCTAAAGGTGTCCATTAGCAATACCAGGATAGGAACTTGGGACCCAAATCATTGGTCAAAGTCTCTGACGTATAGGCTAACAAAATTTCCTGTTATTAACCTAATCAAAAAAAATATTATTTCCATTTCTGAAGGAAGATTTATCCAATTATTAAGAAAAGGCATTTTTTATCACAGTGGTTGCAAGCTATTTACTTAATTCATAACATGTCAGATGCAAAAACCATAAAAATGAATCTTTTGACAAATTGGAAAGTCATGACTTTACATAAGTGGAACTTATTACTAACTTAAATAAATGTGGTATTCCTCTATAAATAATTGGCCATTAATGTGTTCCATAAAAAATATATTTAATGTTTAGGTATTTGGTCTGAAATTTAGTGAAAAATAGTAACTGCATTATAAAAAGGTGATTTTGAAGATTCAAAGCCACTTGCATTGATTCAGAAAATGTTTGATCATTGAGGTTCCATTAATAGGGTTTATCTTTCTATGGGATAGTCTAGTTGGTGCAAATGAAAATGATAGTTCTGCCAGTCACTGTCATGGTATCTCACCTGTTCAAAAGATTTGATTCCTGCATCTTTTCCCCATGCTATCATGTCATCCATAATTAACCTTTTCACTTCTGGGTGTGCACACAGCACTGAAAGAGTACCTGGGATATTATTCTCTGCTGCCCATTGCTTCACAACATCAACATCAGGAACCACTATTGCAACTATACATGACTGGGAAGAAGAGAACAAATAAAGATAGACATCAATATTACACGATTGCAGTTTTAGTTCACAGTTAAAAAACTTACTATTTAAATATTGGAGGGTCTTAGATTGGATATTGAATTTCAACTCTGATGGAAAAAATCTAAAATCCTTTAGATTATGTTAATCATAATCAAATACTTATTAAAGGATTAGTAGTTCAAGGATTCGCCAATTTTGTCTGTCATCATTACAAGTTATCAATCAGAGGATTGATCTGCAGTGTCTCTTCTTATTACTGTGTACACTGCCAACCTCTTCCCTTGTGCTAGCATATTTCATTACCTGCTTTTTGTGGTTCATCTTTGATCTTCCTTGGCTATTTCTTTTGATGATAGTCTTCATTAAGCTATTATTACTAAAGATATGCCTATTTCGTTTCTCTCGACTACTGGTAAGTAACCTCTAAAAGTGTCTCTCTCTTATTTTAAGTTTCCTGCACAGGTTTCTCTTTTTACCCAATTTTTGAAGGAGATCATTCTTGATTTGTCAATCTCTCCATCCATTACATTTTCAACATTTACAGTTATCCCCCATTGTCATAACCTCCAATCTTCTCTTCTCTGCTGCTCATATCTTACTTATGTAGTAAAGACACCCCCTCCCCCCCAAGTTTAAACAACTTGTTTCCTTATGTCTATGTTAGCACACTATCCTCTTCGCAAATATATTACTGGTGGAAAGGCTTTTTGCCTTTTCTATTCTGTTTAATGTATCCCTTTTGATTCTTTAATCACTAGTGATATTGCATCCAAAAGGGTAAAACATTTCCGCTTGTTTCAGCATGTCTTTCATTTGTTTTACCTGTAGATTACCTCTAGAGATTTTCACTACATATAATCACTGTTTCCAGCCTTCTTAATTTGATGTATAATAATCTCATATTCTTTCAGTTTATTTCCATGTTTTAGCAGACATGTAGTATCATATTCCAGTTAATATTGTCAAAACTTTTCTCAAAATCAATGTAGGTTGGTTGCAATAAGGCATAGGGCAAAAATAGCTTCTCATTTTACTCAACATATTCTGAATCTAAATTGGGCCTCATTTAAAGACTCCAACTTTCTGCTCCATTCTTCAAATAATCAATCTTGTCATAAAATTTGCTGGATTGGTCATCAGACTAATTGTTCTAAGTTCTCCAATCAGTTTGCCTTTTCTTTTTTTAGAAAAGGAACAATTTGGCATGTTTCCTTTCATTTACAAATCACAAATTAGGGATTATATCTGTGTTAAAACTTTTTGCTAAATTTTTCATTACTTTAGAGGGTATGTCGTCAATCTCTGGTGCCTTGTTTGCCCTTAATTTTTTTGTTCTACCATCAAAATCAGACCTGAGGATGTAGTGTCCTAATCATTGTTGACTATATTCTCTCCCTCCAGTATTCTAGCTTGCATTTCTTTCTGTTATCAAAATTCTACGATAATCTTTCCATCTATTTGCCTGATCTTCATCTTCAGTAAGAATTTCATCAGTGGTGTTCCAAATGACATGAATATTAACTCTGCTTGTAATAAAATGATATCTCATGGTTCTGTAATGAACTTCAACCTTTTTTGGACAAGAATATAATGCAGTTCTTTAAACAAGGTATTTATTCATGTTTTTGTGGGTTCTATGACTTTTTGCCTGGTGTCACTTCTGAACATTCAGTATATTATCTGCCCTAGCTCAGTTCATAAGTTTTTATACCTCCAAACTTCCAATAGCCTTGGTTTTTATAATTTCAGCTGATGTGTTAATACACCAATCAAAGATTTTCCTGAAACCTGAATTACCTTTAACCTGCCACTACAGCTACTAATTGATTTGTAAAATATTGCAGATTCTGTAGTTGGAGTAACTTTAAGTGTACTGAAAGTTTTTGAAGGATACTCTAATAAATTTTTTGGTAGAAGATTGAAAAAAATTCTGCTTCATTACAAAAGCTTTTATTTTATAATTCATTGTTAACCGATAAACTTCATCAGCAAGGAAAGTTGCCTTATAAATTTTAGATTTCCATATTTTTGACCTTCTTGAGCCTCAAAAAAGTGAATATAAGATGTAGTACTGTTTCACACGTCTGAAAATAAATAGTGCATTCAAATATAGAAACATTATATCCTAAATCTTTGGCAAAACTACAGGGCATCATAATGACTCTGTTGTGAAATTGTTTAACTAGATTACACGGTGTAACAGACCATTAGGTTGGTATGCAAATCCATTTTATTCACTGAGAAAATGCTATGAATAACACAGTGTGTCAATGACCACATTAGTATTGCTAGACAAGTCTGCAGGCATTTCAAACTATGTGGCATTTTTCGGGGGTTAGCCCTTTAGGTCTATCACAGTGCTCAAAGAACAGGAGTAAATTACCTCCAATGAAGTAAAAATGAAAATTTAGAGGGGTAGGTAAATGTAGTAGGGTAATTAAGCCTTAATAATACACTAATAAAAGTCTTTCTATGCACATTTACTGCACAATAAATTCCTTTTATCATCTTTTCTTCCATGTCAATTTTTCTCTGTGATGTGGTAACAAAGTCTTCCACAAATGATTCATGTAAATGCATATTTAATGCTGGTATGGATTAGAATAGTGCAATATGCAGTCTTGAATACATTACTTTTTTCCCAGATTTATTAGTAATGAATGTCACTCTAACACAAATTGGGATTTTATTCTAGTTTTATTGTAAGGATTGATTTGGTAAAAATGAAGAGAAGCAGCAAATTCAGAGACTATGGCACAAGCTCTAGTAATACTACTGGATGACTGACATGCAATTGAAATATTTTAGTTCTTCGAGTTGACAAGTTCCTTTACCTAAAATATGGTTTTAATGATCAATAAACTTTATCTTACCTTAAGTGATTCTCCATGAACAAATACTTGCTGGACATATTGGCTCCTAATGTAAATATTTTCAATTTTTTCAGGAACTATATACTCTCCTTGTGACAGTTTGAATATGTGTTTTTTCCTATCTATGATCTTGAGTGTACCATTCTGGAAGGAAAAAAACACTTAAAAATGGATTGGAAGTATTTATCTTGCAATAGAGTAATACTATCGATAGCTCCAGGTAGTATGTCCTCTATTCAGGGAAGATCCTAGCTTTTGCTTCTCTGTTATGTCATATGGATATTTTGGATCTTTATACCCTTTTGCTTTGATTACTACAGGGGCTAATAATCATCATATGCTTGTCTATCCAATATAATCACATATCTGTAAGGGATTTGGTGTTTTCTTTTTTCAAAATTTAAAGATTCATTCAGTTACTTACTCCAAGAATGACAGGACTTGGCCTCATTATGAATTCATACAGCAAACAGTTACCAGCTAGCCTGCTCCCTCAAACATCTAACTCTGGCCCTGTACATATCAGCAAGACTTTCAACATTAATTTCAGGGGTAGAGGGATGGCTTAGTCACTTTGAAGATGTCCACCATGTCTCTATAAAAACACTACTTTAGGGAGATCATTGCATCTTTAGATGAGATAATTTAGAAACCATAAACCATCACAACAAAATTTTCCCAAGGCCTGATACCCTTGTCTACTCACACCTCTCCCATATCCCTTTCCAGTCTTCAACCCCAGTTGTACACCATGCTCTCCTCTCACTTTCCATCTAATATTCAGCACCATCACAGCTCCTCCCAGCACAAATTGTTATATTAATCCCTCCCATGATCATTCTATCCATTTACAAAATGTTTAATAGTATGTTTTTTTGTGATGAAACTTCAAATTTCATGCTGAACTTAGTAGACTTCACCAAAGTGTTTGGTGTGCAATACATGCTTTGACTATAAGAAATAATATCTATCCTATATTATTATGCCAAATATACTGATAATAAGTCCAAACAGGATTTGAATTTTTCATTATATGTAAATTTGTATTTTCAAATTATGACAAAATAAAAATCCTTAGCTTTCTATAAAAACGGACAGGAAAAATATGATTAAGAATTTAGGCCATAATTTAGGCATAGAAAGATAATGATATGTTATAAATGAGGATGACTTGGGTCCAAGATCACTCCATGGTAAGATAGAAAGGGCATTAAGGGAATTGAAATAAAATAAGGTTATGAGAGTAGAAAATATTTGCATGAAACTATTAAGGCTGTAGAATAAGGTGGGAAGAAGAAAATTTTATGTGGACTAATTGGTATCACTAATAAGAGAGGAACTTGGCCCAAAGATTTCATTAGATCAATTTTATAGTTCCTATCTCAAAAAAAGGAAAGGCAGCCACATGGAAGATTACAGACCAATAACTTCGATTTTGCACAGAGCTGATGTGATTCTCAAGGTCATTAACAAGAAGCTGGAGGGTATTAAAATGAACACTTAGGGGATGATTACTCATGGATAAGGAAGAGAGAAGGCATGGGTGATGCCATTGCAGTAATGAGGTCACTTATAGAGAGAAATACATAATACAATCAGGGTATTGTTGCCTGTTTTGTAGATTTTGAAAAGGCATATGATATGAAGACCTTCGAAAAACTAATGAATGTATTGCAGAAAATTGGATTAGATTGGAGGGACAGGAGATTAATCTGCAACCTGTACATGTCTCAGACTGCTCAAGTGCAAGTGGGGAACAGAGAGTCCAGATAGTGTAAAGAAGAGGTTTACACCTCTTCTCGGGTGATAATGGGCAGGGTTGCCCATTATCACCGTGCTGCTCAAGGTATATCAGGAGGAATTGGTAAAAGGGTCACAGGAAGCACTGGAGATAAGAATGAAAGTTGATGGGGAATTCATTTGATCAGGTAAGTTTTACACTGACCAAGCTTTAGTTTGTCAGTCAGCTGTAGGATTGCAAACTTTGCTCAGTGCATTGAAAAGCAATTGGGATAGGTTTGGAATGAGAATAAATATAAACAATACTAAGGTTATGCAGTTTTCAAAAAGAGAAAGGCTAAGTTAAGTATTAAAAAAGGAGTTCATAAGCTAGAGCAGGTGGAACAGGTTTCCTATCATGGAAATTTTCTGTACCACAATGGTAAAAGTAGTAGAGGCATAAGAAGAAGAATTGCATTGGGAACTAAAGTTTCAGAAGGAGGGGAGAAATAATGACAGGGACATTGAGAAAGGATCTTGAAAAAGGGCTTAGCAAAACAAATATATATAAATTTTTATATATACACAGCAAAAGTAAAAAAAAATATAAATATGTATAAATATGTATAAATATGTATATATATATGTATATATATATATGTATATATATATATGTATATATATATATATATATATGTATATATATATATATGTATATATATACATATACATATATATATATACATATATATATATACATATATATATATACATATATATACATATACATATATATACATATACATATATATACATATACATATATATACATATATATATATATACATATATATATATACATATATATATATACATATATATACATATATATATATATACATATATATATATATACATATATATATATACATATATATACATATACATATATATACATATATATATATATATATATATATATATATATATATATATATATATATATATATATATATATATATATATATATATATATATATATATATATATATATATGTATGTATATATATACATATACATATATATATATATATATATATATATATATATATATATATATATATATATATATATATATATATACATATATATATATACATATATATATATATATACATATATATATACATATATATATATATACATACATATATATATATATATATATATATATATATATATATATATATATATATATATATATATATATATATATATATATATATATATATATATATATATGTATGTATATATATACATATACATATATATATATATATATATATATATATATATATATATATATATATATACATTTTACATTGGACAGTGTACCACACCCCTCAATATTAGAATCAATAATCATAGAGCCTCATGCAACAATTCCTCCCTTATTGGTATGCTCCCAATCCCCAAACATGCCTCCGAACACAACGCTGCCTTTGACCAATGTTTTAAAGTATCCGTCTTAGCATCCCTCCCACACTCAGACCCTCCACTGAAACTCAAAACATTAGAGCTAGCTTTCATCTGGCTCTTGGATTCCTGGAATCGCCCAGGTATTAATATTAGACATTAATTGCCCCCTTTATGCATATAATTTCATCCCCCTCCGCCCCCAACAGCTTCCATATCATCCCCACCTTTTTTAAAATTCCCACGCCATACACTACCCCTCCAAAGTCCTCACCTCGAATGCCTTCCCCCCTTTTTTCCCCCTTTTCCTTTCTTTTCCCCTCTTTTCCCCTCTTTTCCCCTCTTTTCCCCTTCTCACCACTGCTTTCGAGCCCTCCTCTGCCTCAGTTCTGTTCCTAATTCCTCTTGAGAAAGGTGGTTGGACCACCGAAAATTCGAGAACCAGTGAGTTTTCCCTCTTTGTGTGTTTTGGTTTCTGTGTTTGTTATGACTATCAGTGAATTTACATTACACGTTTGTGGGTTTTCCAAAAAAGTGGATATATATATATATATATATATATATATATATATATATATATATATATATATATATATATATATATATATATATATATATATATATATACATTCAAACACGAAATACCGCCATATGGCGAATAAATATTCATTCAAATTGAAATAGAGATAAGGAAAATGGTAAAGGAACACATATAAAGGACAAACACAACAGAGGTGGGGATGGCGGATGTGAGCAGATCACGAATGTAAAAATATTTTCCTCGACCGGGACTTGAACACCGGATCTCTCCACTTGCCGGGCGGATGCTCTAAACCACCTGAGCTATCGAGGAAGAGTACTTTAACATTAATCTGCGATATATATATATATATACATACATTCAAACACAAAATCTTGCCATACGGAGAAGAAATATTACTTCACACATTGACATAGACATAAGGAAAGGGGATAGGAAAACACATAAAAGACAAACACAGGAAAGGTGGGGAAGGCAGATTTGAGCAGATCACAAATGTAAAAATATTTCCTTATTCGGGATTTGCCCACTGGAACTTCCACTTATAATAATAGATGTAGAGGTGGGGAAGGTGGATTGAGGCAGAATACTAATGTAAAAATATTTTCCCCGACTGAAATTTTTTTACATTAAAAATAAAAATATTTTATTTTTAATGTAAAAATAAAATATTTTTACATTAGTGGTCTGACTGAATCCGCCTTCCCCACCTCTACTCTGTTCATCCTTTTAGTGTGTTCCCAGCTCCCTAACGCCATCTTTTGGGTAATGATTCGGAGCACTTTGGTGCTTTATAAGATCGCAGATTTCAGTGTAAAAGTATGCTTCCTCGATAGCTCAGGTGGTTTAGAGCATTCGCCCGGCAAGTGGAGAGATCCGGTGTTCAAGTCCCGGTCGAGGAAAATATTTTTACATTCGTGATCTGCTCACATCCCCCATCCCCAACTCTCTTGTGTTCGTCTTTTATATGTGTTCCTTTACCATTTTCCTTATCTCTATTTCAATGTGAATGAATATTTATTCACCATATGGCGGTATTTCGTGTTTGAATGTGTATTTGGCCAATGTGGCTCGTCTCTTCTTCTGGCTATGCGTGCCATGAAACGCACCGTTCCTATCCTTTACGATGCTGTATGCTTGTTAACCTACTGTCCATTCTCCTTTTGTGTTTGTCAATTGCTCCTTTGGTGGGTGTAACAGCTCCCTAACGCCATCTTCTGGGTAATGATTCGGAGCACTTTGGCGCTTTATAAGATCGCAGGTTTCAGTGTAAAAGTATGCTTCCTTGATAGCTCAGGTGGTTTAGAGCATCCGCCCAGCAAATGGAGAGATCCGGTGTTCAAGTCCCGGTCGAGGAAAATATTTTTACATTCGTGATCTGCTCACATCCGCCATCCCCACATCTCTTGTGTTCGTCCTTTATATGTGTTCCTTTACCATTTTCCTTATCTCTATTTCAGTCTGAATGAATATATATATGCATATATTACTAGGTAATCTACTGGTTAAGGTAGGTTTTTGGATGGGCACAACTATCAATGAATATTTTCTAACTCCAACAAAACCCAATCCAGCAACCTACTCTACATCAGGTCTCTCTGTGAACTTCTTTCCTCCCTTCATCCCATCCAACATCTCTATTCTGTTCCTGCCCTTTCCTTGTTTGCCTAACATTCTCCTCTCTATTACCTTCTTCAACATTCCACTACCCCTCAATGCGCCTTTCATCCATTTTTCCTGCCTCCATAGGATTTCTCTCAACAAACCCCTCTCCTCGCCCCCCATCCCTATTACTTCCTCATTTGTTTTCCTTTCATTCCATTTAGCTTTCTCCATTCCTCTCCACACCCACATTTTAAAAGCCTCCAATCTACGTCTATCCTCCTGCTTCAGCGACCACGTTTCCGCGCCGTACATAGCTACGCTCCAGGTATCAGAGTTTTTACGAGTCTATTCTTAACCTCCGTACTCAATGTCCCTGTCATCAACTCCCTCCTCCTTGAGGAAGCCTCCTTGCTCAGCGCAATTCTTCTCCCTACTACTTTGACCGTATTGATCCAAAACACTTCCAAGATATGTAAACTGTTTGACCTGCTCTATTTTCCCCCCCCTATTTTAATGTTTTGCTTAGCCTTTTTCTTTCTGGAAAATCGCATAACCTTACTTTTACTTATTTTGATTTTCATCCCATATCTATTTGCAACCCCTTATCATACTGAGCAACTAATGCTTGGCCATAAGCAAACCTAACCAATTTTAAGAATTTCCCTCCGACTTTCATTCCTACCTCCAGTTCTTCCCATGCCTCTTTAATCATTTCTTCCACATATATGTTGAACAGCACCGGTGACAATGGGCAACCCAGCCTTACACCTCTTCTTAAAACTGCCCATCCAGATTCTCTGTTCCCCACTCGCACCTCAGCAGTCTGAGACATGTACAGGTTGCAGATCAGACTCATGTCCCTCCAATCCATTCCTATTTTCTGCAATGCATGCATTAGTTTCTTCCAATTTACTCTCTCAAATGCTTTTTCGAAATCTACGAAACATGCAAATACGTCCTGATTGTATTTTATATTCCTCTTGATTGGTGATCTAATTACTGCTATGGGATCAAGCGTACCTCTTCCCTTCCTAAACCCAAACCGATTATCCCCTAGGCAAGCATTTTCTCTACTCTCTATCCTTTTGTTGATGATCCTGAGAATAACTTTAGCTGTGTGGGATGACAAGCTTATTGCTCTGTAACCCTCACATGATGTAACTTTTACCTTTTTCGGAATAGGAACTGACACTGATCTCAGAACATCTTCCGGCCAGATTCTTTCCTCAAAGATACTATGAGTCAGTCCATATAGAGTCTCCTTCCCACATTTTCCTAATCATTTCAACGGTTCCATAGGAATCTTGTCTACCCCCACGGCCTTATTTGCTTTCACCTCAAGGGAAAGTGCCTAAACCATGTGTTGGTGATGACTAACCTGTCTCCTGCAGAATTCATTTGCTTTCTCCCCACGTTCATTCCTCGTGCCAAACCCATAGTCCCCACCTCACCACCATCTCTTCCTTTGGCTACCGTCGCATTCTAATCCCCCATCACTATCAAATATTTCCATGCAGGAACACAGGCGATTATATCCTCTAACTCATCGTTCATCCTATCGACTTCTTCCTCCTTGTGGTTGCTCGGTGGCATGTATACCTGAACAATGACCAAGTTCGTCGGCACTACTTTAATCTCTATGAATAAGATTCTATCAGTTGCTTGCTCTGTGTTGAATACGCTTATTCCTACCCCTTTATTTAATATTACGGCAACCCCTCATTGGCTCTCATCCCCGCCACTGTATATCACTCTATAATTAACACTTCAGTATTCTCCGCTATCCTACCCATCCCAACTCGCCTAGACCTATAATATCTATATTAACTCTTTCCATCTCTCGCTTAATATTCTCTAATATACCTGTCCCCAACATTGTCCTGACGTTCCATGTTCTTATTCTAAGTACTTTCATCTTCTTCTGTGTCTTCCGTCCTGCTGCTATTATTTCTCCCCTGCAAGGGTATTGTGGGATCACGACCACAGAAGCCTTGTCTCCCCCGCTGCTGGGCACGACACACGGCCTTCGAGTTGCGACTTTATTACGGCCATTGGATTTTCCTCCCCCTTATTTTTTTAACATGAGGCCGTAGAGCTCTTAATTTCTTTCTATATTATGGCTCTCTAGTCATTTGAGCGTAATAAATACCATCAATGGAAAACTAAAATAGGGAATATTGCCGAAGACATCCGTTTTATGAAGTGTTGTAAACGAAACAATATTTACCCTAAGTTCTTAAATTCACTTGCTCTGTATCGTAAGAGAAATCTAGATATTGACGAAGCGTTATGACGCAAAGCCCTTCACTCTGGAATAGTATCTCTATACGTTATATGTAGTTACCTGGAATTACAAACACACAAGTTCCATTTTAAACTGACTCGGAGATTATTCGACCACGATTTTCAAGATTCGTTGGAGATAGACGGAAGGATCCACAACGTGGTTCTCAAGAAACAAGAAGAGGGAGGAAAGGGAGGAAAGAAGGGTGAGAAATTAAAGATGGGCTTACTGTTGTATCCAAATTTAAGTTTTGATTTTTGTTAGGAGAGGCAAGTATATGTACTGTTATACAATAGTATAGACATAATCCATCCAAAACCTACCCTATCCAGTAGAATACCAATAAAAATATACACACACATATACAATAGCCTAAAAATATATACTTTGAATAGTTTATTCTGTAAAAATAGTGAAAATTCCTTTGGCTTCCCTGCATAAATAAAAAATGTCATGATCTCTTGATTATTCAGCCCCAAATAACCTGAAGTTAAACATATTTATAGTACATGGACAATTAAATTCTACTTGTTCAGCAAGATCATTATTCTCTGCAGTCTAAATGTTTGCACATGATGTATAATATAAAGTTAAAAGGTAAGCCAAACAAAAAAGCTGGCTTACCTTATAGATTGGCACTTGACCTATTGTAAAACACATTTGCAGGATTTTACATCATTGGTATTCTAATACTTTGAGAGAGCATTCACCTACCATGAAAATCATACCATCATCAACATTACTTTGATATGTGTAGAGCTCAGCAAGCATTAAACCCATTGTACATTTGTAGAAATTCACACTCACCTGATCCACATTTTATGCCTTACATTATGGTACAAGGTTTCTGTCCTCAAAAAATCTTAGACATGGCATTTTAGAATAATTTAAAATATTAAACTGACCTAACAAAAAAATTGGCTTATGCTGAAGAAATATAATATTTGGGCACACCTGTGTGCTCCCAAGCTGCCATGCAATGCACATAACACAGGGAGATAATTGCCCATTTCATCACACTCAGATTTATAAGGCATTGTTTTCTTGTCTATAAAATTTGTTCCCTTTTATAAAGGTATGACCTTACTCTTATATAGGTCACATATTCATATTTTGACCAAAAGCAAGGTAGCTACTATGAGTGTCACTGATTAAAACAAGGGTAGATAACCTGAGGGAAGCAATGTCTCATGTTCACATACATGCTAATGTACAAATTAGGAAAGAAACTCTGCTAACTTTGAGTGTGGCAATATGGCCAATTGTCTCCCTATAACCTATGTGCTGAAGGTCAGGTTGTTAGTATGCACAGCTATAAGCACTATTATCCTGCAGAAAAAAAATCAACGGTGGTGTTTATTTTGTTTTAAATATTTTTGGTTAGTTCTTGTGCTACTATACTTCTCAATCTTTTATACAGAAGTTCCCAGAGGCAACACTTGGGTAAAAACCCAGTGCCCTTAGTCAGTAACCAAATAATTTTTACCTAACTAGGCTAATACCACACGCCAACCTATTTATGATATAAAAAAGCTAATACATTTGCTATGCAGTAGTGGTGCAAAAGTCCATGTACCACTACTATGAAAACCCACTGAATGAAGAATGAAGCTTAATTATTTTAATTGGTATCCTCCTAAACATTAGATGGGAATTTCACCATTTTCATAATACTTATCAATAAATTCATGAGGAAATACAGAAAATTTTCAGTATTTTACTTTTGATCCAATATGGAAAAATATGTGCTATATCTAAGAAAATTGAAAATAAATGCAATGTAAATAAAATCATTTAAGCCTTTAAAATTTCTGTTCAAATACTGTTCCACAATTTTGGATGATCACAGATATGATTTCCATAGAATATCTGTAATGCTTACCGGTAACCAAGCTCCAACATCACCTGTACGAAGCCATCCTTCTGAATCCATTGTCTCTTTGGTTTTCTCAGGTTCTTTGAAATAACCCTTGAACACATTAGTACCCTTAACACACACTTCTCCTTGACCAGCCACAGCAAAATACTCCATCTCAGGAACATCTACCAGCTTAACACTACAGCATGCCACAGGGGGGCCCACATGCTCAGGTACGTGATCTCCTTGCACAGTCAAGGTGATTGGTGCCACACATTCTGTTTGGCCATAACCCTCAACAACCTGCCACCAGAAAATAATAAGTACATACTTCAAAGAAAACATCTCTAAGTATTTATGCAATCAACATCATTATCAACACATATCATTGAACAAAACAGAGTTACAATGTGAAAATATTGTTTCCTTTTCTGTAAAAAAACTCACCAAACAGCCTAATGCACACCGGGTGAATGTGAGTACATTCCCAGCCAAAGGTGCAGAGCCTACAATCATCAGCCGAAGTTGCCCCGCCCATGCTCTCTTGAACTTTTCGGAAGACTAACTTGTCCCAGAAACTATTTTTCCTAATGATTCCCCTGTGAAAGCAAACAACATGAACAAATATATTTAAAATACTGTAAACACAGTCATCAACCTGAAGGGTCGGTTTGGTAGGTGATGGTAGGGTTCACCCAGGACTAAGCCCAATGCCATGTGAAATTCACACGGCAGGATAGGGGACCAGTTCCTTTCCATGTGCTAGTTATGGTTTCCTAGGAAGATCTGTTACTCAAAAAATCACATAGCTTGGAGCTGCAGGTGCCCAGAGAGGCTTACCCAGGAAACAAACCTGGACCCTCAGTCCAATGCTCTACTCCTGGACTACTGTGACCCACATATATATGCTAACCAACAAATATAAATACTAACCAAAATAATTTTAATAGCTATGTAGGACTTCAATTTCTCCCGGTGGATGATGGCAGTGAATTCTTCTCGGGATTTCATCCAGGTAATCTCCTCCATCTCTATCGCTGCCGACGTTTCGATGAAAAGGATTTCATCGAAACATCGGCAGTGATGGAGATGGAGGAGATTACCCGGATGAAATCCCGAGAAGAATTCACTGCAATTTTAATAGCTAATTCAAATGAAGACAACAATAGTTATTGGACAATCATATTTAGGTGTACAATTATGAGAATAAGGGACATAACAGTTGACTAATTATAAGGTTCAACTTCAGGGAAGCCTTATAGGAGACCTCATATGACTATGAATGTATGTCAGGGCATAAACAGTAAAGTGCATATATTAGCACTTGATGCTGAATTTTGGACCACTGACTTGTTTTTGACCCCTAGCATTTCATTTAGCTTTCATGAGTTATTTTCAAAGAAAATAGACTTGGAATGTCAAGAGCCCAGTAGACATAGCTTCACTGATAATTGAATGATACTGGACTCAATTCTGAGTGCTTCCTCTGGAAGCTCTCACAATGCTATACTCCAGAGTGGAAAGCCTTGTAACCCTGATATAGAAATGAGAACCCTGGAGAATTGGATTATTTTGCAATTTAGTGTTGAAGTATAATGCAATAAGTGTGAGAATAACAGATGTGACTCTCAGAGATTCGAGAGATTTTGGGGCAAAGTGAACCACACAGCTTATGGGCTGTTTTTAAATACTACATCATCATTTTGAACACCTAATAGCTAACCTATTCAGAGATTTATAATGATATTACATTTTTTGAACATTTATGATATCCACCATTCTTGTTAGCAGGGGTTTCAGATGTCTTAAATTTAATTTTTATGAGTAAATATTTTTTAAGGCCATTGGGGGCTTAAGAATACTATCTTAAGGGCATTGATTTGGGGTGTTTTCAAAATGAGCCCCTGAATAGTTTTATGTGCATGATATAGCATATAGGGCAAGGTGTATTCAACTCAGTCAAACACAATTGAACCACCAAGGTGGATAATTGTGCTTTTGGTGTTGCTATTTTTAACAGATGTTGGTAGATAAATACCTTCTAATTTCACTTTCCTTGCTGCTAAGGGCCATGTTGAACATAGCTCTCTTGATGAAGGAGGTGCTCACTTCAGAGACTACCTTGTCATAGATACGATTTAATAACCTTGGAACTGCAGGTGAGACAGTTGGACGGAGGGCTTTCATGTCATCAGAGAGCTTTCGTATGTCACCAGAATAAAATCCAACAGCTCCTCCTACCATGTACA